>CM021104.1:437445278-437783568 GCA_007115665.2 Sequoiadendron giganteum
CCACGGCAATTACTTGCTCATAACATTTGCAGTATATATAAATCAAATATAAAACAAGACTAATTACTCTCCTCTATGCATTGTTTTATCCAAGAATAACATCAATTAAGAATACAGAATGAGCCAATCATATCATGTAAAAAGATTCTCAAATTGATAACAAGGTTCAACATATTTTATTCATTCAAAATTCTCCTTACAATCAGAATGCCTCTAAGCATTACTAAAATAGTAACTATACAAATTCCGGGGTGTAACAATAAGTGTATTTTGGAAGAATACTTTTAAAAATTTATGTATTTTCAAATGTTCAATAATTTTGTCAACTTATTGCCAAGCTTTTCCCTAAGTTTTTGTCAAGTCTCAAGTTTTATATTTTTTTGGGTTTGCCTAATAATTTTTGGGTTTGGGTTTTTCAACTATGCTTGGGAGCACCAAAAAGTGTAGCAAGGGTGCCTCCTAAAGTTTCCTCCTCTTTCTTTTCTTAAGGTTTTTGGTTCTTTCTCTATAATCATCGATTCAGGTTCCTTTGATTCTAATTCTTCATCTAATATCACCTCTATGTAATGTATGTAAAGTGTTAGGCTAATTTTTCCTTCCATTTTTAATAAATATTTGATGGAATTGCTGATTGGTAGGGGCTGTGATATTTCAACTATACTCTTTCCCCTTTTATGTGTGAACTTTAACAAACGTTTGACAAAATTCCCATTGTATAAAATATAAAAATTGAGATGTTGCTTAGCCAAAAAAAAAACCACAAATAAATCACCATTGACAGCTCTTCATCAATGCTCAACAAATTATCATTAAACATTCATTGTTGTGGCCAATATACATAAATGAAATGATAATTTTCATTTCTGCAGCTGTAGATACTAGGTTGCAATTGAAATTTCATTTAATAATCTTCCTCCACAAGACTGCACGGTCTCCATTCATGGTTGTAGCTGCTGATGACATCTCTAAAATATGGCAGCGAACTCCCTTGACAATGTTTGTTGGCCCAACAAGGGCTGTGATGACATATGGGATTCCAAAATCCCTTCCAACCTCAACATCTCCCTATGGAATATGACGTGACCCCGTTCTCTTAACTTTCACGCCATCTTAACTTCAACATAGATTACCCAATGGTATGACATGGTGGGAAATAAGTATAGGTGGCCAGCAAAGGACAGTTGGGTGTTGGGTCAACCAACGAGAGTAGATAAAATTTCATTTCTGCTCATGAACACTTCAAAGCTCTCTATACCAACATTCCAAACAATACAGCTTGCTTTGAGGGATCAATAATATGCTTCAAAATGTGGCGGCTAGTTATGGCTGCACATACAAATTACTTCCATTGTATTTTGATAAAATATTTGCAAACAAATGACTGATAAGACAAACCTCAATTTACAACATGGAAATTAGAAATGTAAACCTAGAAGTAATATTTCATTCCCCAATGCAAATCTGTACAAGTCCAACACACTAGCAACCTCTATATGAAATTGCTCCAATGGATGTTGAGAGTTTTTGTCCCCAAACCCAATATTTTCAGCACATAGGTGACTTTTGGATGAAATCACTCTCAAATGGCTAGAAGGGTTTTCGTCTCCGAAACCATTCATACTTTAGAGTTTTCATCCTAGTTGTACAAGATGAATAGAGTTCAATCTTTCAAGAAGAGAGAATTTGCTAATGAACAATGGATGGCCAACCTTTTGCCCAAGCCCTCCTTAAATAGCTTTTGCGTTGCTTTTTTGAAAAAAACATTTTTTCCTTACTAAAATAACATAAAGTGTCCTTATGACCACTTTTCAGCACTTTGAGCTTAGCAACACTTTATTTGCACATGTAAAACACCTTTTTAAATAATTAAATATAAGTTCTCATTTTTTTTGACAACTTAAGTGCATAGGATATCAATCTATATGAAAGTTGGTGCTCTCCCAAGATGATGGACTTTTCCAAGAAGTGTGGATTGCTCCTAGAATGTCGAATCTGCACACAAAAAGTACCAATGTACTCATCTTGGCTCTAGGAACTCTCTACCATTGTCAAAACATTTTTTTGATAAAGCTAGTGCTCTCCAAGAAAGTTGGAGTTTCCAAGGATGTTGGAATGGACAAAAAAAAGGGACACTCAATGTACTTGACCTTGACCAAGACATTTGTGACTTGGTTCCCATGGCTCCTTGCAAGAGAAACACAATCTCTTTCTTTGAGATTATTCCTAGTTTCTTCTTCTTTACTTGATCTTTGTGGCATGTCTTTTTGATGAGATCCCCCTTTTGAAACAATTTTGTTTGCTATCTCGAAGATGGTGTTTTTGAGAAGAATTTATTCTTGGGTATTGAGGTTTCCAATGTTAGATCTCTTAATGGATTTTTGGAAAGATGGTGGTTTGAATGCTTTCACCCAATCTTTGAGAGGTTTGGACCTTGGTTAAACCCTCCATAAAAAGAATAGTAAGCCTCCTTTCAAAGACATTAGGAACTATTTTTGCTAACCTTTGGAACTTTGCCACATAATTATCCATAGTGTTATACTACCTCAATGGAGCCAACTCCCTGAAATGGATCTTAGGGTTTTTCTTGTCATACTTGTCAATTAACCTTTTGTTGAAATTATAATGTGTTGATTAGATTGTGCTCTTGGGTAACCAATCCATTGTACCACCACTTGTGTGTTATGTCTTCTAGATGAAGGGTAGAAAATTTTAATAATTTTTCCTCATACAAAGGGTTTAGTGAAAAATATGTATTTAACTATTGAATCCAAGCACGAGTTGTACATTTATTTGAACCATCAAAAGTAGGAATGGTTAGTTTACTCAATCTATGCTATAGATCTTTGTGAGGCTGATTCACATTTTTCCTTATGTCATTCTTTTGCCTACTCTTCATCTTCAGATTGTAGATATTGGTGAGAGACATACTTATACAAAATTTAGTTCCAAGAGCTCTATATTTGTCAAAATAGGCTGCAAAGTTATCTCCATTCTGATTTTGTCCTTCCTTTGATTGTTCTTTTTCTCTTTTAAATAACTTAGGTTGGTAAGGCCTAGATGAGAACCAATCATGATTCTGTTATTTGTAGTAGCACTCCCTTCACTTGTAGGGGTTTGAACTAGCCTTGGAATATTTAGATTTTGCATTGTCTGTAATAATTGTGCCATGAGATTTCTCATTTGTTGTTGGTCCTGAATCATACTAACAATGACATTATACTGGATCTCTGCCTTCTCTTCATCTATTTGGACCTTCTTACTTATTTCCCCCATTTCTACTTATTCTATTTTGTCACCCTGATCTTCAAATTTCTTTGTTCTCTTTGATAAAATTTAATCTCTCTTTCACTAAACTGCATTAAAAGTTAGCTTTAACCTTGCAAGTTGGCAAGATCAAAGCTTTGACACCATTGTAATATTCTTTTCTAATATTATTATTTTTTGTTTCCTTTCTATGCAATAATAGGGCATAAACAAATATTGAACAACAACAATACAATATCAATAATAATTACTAAAACCTTTGCAGAACAATTAATAATATACTGCAGTAGGTTGAATATTTATTAGTACTAATGCAAATTATAGTAGAAAAATCCTTACACATGTATTGTTCAAAATAACCTAAATGAACAGAAAATGATCAATTTCAATATTTTAATTATTTGTAGTAGCATCAAATATAGAGTAGGAACTAATATGTTTGATACCCTAATGAAGGACCACAACAACAAACTAATTTCAGACTATATAACCTTTGAATTGATGCCTAGAAATGGTACGGCTGCTGTTGGGAATGGTATGACGACAGTAGAAACAAACTACAGTCTTTTGTTATTGATGGGTGCAATTGGGAAAGGACAGGATAGGAGTATTAACTGGTATAACAACCTCTAGCAATATCGCTGCCCACAGATTTGTATGGCATAGGTTCACTAACAACAATAATAATTTCTGTTGTGCAACATTAGATGCAAAATTGCAATGGTCACGGTCTTCCACAATGCTCCTTCCAAATTGCAAATTGAATTAATTACCAACTTATTAGCACAAATGTGATTACTAGATGAAATCACCTTAAAGGACAAGAGGGTTTTCCGCCTCTAGTTCTCACTAGAAATCAAGAGGGTTTTTGTCATCGGATGAGAAGATGAACACTAGTGCTCAAGCTTTGAGAAAAGGGTTTGATTTCAATAACCACGGATAATTTTCCTTTGAGCAATTCTCTTCGTCTTATAAGTTCCTTTTTGGCCCCTTTAATTTGAATTTCTTTTTACCTCTGAAAATTCCCTCCAAAAGTGTTGAAAAACACTTTTTTTTTAATTTTCTAGTAAAATATTACACTAGGCCTTATCATGTCCCATTTAGATAAGTATTGTAAAGTAACCTGATGGTATATTGCTCTCTCAAGACATATTTTAAATTATTTTGTTCATGAAAGGTTATCATCAAAGGCAAGACCTTTGATGATCACCTTAGATTCAATTTCATGTTTGCTCACTTGTTTTGGTATGGAAACATTATCAGTGCATTGCAATGTTCAACTGTTTGTTGCATACATAATTAAGTTGTGTATACTGTTATACTGTTATGTCTGATTTTGTGTCATATCCCCCGAAACTATAGCACCAAATGTGTCAACATCCAATAAGTATCTAAGTAAATATGAGTAATTGTGATTTTAAAATAATTATGATTATCATAGATAATATCATAATTATAAATACGACATTAATAATAACTTAACCAATTTATCTACATCATGATTATCATAGACCCACATTATAATTACAAGATAAAATAGAATAACCCATAAATATGAAATATAATATACAAATTATAAATGAAATAAAACAAATTATAAAATATAAAATATAAAATAAATAAATAACAAAAACACATATTGAAAATATAAGAAGAAATAATAATGATTTAATATTATTATTAAAATTATCAAATATATAACAATATAAAATATTTACAAAATACCATATCAAATAATAATATATATTTTAATAAGAAACATATAATATATTAATATAAAATATAATAAGGAAGTGCACAGCAAGACAACGATTATGGTAGAAGGCAGTAATTTAACATAAATTATTAAGAGGGAAACAAAAGCTAAAAGCAGCGAGCAGAAGACTATGATTATCAAACACTATAATGAGCAGAAATCAATTAAAAGACAAAAGATTATATATTAAAAGAGTTGTTAATACGTCAAACTCGAAAATAAAAGGCAGCAAGTAAAGAGCAACTAAAGGCAGCAATGCATCATGAAGATGTGCGATTAAAGTAAGGAATATACTAATGCCTAGACTTGCAAGTGCCCACACCATCGATGAGTTAATAAAGCACAAAGATAAAGATATTTAATTTAAAACTAAATCATAACTTACCAAAGGTCAGCGGGGGTATTAGAAGGTCATGACTCTTCCCAAATAAAGATATATATGGGAGATCATTTCAAAAAGAGGGAGGGAAAAGGAATGGCAGTTGGCAGAAATAAGAATAAGAATATATTCTGCAGAAGGACGTGCAATCACTGGCTGAACGGAAGAGACTATGAAAACATTCTGATCATCAAGGGAAGGAGCAGAATAAGAAGGAGGCATCGGGGTTGGCCATACACGGAGCAAGGTAAGTATCATCATATATTTGAATAAAGGTTCATAATTACTTATGTATGTAGAAGGTGAGAATAATGGTTTTTGTGGTGTTGATTATTAAATATATTATTAATTCAAATGTCAGTTGCTGCTTATAAATATATTTAAATGTATTATGATCTATAAATATATTTAAATATGTATATTGATGGATATATATATTATGATGATTGACAGATACATATATAATTTACGATTATCTAATAAATGAATGCTTAGTAAATAAATCAAGTATGCAGCAATAATTGGCAGTTAATATTATAATAAATGAATGCCTAATAAATAAATTAAGAATTTAGTGATAGTTGGCAATTAATAAATATAATGAATATATATATTAAATATAAGATGGTTATTGTGTATTCATATGTTTGATAAATATATTTTGGTAATTGATAAGTATATATATATATATGATAAATTTACAATCAATAAACATGAATATCAAATTATTTAAGTCTTCTATACAAAATAAGCTAATATGCAAATTATTGGATGTTATTTGTCTAGCCACAATAATATTGCTTACAACAATTATTGTGTCTCATTGAGCTTTTATGACTTTACCTTGAAGAATAGACCTTGGACCAAAATTCTCTTTCGCTAATGCTCACCAAGGAGAGGATGGTTGTGGAGGGAAAGGGTGGTAAATTTGGTCCCATGATGGATGTCCCAAGATGGGTGATAATCTTGAGGGAATCCACTTGGAGACTGGTGACACGCCCTCGGCACTGTAAGTTCGTCCCTCCTCCAATGAGTCTAGGCAAGAGGAAACAAGGCAAAGATCTATTCCGATCAAGAGTAATAAGCCATATGAGATTATGTTAGTTATGCACTAGTTGATAATAATGCATTTCATTTATCTTATTCCACTAATCTTTCATTACTCTTTGATCAAACAATCTTGTAAGTCAAAATTTTAATCTGTACATTTTATGTCTCTAATATGGGGACATTACATTTTGTGCTTGCCATATAAGTTGTAAAAGAATGGTTAACTCTGCATGTTTACCAATTGTTTTGAACAGTTGTTCTCCAACTACTTAACTCTCCATAATTATTTATGTTTTGCTTGTTTCATTGCTCATCACGTCAATAACTCACATGACATTAGGAATTTTCATTATAATGGACTTCCTTTACAATTAATTTTTATAACAGTTGTTTTGGTTTTCTTTTCTTTTTATCATGTGGTGACATAAATGTGATGTTGACTACTCAGACTATTTTTTGAGTGAAGGGCACTCACTGGAAGGAAATATTGTTTTGCCAGTGCTAACATTGTGTAGGATGATAAAATTGCAAATTGTTTTCCTAAAAGGTTATTGCTAACAATTTCATTATGCTAGGCATATTCATTGATACATGTGATTAATGTCTAAAGCATTATGAGAATGTTTTCTTAATAAAAGCCTTGTTTCTTAGGCATTGGTGGCCCTTGCCAAAGAAGTCGCAAAAAGTGGTGCCAAAGTTGATTCAAGGAAGATTAATGGACGATATATACATTCACACCTTGTAGTAAGACTAGAAGGTAGCCTTACTATTCTATTCATAAAAATGAAACATCAAAATATCATTTTTCCTATAGAGACTTGAGATATATTGGAAATATTTTGAAATTTTACTAACTGATAACTTTAAAGTTTCTAAGTATCCTTAGGTTGTGTTTATTGTTACTTTATCTTTTGTTTGAATTTGGTTGTAGAGCTGCGGGAGAAATTACTTGAGCAGATAAAGGATGTTGATGCTGTGCAGTTTCGTGAAGTTCATCTTGTTTGGTATGGAATGGCTGAGGTGAGTGATAATTATGTTTTATCTTATTTCATCTTTTGTTAAAATCTGGTTGTAGAATTTTGTGAGAATCACTCCAGCAAGTAAAGGATGTTGATGCAATGTGTTTCATGAAGGATGTTGATGCAATGTGTTTCATGAAGGTTCTCTTGTTTGGTATGGAATGGCTGAGGCTAGTGATGGTATTTTAATGTTATTTGGTCATTTCTTAATGAATTTGGTTGTATAATTTATGAGAAACTATTTGAGCAAATAAAAATCAGGTTGCTATTCAATGTTTGAAGTTCGTCATCTTTGGTATGGGATTGTAGAGGTGATAGATGATATTGAAAATTTGAACTTGTAAATAATACATCAATGAATGCTTCTTCTTTGGATAAGAGCAAATGTTCCACCCACCCTCTTTGTTCACCTCCACCCACTCTTTCATTTGTGCTAGGTACATAATGTGCGCATAGGTATGCTTGGATACATGTGTGAACACATGTATTGCACCCATATGTGTCAATCTTGGAGTCAAATGAAAGACATTTTTTCCTAGTGAGTCATTGTCGAATCATTTGCTGTCATGGTCATGACTGCCATACTTTTAGGTTCTAATCCTTGTCTTTGCATAGTTGATCAAAGGAGCTTTCCAATGTATTAGATGATGCAAAGATTGGATTTTGGACATGAAACAAGAGTGAAAATGGTCTAAGGCATGAAATGGGACATCTAGTTCTAAGGAGTGCACCATAGGTAAGGAGGGGCAATAATGGGTTTATGTTAAAAATGGCCAAATTACCCAATGGAGTGTGCCATTATGCAATTTGTCCAAAGTTCTTTGAAACAATGAAGTGTCCAAGGAGAGTAGAGAAGCATGTGCCATAATAAATTTTGGCCAAAATTTGTAAAACATAAAAGTGTCCGTTTGCTCTTATGGAGCATGCCATAAGGAGTTTTATCCCAAAAACATTAAAAAACATAAAAGAGGCCACTTCATGCTCAACAACATGCCATAAGACAATTTAGGCAGGTTTTTGAATTTTCAATATGCCCATTTAGATTTGAGTGTTCTCTTTCAGCAGATTGTGAAGCACTGAAGAGTTTGCCAGCCACCGTTCACTATTTGTAATGTCCCCATTTTTCGCCCATTTTTCGAGTTTTCCCATAAGACTCTAGGTGTGTTGGGGAGAGCTCCAAAATTCTTGGAGGACCCAGGTTCAATTTCTATTGGCATTTGATGGTAGCATTGAGCTCAATAGGTGATTTAGATTGTTGTGATGCTTTTTGAAGCATTTTCGAACTACTGGTGTGTTCTCCAAACTTCTTGGAGAGCATTTCTAGTTTTAGAAAGTTCTTGAGTTGACACTAGTCTTCATTCCATTGCCTTGGTATCATCTAGGCATGCTCAAATTTGGTTTATGAAGTCGTTGTAGTGCTTTCCGCAACTTGGTTGAATTATTGAATTATTATTTAATTATTTCACTAACTTTGTCTAGTGTTGAGAAATAATCAAAGGACAACTTAGTGTAATAGCTTGTTGGAAAGGTAATTAAATGTTTTAAAAGTTGAATGCCTAGACAAGGGGGTTTTTTGCACACGATAAATTATTTAATTGAA
Source organism: Sequoiadendron giganteum (assembly GCA_007115665.2). Taxonomy (NCBI): domain Eukaryota; kingdom Viridiplantae; phylum Streptophyta; class Pinopsida; order Cupressales; family Cupressaceae; genus Sequoiadendron; species Sequoiadendron giganteum. The sequence goes on from CM021104.1 coordinate 437,454,347, forward strand.
AAAAACACTTTTAGAAAAAGCATTGAAAAAAAAACAAAAAAAGTGTTTTTTTTGGTAAAAAGAAAAAAATGCTTTTCCGAAAAGTAAAAAAGTGCTTTTTCAGAAGAACAACAAAAAAAGCTATAAGAAGAGGTGTTGGGAGCTATCAATGTTGAAGATTTCTTATGATGTTATGTTGGTGGATTGAACTTATGTGTTCTTCCTAAATAGTTTGAGGACAAAAACCCTCATTTGATTCCTAGTTTTGGATTTGAGAGATAATCCCTGGCTAGTGGGGTGGTTCTATTCAAGAATCACATTTGTACTTAAACAGAATTCCAGTTTCTAGGGTTTTAGAATATTCTCAGTGATTTTGGTGTGGGTTTGAAGCTTTTTTCAGATTGGCTTTGTTGGCCATTCAGTTTGAGGGTTTGGTGTTTGCCTTAGCTAGCCATACAACTCATTTTTCTTGCAAGGAAGATTGTGTTGGAAATTCTAAATCATCAAAGGCTGTGATATTTGTGTTCCTCATTGCTGGGAAACCCTTTTAAGGTGTTTTTTTGAGGTTGTTGCAGATTTCATGAATTTCTAGAGAGGGCCGTACCACTGCCAATTGGACTTGGAGGTGTGGCATGTGACTTCCTAGGCTGAAGTGCCTAGGTTTTTGAAGTTATTTGACCATCTTGTGTGGCGCTTAGCTCATGGGCATCAGTTCCAGCCATTATTAAGCTACATCAATGAAGCTATGAGGAGATATAGTATGTTTCATGCTGGTAACCCCTGTTACCACTGCTTTGCTGCTGCTGGGTATGACTGAAAATCATTTATCAGACCTGCAAGTGCCATTCCTCATGATTTGGGGATTGATAGGAGAGCTGGGAATGCATGAAGTGGATTAGAACTCTGTGGAGATGTTTTGTGTAATACTGGAAGGTGTTATCAGACCTGTAGCTGCTAATTTCCTTGCATTCTGGGCTGTTTTGTAGTGCTGGGTGTGACTGGAAGGTGTTATCAGACCTGTAACCTGCTTTTCTTTAGCAATTTCAGGGTGTTTAATGGAGCTGGGTGTGTAAGGAGGTGTTTGACATACCTGAGAGGAGTTCTATGTGGGTTTGGAGTGTGTGTGATAAGGTTTTTCCCATCATTGTTGAGCTGCAACAGAGATTACAGACCTGCAACAAGTCTGATTTGCATCTCCAGACTTCTTTTAGCATACTTAAGTGATAGTTGGTACGAGTTTTCCACATTCCATCAAGTTTGTAGTGCAAGCTTCTGGTTTAAACTGTGTATGCTTATAAAACATACACAGTTTAAAGTAGAAGCTTGTACTACTAATACTTCAGTGAGTTGAGTGGTGGATTGAAGATGTTTTGAGGAGACGGGGTTGATAGGTACCCCTATTGGGCATGTGTGGGTGATTTGGTGGAGCTTTTTGAGTCATAATCTTGCTGCCAGACTGTAACAGCACGCCTCCAGTTCACCTGCAGACCTGCAATCAGACCTTTCTATCATCTAACTGAGGTATTTCAGGGTTACTTCTATGTGGATATTGGGTTAATACATTTGACTAATCTTGGGAATGATTTTCTTCAGTACTTGTCTGAACCAGCACTCTGTATTTGTATTGTATTTGTAACCTTGTATCAACACTTGTATAATGCTGTTTATCAAAATCAGTGCTTATGACAGCAGAGTATCATCATTGGGCATGTTTATGTTAACATCATATTGCTTAAATAAATAAATAAATTGGTCAGTATAGGGTGGTTATTACATTGTTGGAAGCATTATGTGGTTTATTGCAGGTTTCGAATAAGTGTAAATGCCATTGTTCACATTGTGGATCAGCAGCATCTTGACATTGCTTATCTCCACCTCCAAGCACCTTCAGCAGATTTCAATTTTGTTGCAGGTTCTTGATCGTTTATAGGGCAATAAATGGCAGTAAGACAATGTCACTTGTCTCTAAGGACAAACCTCTTAAGCAGGTTTTTCAACTCTTAAGTGCTTGTTTTTGAGGGTTGTATATTTGGTTTGGGTTTTCATTCATAAACAATGTTCACAGTTTTCAGCAAAGCCATTGGAAGAATGATAAACAGCAGTCCAACCAGAACTGCAATAATGTGAAGAAAAGAAGGCAGAAGTTTGAAACATGAAAAAAGTCGAAGTAATGGTTAGAAGCATGCCAGAACAGCATATGGTAAAAGTCTGAAACAAAGCTGAGAATGTCCAAAAGATTGCTAAGTGCACACTGCACACCATAAGGATAATTGCCCAAAAGTTTTGGAGTTCCAAAATTGTTCATTTGTACCCTTGGCTTGTGCCATAATGCAATTTACATAAGTTTTTGTTAAAACACAGAAAAAGGGACACTTTAGGCTCAGGTGCGCACCATAAGGGATATTGGGTACAAATTTGTTGACACATTAAAAAAAGTCTCTCCAAGTAGAAACATGTGTTCATGAGCGAATTCTCTAGTTTTGCTTGAAACATAAAAGTGACAATCAGTGTCCTCATGCGTGTCAACAGGAAGAATAAAGCTTTAAAATCAGAAAACGATCTCAATAGCAGGAAGTGCACACCTCATGTGAATGATGCCAAAAATAAAAATGAAAATAACATCCAACATCCATGAATATGCCATGGTATTTAAGGCGATCATTATCAGTGAAAGGGTTTAGTCAATTATAAAAAGGTTTAGTTTTCAAAGGGGCCATAGAAGGAGTTGTTTTTAACAGTTTGTCCCACTTTCCAGTGCCTTTTAGAGATCATTTCATGTATAAAAGAAGGTTTGCATCATTTGACAGTCATTTCAGGCATTTTCAGCAGATTTCCAAACATCTACTGCAGATTTATATGCATATTTTTTAATCATTGAGAGGGTGTTAAGCATTGGTTTGTCCAAACAGCTAGGGTTATGAGAGTATGATTTTCATCAAAGAGGACCATGTGAGGGATTTGGCACCTTGTTGTGATGTCCCCGCTCTAGTCAGTTCTCGGGAACAGTGTGTTAGCCTTTTATTGGACCCTCGTGGGCTAGCTGGATTGGTTAGAGGGTCAGTGGTACTTTCTGGAAAGCTTGGTCGTTCTCGTTTTCAGAGCTCGGTGATTGGTTCACAACAGGCGTTAGTAGTTCAGGGGTTGATAGCTTCTGACGGCACGGGAATATTTGGAGTTTTGAGAGAGTTATGGATTTTTAAATGATTTGAGTTAATTAATTAACTTAATGCCTTATTATAAAGTCAAATTGACTTTATACATTTTATATCACTTAAATATTCTATAAAGGTGATTTAATACTTTAATCACTTAAAATATAAAAAGGCGTCCAAGTATTTAAGTCAAAAACTATTGAAATGACTTAAATATATTTTAAAAGATTTAAAATATGAAGAAGGGCGTATCTTTCTTGGAAGTCGTGCCTTTTTTGCATATAAAGCATTTTGGCAATGAGAAATTCACTTCTTGAATATTTCAACTTTGCCTTGGACATTTTCCTTGTGCTTTCACCTATGATCAGGGTTTTGAGTAATCTTCCATTGGAGAACGAAATCTCTTCAGTGTTGAGCACTTTTGAGACTGTGAGAGACCAGTCGAATTTGTGTAGTTTGTGAGAGCTTCATACAGAGGTTCTACTGTGCTTTATCAGAGTTTTGTTGAGTTCTTTATCAGAGACGGGAGGGTTTGTGGAGATGGTGACCTTCTTTCATCATGGTAGGTATTTGACATCATGGCCATACCTTCAGAGTTGAGATTTGGGCTTTTTGCTTGAAGTGTGTGGCTATCTGTGCAAGGGCATTTGGTTATTTCTAGGAGAAACGCCTTCCAGTTTGAGGGTTTCTCTTCACCCTTCTAGGTGTCTGGCATATACTTCTCATTTGCCTCAGTTTCTGGGCTGGATTTCACTTTCTGTAGCTTCCTACACTGGTTTTAGCCAGATTTCTCCATCTTGGCTGGCAAACTGGACTTCATTTCTTAAATAAATAATCTGGGAGTTTTTGGGTATGTTTATGAGTTTTGAATCCATTGTTGAACTTATTTATTACCTTTTGTAATTTCAATTCGTTTAAATTAGCTCAAATTTACATTTTATAAGCATTTATGTTGTGCGCCCCTTCTATTTCTCTCTAGAAACGCTTCTCTAAAAAACGTAAAACACAATAAAGATAAATAAAAGACAAGGGTTTGAGGTTTGAGCCAGCAGGGCTCATCACACTTGTGTTGTTCATGTTTTGGGGTTTTCAAAACAATCAAATTGCTGATTTTTTCAAGGCAATCAGGGTTTAAAACCAATTCTACATTCTTTGTGATGACACCTAAGGTTTTGCTAGGTGCTTGTGCCAAAGATTTGCAGGGGTCCTCTTTGGAGGAGTTCGAGGGTTTCAAAACATGAAAATTTGCAATTTTCTAGAAATAATGAGAATCTATCAATGTACTTTCAGCAAGATGTCAAATTCAAGTTACCAAGATTGTTTGGTGAGTTGCTAGTGGTTGCTATGGTTTCAAGTTTCTTCTAGAGACCTATCAATACCATTCTTGTTGCATTAGAGTCATTGAGAGGAGCCGCTGATTTTTCAGATTGGTTGTTTTTAACCATGTTATGATTGGAGGATAGCTATTCTTAGAACCTTCTAGAAGGTTTATCTCGGGATGTGATATTTTTAGCCAAGAATTATTTGAAGATTTCCTTGTTTTCAATGATCTATTTAAAACAGTTTTGTATTTAGATCTTGCTTTGGTTGCAAGCAAATGTAATGACCACCCCAAATTTTTCCACAAATTTCACCTATTAGTGTTAGCTAAAATGCAAAGATAAGCAATTGAATAAGCAACCCTCCACTTTCTAATCACCTAGATCCCAGTGTGGGCAAGGTGAGAGCATATGGTGAAAAGGGGATCTTGCAATTACTTAAATAACAAGCTAACTAGAAATGAACACCTTCCACTTTCTGATCATCCAGATCCTGATATAGGCAAGGTGAGAGCATACAGTGGTTGGCTTACAATATTGGAAATCCTCTACGCTACCACTTCTTCAATGGGGTGAGTAATCATAAACAAGTGCATGAAAGTAAACATTGTTGGCGTTTCAAATTGCACCTCTGGAATGCGTTCTGGAAACGGACAGCTATGTGCAGTAAACTGCTCTTCGAATTAGGAGGGGAAGCTCCCTCTTTTGCTAAGTTGCATAAAGAAAGTAATCTAAACTTAATTACGCCTATCTTTTTGGTTCAGCTGCGAGAACACAAGGTTATAGAACACTAGATGTTGCGGCTGAGGTTTTCCCTTTTAATGAAACTAGACAGCTACAACTTAACCTACACTTAAAATGTTTCTACCCTCTCAAGTAAACGCAGAGCAAGAGAGTTTAGAAGTGGATGAGTTTGATTTCTGACAAAGATACTTGAATAAACTATTCTTCAACATACATTTTAAGGCAAGCTGAAAAAAAGATCATAAAAGTATTATGGAAATACGAGACTTTTATTTCAAGGTAGACAGAGCATGATCAAGAGAATGCTAGTGTTCTTTGGCATCTAAGATATGTCATTTGAATCTTCAATAGTTGGCCAAACTCAGCGAAGCCCATATGGTTCAAGGGTTGCCCCCTATACATGATAAACATGATTTGTGTCTCTATTTTTGGTTAGAAAGTAGAAGTTGTTTCCTATAAAAAGTGCATAGCATGCTAAGGGGCTATGGATCTTGTTCATGCAAATCTATGTGATCCTTCCTAAAAATTACCCATTGTCTTTGGTTTGAGGTATTTTCTATTGTTTATGGATGATTTCTCCAAGAAAGTGCAGGTTTATTTCTTGAAGTCAGATTACTTTGGCACATTCTTGAAGTTCAAGGCATTGGTAGAGATGTTTAGAGTGCATTAGATCAAGACTACATAGTCTAATAATATGGGGGGAGGAGGAGATGAGTGGGACAGGCGAACTCACCTCCACTCAATTCTAAGAATTCTATGAAATAGAAGGTTCTTAACACCAATTAACTGCACCATACACTTTGCACTAGAATCGAGTGGTTGAAATATTTAATATCACTATCATGAGGATGACATGGTGCATGATGCACAATAGAAACGTGTCCTACTGATACTAGAGAGAAGTTGTGAACATAATGGTTTCTCCTGAATAGAAGTCCTTGTAAAGCCTTGTAGAATATCACATTGAAGGAAGCATTAGTGCACCAAATCCCATCAGATTTAACAATTAAGCAGAAAAACACAATCACCAAGAAGACAACATAGCAATTTATCCAAGGAAAACCCTCCTACTCGAGGGAGAAAAACCCAACAATTTATTCTCTTATAAATCAGAAATAGAAGTGCAGAAATAGCACTCAGAATCAAGCCCTAGCAAGGCCGAATCTCATACAATGAATCTGCACTTGAAGATAGTACGATTTCCTTAAGTACACAAATCGAATCTGCTGCTCTAGAAGGCGAACCTATTGCTAAAGAATTTGAATTGGAATGGAATGATTTGATGCTTAATGTGGAGACACCTTCTCCTTTATATGGCAAGGTAGGTGACCTTTCTTCTAGGGCCGACCTAGAAAGTATAATATTTGTTTTGCAAAAATAAAGGCCAACTTGCCTTTGATTAATTTTCTTAGGAAATTACCTCCCCCAGCTATAAAACACTAACACTCCGTCTTAGCTGGGGAAGTATTCTCAAATATCCTCATCATGGAGTCTCTCAACATGAACGTCCACAATGGCTACACCCAATTGTGGAAAGCACAACTCAGTCTCAGAGATGTGATCTTGTACAAGGGCTTTCACCTCATATTTCTCAATCTCAAAGAAATATACACTACAAGGGCTTTCACCTCATATTTTTCAGTCTCAGAGAAATATACACTACAAGGGCTTTCACCTCATATTTCTCCGTCTCAGAGAAATATACACTACAAGGGCTTTCACCTCATATTTCTTCGTCTCAGAGAAATATACATTACAACAAATCTTCATGATGATGTGACTCCCTTTGGAGCTTCAAGTACCCGCATCAACCTCTTGACCTCCTCGTCCAAGATTGCTTGCAATGCTTGCCTTAGAGGAACGGTTTCCAATGCACACCTCTGGCACTACTGACTTGCGAGAGTCCAGGACTGTCCTCCTCGACCTCATCCTAGATCACCCTACTTTGAATAGGTTTGTGGTGCTACCAATGTCAAAACAAGGTTGACTGCCTTGTGCAATTCCATTCTCTGTAGCTGAAGAGGCCTTCCAAAGACTTAGCACCTGGCCTTGCAACAGTGCAACCCACTTAGCTGACACCTTCACTTCTTAGTGAGTCACTCTAGTTCCTCAAGACATAGGACTCCATTTTTTTGAACACAGAATTCCCTCTTGATCCTTGCCTCAATACAGAGATTGCAAAGAAATCCTCTAGAAGTGAACTCCCCTCCATTGACTGATCTTTAGAACCTCAAATCCTCTTCTTGGACATGATCTTAACTCGTGCCTGGAATTTAACTCCCTTTGAATGGTAGGAGTGTAATCGAGGGATGAATCCATATCCATAGGAGCCTCCTGCTCCTCACTAACTAGTTTCGAAGAATCGTCACCTCAAATAATGAGGTCTTCAATATATCTTCAAATAATCCAACATCCTTTTGCTCCTCCATCCAACCTGCATTTTAAAGAGATTAATAATAGTTCATAAAATCAAACTACCCCGATACAAATGAAACATGTAGTCATCTAGCAAATATCATTAGATAGAACAATTAAAGGAAGGATACATAATAGAACTTATCTTTGTTGATTCAGTTGCAGCCATTTTTCTCCTCTTGACAACCATCATGTTTTCCCAATGATGTACCCTGTAACACCGTTATAGAATGGCAAATTTTACATAGAATTATACGCTCCCAAGATTCTTGAGCTTTTCCTCCTATCATTCCATTTTCTTTGTTCTTCGACAAGTTGGTGGTCATCTCCTTATTAGGGGCTGCAAGTAGACATCCTCCATCATAGACACTTTCCTTGAAACTCTTGAAATTGGTAGAGGACTTCTTTCAAGTGCTCATCCTTTCCTTCGATCTTCATTTTCTCCTCCAAATATCTAATTTTTAGATCTGCACAAATTCACCTTCAAAGTTTGCCCTCAGGTCTGCAATAATTCGCCTTCAAGGTCTGCCCTTAGGTCTGCAATAATTCGCCTTCAAGATCTGCCCTTAGGTGTGCAATAATTTGCCTTCAAGATCTGCTCCAAATGGGAATGATATTCAATGAAGAATGCTTAGTCAAATTTGATCAGATCTTCCCTAAACCCGCTCTGATACCATGTTAGTTTTTGGATCAGATTTAACAATTAAGCAGAAAAACACAATCACTAAGAAGACAACACAGCAATTTATCCTGGGAAAACTCTCCTACTCGAGGGAGAAAAACCCAGCAATTTATTCTCTTATAAATCAGAAATAGCACTCAAAATTAGGCCCTAGCAAGGCCGAATCTCATACAATGAATCTGCACTTGAAAATAGTGCGATTTCCTTAAGTACACAAAATAATAACTCTTCTCCTCAAATCGAATATAGTGCGATTTCCTTAAGTACACAAAATAATAGCTCTTCTCTTTGAATCGAATTTGCTGCTCTAGAAGGCGAACCTGCTGCTGAAGAATTTGAATTGGAATGGAATGATTTGATGCTTAATGTGGAGACACCTTCTCCTTTATATAGCAAGCTAGGTGACCTTTCTTCTAGGGCCGACCTAGAAAGTATAATATTTGTTTTGCAAAAAGAAAGGCCGACTTGCCTTTGATTAATTTGCTTAGGGAAATACCTCCTACAGCTATAAAACACTAACACCAAGGTAACATCTTTTGGTGTTCTTTGTTCAGCTGCATACACTTTAGTTCTTGAGAAAAAAAGACATAAGCTAGATTCTAAATGTATCCAATATTTCTTTGCTGGTTATAGTGAACAATGTAAAGCAAATAGGCTTATCAATATTTTTACTAACAAAGTCTTTGTTAGTCAAGATGTTGTAAAAGAGAAGGTACTTAACACCAATTAACTGCAGTATACACTTTGCACTAGAATCAAGTGATTGAAATGTGTAACATCACTTTCATGGAGATGACATGGTGCATTATGCACAATAGAAATGTGTCTTGCCGATACTAGGGAGAAGTTGTGAACTTAGTGGTTTCTCTCTTGAATAGAAGTCCTTGTAAACCCTTGCAGAATATCACATTGAAGGAAGCTTGGACTGGTAGTAGATCTGAGGTAATGTCTTTTTGTGTTCTTGGTTTAGCTGCATACACTTTAGTTCTTGAGCAAAAGAGACATAAGCTAGATTCCAAAAGTATCCAATATATCTTTGCTGGTTATAATGAACAATGTAAAGCATGTAGAAGAAAGAAAACCAATATAATGATAAACAAATTTCTATTCTTATAATTATTTTAATACTTATGGTTAATAAGGCATTTCAAACTAACAATTTGGTACCATATGATCAATTTTAAATCAAAGTGATCTCAAATGCAAAGTTATCGAATATTGGCACTAAAGCAAATTTTCCAACTTTGACAAAGGTTAATAAGCACATTGATCTGCAAGATCCAAAGAAACATGTTGCCCTTACCAACCCCTTCCAATTGTGAACATTTTTACCTCCAACAAAAAACTTCTAACCATGATTTTTGATAGTATATGTAGATTTCTAATCCAAGTTGTAAAAGACATGTTCGAAGCTCATGCCAACAAAACTCAAGTAAATACAATTCAAGTTTTGGTTCACAAAGGTACTTGATATGTGTATAAAGAGTGATCTCAAATGGATGAATTTTTATTTTGTCATTACTCTTGATATTTGTCCAATTCATATTGATATTTGTTATCATATTCTCTTGGTGCTTTGAGGTCCAAGCATTTCCTACATTTGAGGGCATGTTATAGACCTAATATAATCTGTTTAAGTTATAAATAGTTATTGTCAAGAGATGTGACCTATCACCTTGTAAGACACGTCATATCAAACATGCCCCTTGATTTGCATATAAATAATCTATCACCCATTCATTCATTCTCTCCTATCAAATGATATATTTTATTTTTCAATATATAAGTTTCTTCTCTATTCTCCCCCAAGTTTTTGGGACGGGGACGACAGGACATGTTTTAGGTACGAGGGTACTTTTTGGCCATTTTTTAGGGGACGACATGGATGGCTATTAAAAAAATAAGAAACTTTCAAATATGATAACATTGATAAAGCATTCATCATAGACATTATAGAACCTTTGTGAGCATGGGTAATAGAATAGGAATTATGAAGTTCTTTATTTATACATATGAGCATGAGTTAATAAAGATATGCTTGACTTGTGTATATATTTAAGTGAGGGATTTATTATTAAAATTTTCCTAAAGCCTTCAAGACTGCATGTTTTGTTGTCCAACTCATTAACAAAGAGGAACAATTAAGTAAAACGATTATTGGTTATGTTCTAATTTGACCTTAGATGGGATTGCTCTATGAGTTGTCTTTGCAAATACATTTTTGCATTATGAAAATAGCTTTTTCTGCCAACTATGACTTAGCTTGTATTCAGCAGTATAATGACTACAGCATGCCAACTTTGTTTGTGGCAGTCCTTGTATACTAAACAAGTTGTCCAGTGTATTAAAAAATATAATCTTTGATTGTGGAATATGAAGAGATTTGCAACAAGGGATATGTATTTTGTAGATTTTGTATCATGATTCATCATTGATTTATTACTTGGTTAGACTCATAGTTTAAAGAGGGCTTGGGGGAAATGCTCCCAACAGGGTTGAGGGGTAGCGCCCCTCATGAGGATCTGGGAGCAACGCCTCCAACAGGGTCAAGGGGTAGCGCCCCTCATCGGGTCCAAGGCTAGCGCCCCTCATGTGGCCAAAGGGTAGTTCCCCTATTCATATTCCTTGTCACAATAGATGATGAGGTTGAGGGGTGGAGCCCTCACCTCCAAGCCCAAACTAACACTTTCAAAACCACACTGGCCTTCATGGCACACACCATTTTCATATTTATTTCTAAATCCTGTTAGTTTTAGGATCATAATTTAAATAAGCAAATATAGAACAATTTTAAATTATTTGACACAGCATATACCCTGGGAAAACCTTCCAACTTGAGGGCGAAAAAAACCCAGCAACAATATATCACTTATAGATTGAATAATGAACAAAAATTCTCTTTACAATGAGGCCCAACACAAGGCCAAATTAACAGCACCACACTTGATGCAATATCAAAGGAATAAGATCGAACTCCTTGAATGATAATATCGATTTCCAATATCAAACTCCTATTGTAGATGATTCGCACTTGTCTTGAATGAATAATTTGAATGATAAGGAGAGAGCAGCGCCCTCTATAAATACAACTCGATATGCCTTCTCCCAAGCAATGCGTCTTAACACAAAAGGTCGGCCTCTTCATGAAATGGTGTGACTCTTTTTCCAAGATAAGTCGGCCTCATTAGATAAATACGATTTGTTATTTGGTGAAGTGCCTCTTCACAAGGTCGTCTCCAATAAATTAAATAGTCGATGGCTATATTTAATTTATTGCTTATTAATATCGCCGTTGGAAGTATGAGGACCACGGCTACACATCAACACATCCTAGATGGGCATGTCTTAAACCAAACAAAATTGAAAGGTTGTAAGTTTTTCCTTTTTTGAAGTACCTAAAATGTCCTTGGGTATGTTAGGGGATGGCTAGGTCTGCCCAGGATAGATGGGTGGCGTTTAGACGTCCTTGGTTGTCCCCTAATGTACCCTAAGAAGTTTTTGACGCCTTGGGGATGTTTCCTAAATTTTGACAGGAAAGGGGATGGGGAGGGGATGTTTCGTAGATATCCCCACATCCTCGAAACATCCACTACAAGGAAAAAGGGTAAAAAGGTAGGGGAGGCATCCCCACGGAGCACTATTTATTCTATATTTACTGTGTACTAGTAGGCAAACTATAGCAATTTACAACTAGGTTGGTTAATTTTTTGTTTTCTTCCTTCCCGTATGTTGTCCTCCTATGACATCATAGCTACTATATATTGAACTATCACCAGCAATCCTTAGATATCATTTTCTCATCATGATGATGGATCATAGAGTGATCCAAAACATTGATGCAAAATCTTCTTCATGGATTTTTCCAAAAAATTCACTTATTTCATGAACTCTGCAAACCTTATATTCTTAATGGGTTATTTAGTGTTCCTTGCCCTTAAGAGTTGTTTTGAATCAACATAGTTATTTCTTATCATGCATCAAGTGCCTCTCTGAATCCTATAATTATTAACTGTTTCTTGTTATATTGTATATCTATCTTGTGTGGGAATACAACTTTTTTGGTGATGTATCATAGCTCATTCTAGAGCTTCTACAAAGTATCTTGTCCTATGGCTCCAAGATTTGGTGACTTATTTACTAATTTTGATGTGTCTGAGCAAGCAAGTGCTCAATATGGTTTGGGCCTCCATCCTTATCTTAATATATATTATGTGGATAACACTGCTATTAGAGTGTGTTTGTGGTTCGTTCTGGCCTTTCCTTGTATGTCCTTGAACAAATGTGATTTCAATTTTTCTTTTACACATCTTATATAAAGGAGTTTTCAATAGAATTGAACATATCGAGATATTGCCCTTTGGCACGAAGCTATAATCTGTGTAGAAAATGTTTTTTTTGTGTTGCACATTTCTTCTGAAACTTTGCAGTATACTCTCTATATATACAGAACCTAAACAAGAAATTGCTTTACTTTTTTAATGCCTTGATATTCTTTTTCCCAACAACCATTAGTAATAATCTTAGTGTAAGATTCATATTTTTTTTCTTCAAATTAATTAAAATAAAGTTTCATTTCTTTCTTCTCTGGCATACCTTTGATTTCTCCATGTTTGACCAGTAAAGTTGATGATTTTAATCACAAGAGAATTTGAGAATTCTGCAAATGCTAGCCCCAGATATAAGTTTTAATTTTGAATTGCTTATAATCTTTCATCTCTATATGGACTGTTTACAATGAGAATGGGTTGGCAAATGCAAGGAACAAAAAATATGTTTTTTATCTTTTCAACGCATGTAGCGAACCAAGAAATAGTTTACCTTGCTCGCTATACTATTTCACTAAGATTATGTGTTGAAAGCAAGGTTATTGGCATTAAGTAGTCTATCTTCTATTGCTCAAATGCCAGGATGTGAAAATTATGGGTTCTTTTGATGGTTGGACATATGGGGAACAGATGTCTCCTGAGAGTACTGCAAGCTTCACAAAATTTTCAACAACGTTAAAGCTTCGTCCTGGCCGGTATGTGAATGTTGACCTCTGACATTTATCCCTTTTGACAACTTACATGCTAGTGATTTTTTGTGTATTATGACGATAGAAACCTGCAGTTTTTTTATGTTCCTATTGTTTCTAACAAGTATCTTTCTATGCAAAGGTATGAAATCAAGTTTTTAGTGGATGGAGAATGGAAAGTCTCTCCAGAACTTCAGAGCGTTGGGGAAGGTGCAATGGCAAATAATCTATTAGTTGTGGAATGATTGGACAATGGAATGAGAAAACTTGCTTCGTTTTGTTTCATTTCAGATGGTTTAGCAATTTTTAGATAAAAGCAACTAAAGCTTGAACTCTTTCAACTCCTCTATTGGCATATGTGAGGAATATTGCAATGCAATTTATAGATTGTAAATTTAGGTGGATAACATTCACTGCTTCCAACACGAAGTTTTATGAATGCAACATTTATAGAGAAAAAACATGATCTTAGTTCATCTCTAAGTTATGGTTCCCATCCAAGTAGGAATATTTCAACATGTTATCCACCATGTATGTATATTATTTCTACAAATGCAATACAAGTGACACTCATCATATGGCAACTTGAGTTGAGATTTGTTCTATGTTTTTTCATTCAAGATGTTCAATGTCTTTCTTTCTGAAGCAATTTCCACCATGCAGTCCTTAATTAATTCCACTTTTCGTGAAACTGTCATGTGTTGTTAAGTGTGAAGAATGCACATAAATGAGTAGCTACAAATTTAAAATAACAGTTACTTGTAACATAGGAGCAACTTGATAAATATTACGTCCACAAACTAATCAATAGTTCGACATTCTTATGCAAGGTTGACAAGGCATTAATCTTTTCGTTTTTTTCCAAATTCATTCTCCTATGGTTCCTGTAAGATTGCGAAGTCTTGAAGAATTGATGTGCAATTTTGGTTTCACCTTTCAAAATTGTTATTTGGAAGGTTCATAATATATTTAGTTAATAAGGCTAAAGATGAGATTGGCAGATGGCAGTCTATATGGGTGCATTATTGCTGATAAATGACTTGATACTTTTATTTTGTAATCATTGATCATGAATAGAAGAGAAATGTAGATACCCGAAATTGTCTTACGCTGCGAGTGATGTTTTAGCACCAAATATCATCATTTTCTAATGATTAAATGATGTTTACATTATTTAGTTATTATCATTAATGTATATTCTACTATTCATTAAATGATTTTATGTTATTTAATTAATTCACTTTATCATTAATCTTCTTAAAAACATCAAAATATCCAAATTGTTGACCGGAAAATTGAGATTAATCATAAAGGAGGTAAAGAATTAGCATAGTAACAACAAAACAGCAATTCAAAATCTCAACACAATCTGAATCATTTAATGGAGTGCAAACCAACACAAAGAATTGAATTATTAAAGCATTATACTTACCTTCATCGTGTCATCGAAATGGGTTCAGTCCATTTAGTAAAGTATTCAGTTGCAATGATTATGAATTTGTGGTCATTCGTAGATGTAAGGTGGATTTTTTTGTCAAGGTCGAGTCTCCATTGAGAGAAGGGCTAAGGTGATGTGATTGGATGAAGTCTCTATGTTGGTGCATGTACTAGATTGCCATGGATCTGACATTGTCTACATTTCTTCACAAAGTGGTAAGAGTCACGTTCCATTGTTGGCCAATAGTATCTTGTGTTCATAAGCTTCTTTGCTAGGGTAGGAACATTAGAGTGAGCTTTGCATATACCTTCGTGTACCTCTTGTAAAGTCGTTTTGTATTCTTCCATGTTGAGACATCTAAGAAGGCTACTATTTAAACTACAAGGATATAGGGTATTGGCGACGATAACATATTTAGCAGCTCGTCGAGTAAGGGTTTTTCTTTGGTTATTCGACAAGTTGGGAGGGATGATTTGATCGTTAAGGTAATCATATATGTTTTTATATTGCAGGGGGAGTAGGACCAATAATCTCGCACACGAGTTTGGATCCTTTCCTTAAATTAATTCACTTTATCATTAATCTTCTTAATTAATTAAATAATCATTTTTATCTAATTATGTCTTTAACTACTATTAATCTTTTTAATCATTTTTTTTTTTGATACGCAAGTTTTGATTTATATATTAAATAAGGAAGATTACAATCGTCTACAATCGTGGGTAATGATTCCAGCATCAAACACCAACAAATCCCAAACCAACCACCATCACCAAAAAACCACCCTGATACAAGCCAAAGCGAGAAACCCAGTCAACCATAACCAAACTCCCGACCACCAAAGCCATGAAGGTTCGGCCCCTATTGTAAATAAACAAGCCCTCATATACCCAAAAAAACTCAAAATGGCCATTAACAGGCCAAATCAACAAACCTCACATATTGAAAACCATAGAACTTGAGAAACAAACCCAACTAACTACCAGCACCACCTACCACAAAAAAGAAACTCGCATAAAATTGTTTAAAGCAGCAAAATCTTCGAAGTCCTTTACCTACCCGATGCCACTCTTCGCCAATAGACCGAATAATTTCTTCAAAAAATTGATAGCCACTGTCGCCACCATTTTGTGCTTGATCAACGTCGGGCCGCTCAGGTCGAGAAGGAACGGAAATAACTTCACAGCCTTGTCCGAGTCTCAAATATTCTCGAGGTCACACAACCTCAAAACACCTCTGCCCACCACAACAAAGCCCAAAACCTCATCTAATTCGCCCACTAGGTCCTTCTGAAACATCTTTACCAGCAGCAGTTTGTCGTCGGTCTTAGGCACTCTGTTATCTAGAAGAGAAGCCAGGAACCAAGAAGAGATGTGAAGGTTATCTCTTTTGAATTCCTTGTCTGCCAAATGACCCGCACCTAGGATCATTTTTGTCGCCACCAAGATCAAAGGGTCCCCATTTGTGAGAATCTGCTTCAGGCGTTGGACTTTGATTTCTCTAAATGAGCCTTTTTTTTTTGTCGATTTCAGAGAGATTGGTGTGTCTGCCCCAAACTTCGCCACTCCATCCACAAAGACCTCGATGATGAAGTGAGAGCGCGACGCCATGAGCACCACCACCAGCACAAACAGAATCCGCAACGAGCACCACCTCCAACCAGTACAAGCACCTCTGGTGAATGAAAGAAAAACATTAAAATTCCAACTTAAACACTTCAGTTTAATTACTGCCAAGTACCTATCTGCTGCCACCCTTGATAATGACAACCATCCAAACATTCCAAGTTTGATCTGTATTAAATGGCCTCTGAGTAATAATGCCTACTACAACCTCGAACTCAGAGGGAAAAAATTGTCACCTATGTCATGTGAACAACATCCTAATCACACCCTTCACCATCCCCCTTCGCCCTTCCCCTCCGCCACCAAAGCATCCAGCCAGCCCTCCTAGCATGCCAATACGGAGAAGACAGGGGGAAAGGGGATCCCACCCAGCCACGCACATTAATCTTTTTAATCTTATGTATTTAACTGTCTTCATTTTAATTATTCTTCTTGATTAATTAAATAAATCCTATTTATTTAATTATGTTTGTAACTCTTATTTATCTTTGTAATTAATTAAATAAATTTTAATTAGTCTTTAATTATCTTTGTTCTTCTAAATTAATTAAATGTAATCATCCATTATCCCTTCCAAAATTAAATAATTATTATTTAATTATCCACTTTCCCACTTTCTAAATTAAATAATTATTTAATTATCTTTCAATTTATCAACATTATCGTCTTCTAAAAATAAATAAAATTATTTTTTTAATTTATTTATTTAATTCAATCTTGCACATGTAAATAATAATTAAATTTATTTAATTATTAAATGCTTATGCAAGTTCTCACATCTTAATTAAATAATCGTTTTTAATTATTTAATTTATTTAAATCATTTTTTTAATTTATGTATTTAATTCAATTTTGTGCATGTAAATAATAATTAAATATATTTAACTATTAAATACTTATGCAAGTTTTAACTTTGTGAATTAAATAATTGTTTTTAATTATTTAATTTATTTCTCAAATATTATCTTCCAAAATAAATAAAATCATTAATTTTATTTATTTAATAAATGCAATCTTGCACATTCCTCTAATAATTAATTATCATCTCATGCATTTCCACATTATTCTTAATGACCAATCTCTTTCAGTCGATTAGATAATCAATGCGTCGTTACACAAAAGGTCGGCCTCTTCATGAAATGGTGCCTCTTTTTCCAAGATAAGTTGGCCTCATTAGATAAATACGATTTGTTATTTGGTGAAGCGCCTCTTCACATAGTCATCTCCAATAAATTAAATAGCCGATGGCTATATTTGATTTATTGCTTATTAATATCATCACTGGAAGTATGAGGCCCATGGCTACACATCAACAAATCCTAGATGGGCATGTCTTAAACCAAACAAAAATTGAAAGGTTATAAGTTTTTTCTTTTTTGAAGTACCTAAAATGTCGTTGGGTATGTAAGGGGATGGCTAGGTGTCCCCGGGATAGATGGGGGGCGTTTAGACGTCCCTGGTTGTCCCCTAATGTACCCTAGGAAGTTTTTGACGCCTTGGGGATGTTTCCTAAATTTTGACAGGAAAGGGGATGGGGAGGGGACATTTTGTAGGTGTCCCCACATCCTCGAAACATCCACTACAAGGAAAAAGGGTAAAAAGGTAGGGGAGGCATCCCCAAGGAGCGCTGTTTATTCTATATTTACTGTGTACTAGTAGGCATACTATAGCAATTTACAACTAGGTTGTTTAATTTTTTGTTTTCTTCCTTCCCCTATGTTGTCCTCCTATGACATCATAGCTACTATATATTGAACTATCACCAACAATCCTTAGATATCATTTTCTCATCATGATGATGGATCATAGAGTGATCCAAAACATTGATGCAAAATCTTCTTCATGGATTTTTCCAAAAGATTCACTTATTTCATGAACTCTGAAAACCTTATATTCTTAATGGGTTATTTAGTGTTCCTTGCCCTTAAGTGTTTTTTTGAATCAACATAGTTATTTCTTATCATGCATCAAGTGCCTCTCTGAATCCTATAATTATTAACTGTTTCTTGTTATATTGTATATCTATCTTGTGTGGGTATACAACTTTTTTGGTGATGTATCATAGCTCATTCTATAGCTTCTACAGAGTATCTTGTCGTATGGCTCCAAGATTTGGTGACTTATTTACTAATTTTGATGTGTCTGAGCAAGCAAGTGCTCAATATGGTTTGGGCCTCCATCCTTATCTTAATATATATTATGTGGATAACACTGCTATTAGAGTGTGTTTGTGGTTCATTCTGGCCTTTCCTTGTATGTCCTTGAACAAATGTGATTTCAATTTTTCTTTTACACATCTTATATAAAGGAGTTTTCAATAGAATTGAACATATTGAGATATTGCACTTTGGCACGAAGCTGTAATCTGTTTGGAAAATGGTTTTATTCTGTTGCACATTTCTTCTGAAACTTTGCAGTATACTCTCTATGTATACAGAACCTAAACAAGAAATTGCTTTACTTTTTTAATGCCTTGATATTCTTTTACCCAACAACCATAAGTAATAATCTTAGTGTAAGATTCATATTTTTTTTCTTCAAATTAATTAAAAGAAAGTTTCATTTCTTTCTTCTCTGGCATACCTTTGATTTCTCCATGTTTGACCAGTAAAGTTGATGATTTTAATCACAAGAGAATTTGAGAATTCTACAAATGCTTGCCCCAAATATGAGTTTTAATTTTGAATTGCTTATAATCTTTCATCTCTATATAGATTGTTTACAATGAGAATGGGTTGGCAAATGCAAGGAACAAAAAATATGTTTTTAATCTTTTCAAAGCATGTAGCGAACTAAGAAATAGTTTACCTTGCTCGATATACTGTTTCACTGAGATTATGTGCTGAAAGCAAGGTTACTGGCATTAAGTAGGCTATCTTCTATTGCTCAAATGCTAGGATGTTAAAGTTATGGGTTCTTTTGATGGTTGGACATATGGGGAACAAATGTCTCCTGAGAGTACTGCAAGCTTCACAAAATTTTCAACAACGTTAAAGCTTCGTCCTGACCGGTCTGTCAATGTTGACCTCTCACATTTATCCCTTTTGACAACTTGCATGCTAGTGATTTTTTGTGTATTATCACAATAGATACCTGCAGTTTTTTTATGTTCCTATTGTTTCTAACAAGTATCTTTCTATGCAAAGGTATGAAATCAAGTTTTTAGTGGATGGAGAATGGAAAGTCTCTCCAGAACTTCAGAGTGTTGGGGAAGGTGCAATGGAAAATAATCTATTAGTTGTGGAATGATTGGACAATGGAATGAGCAAACTTGCTTCATTTTGTTTCATTTCAGATGGTTTACCAATTTTGAGATAAAAGCAGCTAAAGCTTGAACTCTTTCAACTCTTCTATTGGCATATGTGAGGAATGTTGCAATGCAATTTATAGACTGTAAATTTAGGTGGGTAACTTTCACTGCTTCCAACACGAAATTTTATGAATGCAACATTTATAGAGAAAAAACATGATCTTAGTTCATCTCTAAGTTCCGGTTCCCATTCGAGTAGGAATATTTCAACACGTTATCCACCATGTATGTATATTATGTATACAAATGCAATATAAGTGACACTCATCATATGGCAACTTGAGCTGAGATTTTTTCTATGTTTTTTCATTCGAGATGTTCAATGTCTTTCTTTCTGAAGCAATTTCCACCATGCAGTCCTTAATTAATTCCACTTTTCGTGAAACTATCATGTGTTGTTAAGTGCGAAGAATGCACATAAATGAGTAGCTACAAATTTAAAATAACAATTACTCGTAATTTAGGAGCACCTTGATAAATATTACGTCCACAAACTAATCAATAGTTCGACATTCTTATGCAAGGTTGACAAGGCATTAATCTTTTCATTTTTTTGCAAATTCATTCTCCTATGGTTCCTGTAAGAGTGCGAAGTCTTGAAGAATTGATGTGCAATTTTGGTTTCACCTTTCAAAACTGTTGTTTGGAAGGGTCATAATATATTTAGTTAATAAGGCTAAAGATGAGATTGGCATATGGCAGTCTATATGGGTGCATTATTGCTGATAAATGACTTGATACTTTTATTTTGTAATCATTGGTCATGAATAGAAGAGAATTGTAGATACCAGAAATTGTCTTACGCTGCGAGTGATGTTTTAGCACCAAATATCATCATTTTCTAATGATTAAATGATGTTTCGATTATTTAGTTATTATCATTAATGTATATTCTACTATTAATTAAATGATTTTATGTTATTTAATTAATTCACTTTATCATTAATCTTCTTAAAAACATCAAAATATCCAAATTGTCAACCGGAAAATTGAGATTAATCATAAAGGAGGTAAAGAATTAGCATAGTAACAACAAAATAGCAATTCAAAATCTCAACACAATCTAAATCATTTAATGGAGTACAAACCAACACAAAGAATTGAATTATTAAAGCATTATACTTACCTTCATCGTGTCATTGAAATGGGTTCAGTCCATTTAGTAAAGTATTCAGTTGCAGTGATTATGAATTTGTGGTCATTCGTAGATGTAAGGTGGATTTTTTCGTCAAGGTCGAGTCTCCATTGAGAGAAGGGCTAAGGCGATGTAATTGGATGAAGTCTCTATGTCGGTGCATGTACTAGATTGCCATGGATCTGACATTGTCTACATTTCTTCACAAAGTGGTAAGAGTCACGTTCCATTGTTGGCCAGTAGTATCTTGTGTTCATAAGCTTCTTTGCTAGGGTAGGAACATTAAAGTGAGCTTTGCATATACCTTCATGTACCTCTTGTAAAGTCGTTTTGTATTCTTCCATGTTGAGACATCTAAGAAGGCTACTATTTAAACTACAACGATATAGGGTATTGGCGACGATAACATATTTAGCAGCTCGTCGAGTAAGCGTTTTTCTTTGGTTATTCGACAAGTTGGGAGGGATGATTTGATCGTTAAGGTAATCATATATGTTTTTATATTGCAGGGGGAGTAGGACCAATAATCTCGCACACGAGTTTGGATCCTTGCCTTAAATTAATTCACTTTATCATTAATCTTCTTAGTTAATTAAATAATCATTTTTATTTAATTATGTCTTTAACTACTATTAATCTTTTTAATCTTTTTTTTTTTTTATACGCAAGTTTTGATTTATATATTAAATAAGGAAGATTATAATCGTCTACAACCGTAGGTAATGATTCCAGCATCAAACACCAACAAATCCCAAACCAACCACCATCACCAAAAAACCACCCTGATACAAGCCAAAGCGAGAAACCTAGTCAACCATAACCAACCTCCCGACCACCAAAGCCATGAAGGTTCGGCCCCTATTGTAAACGAACAAGCCCTCTTATACACAAAAAAACTCAAAATGGCCATTAACAGGCCGAATCAACAAACCTCAAATATTGAAAACCATAGAACTCGAGAAACGAAACCCAACTAACTACCAACACCACCTACCACAAAAAAGACACTCGTATAAAATTGTTTAAAGCAGAAAATTCTTCGAAGGCCTTTACCCACCTGATGCCACTCGTCGCCAATAGACCGAAGAATTTCTTCAAGAAATCGATAGCCACTGCCGCCACCATTTTGTGCTTGATCAACGTCAGGCCGGTCAGGTCGAGAAGGAACGGAAATAACTTCACAGCCTCATCTGGGTCTCGAATATTTTCGAGCTCGCATAGCCTCAGAACACCTCTGCCCTCCACAACAAAGCCCAACACCTCATCTAATCCGCCCACTAGGTCCTTCTGAAACATCTTTACCAACAGCAGTTTGGCCTTGGTCTTAGGCACTCTATTATCCAGAAGAGAAGCTAGGAACCGAGAAGAGATGTGAAGGTTATCTCCATTGTAGATGATTCACACTTGTCTTGAATGAATAATCTGAATGATAAGGAGAGAGCAGCGCCCTCTATAAATACAACTCGATATGCCTTCACCCAAGCAATGCGTCTTTACACAAAAGGTCAGCCTCTTCATTAAATGGTGAGACTCTTTTTCCAAGATAAGTCGGCCTCATTAGATAAATATGATTTGTTATTTGGTGAAGCGCCTCTTCACAAAGTCGTCTCCAATAAATTAAATAGTCAATGGCTATATTTAATTTATTGCTTATTAATATCGTCGTTGGAAGTATCAGGCTTGCGGCTACACATCAACAAATCCTAGATGGGCATGTCTTAAACCAAACAAAAATTGAAAGGTTGTAAGTTTTTTCTTTTTTGAAGTACCTAAAATGTCCTTGGGTATGCTAGGGGATGGCTAGGTGTCCTCGGGATAGATGGGGGGCGTTTAGACGTCCCTGGTTGTCCCCTAATGTACCCTAAGAAGTTTTTGACACCTTGGGGATGTTTCCTAAATTTTGACAGGAAAGGGGATGGGGAGGGGACGTTTCGTAGGTGTCCCCACATCCTCGAAACATCCACTACAAGGAAAAAGGGTAAAAAGGTAGGGGAGGCATCCCTAAGGAGCACTGTTTATTCTATATTTACTGTGTACTAGTAGGCATACTATAGCAATTTACAACTAGGTTGTTTAATTTTTATTTTTCTTCCTTCCCGTATGTTGTCCTCCTATGACATCATAGCTACTATATATTGAACTATCACCAGCAATCCTTAGATATCATTTTCTCATCATGATGATGGATCATAGAGTGATCCAACACATTGATGCAAAATCTTCTTCATGGATTTTTCCAAAAAATTCACTTATTTCATGAACTCTGCAAACCTTATATTCTTAATGGGTTATTTAGTGTTCCTTGCCCTTAAGAGTTGTTTTGAATCAGCATAGTTATTTCTTATCATGCATCAAGTGCCTCTCTGAATCCTATAATTATTAACTGTTTCTTGTTATATTGTATATCTATCTTGTGTGGGAATACAACTTTTTTGGTGATGTATCATAGCTCATTCTAGAGCTTCTACAAAGTATCTTGTCCTATGGCTCCAAGATTTGGTGACTTATTTACTAATTTTGATGTGTCTGGGCAAGCAAGTGCTCAATATGGTTTGGGCCTCCATCCTTATCTTAATATATATTATGTGGATAACACTGCTATTAGAGTGTGTTTGTGGTTCGTTCTGGCCTTTCCTTGTATGTCCTTGAACAAATGTGATTTCAATTTTTCTTTTACACATCTTATATAAAGGAGTTTTCAATAGAATTGAACATATTGAGATATTGCACTTTGGCATGAAGCTGTAATCTGTTTGGAAAATGGTTATATTCTGTTGCACATTTCTTCTGAAACTTTGCAATATACTCTCTATGTATACATAACCTAAACAAGAAATTGCTTTACTTTTTTAATGCCTTGATATTCTTTTACCCAACAACCATAAGTAATAATCTTAGTGTAAGATTCATATTTTTTTTCTTCAAATTAATTAAAAGAAATTTTCATTTCTTTCTTCTCTGGCATACCTTTGATTTCTCCATGTTTGACCAGTAAAGTTGATGATTTTAATCACAAGAGAATTTGAGAATTCTACAAATCCTAGCCCCAGATATAAGTTTTAATTTTGAATTGCTTCTAATCTTTCATCTCTATATGGACTGTTTACAATGAGAATGGGTTGGCAAATGCAAGGAACAAAAAATATGTTTTTTATTTTTTCAAAGCATGTAGGGAACCAAGAAATAGTTTACCTTGCTCGCTATACTGTTTCACTGAGATTATGTGCTGAAAGCAAGGTTACTGGCATTAAGTAGGCTATCTTCTATTGCTCAAATGCCAGGATGTGAAAGTTATGGGTTCTTTTGATGGTTGGACATATGGGGAACAGATGTCTCTTGAGAGTACTGCAAGCTTCACAAAATTTTCAACAACGTTAAAGCTTCGTCCTGGCCGATATGTCAATGTTGACCTCTGACATTTATCCCTTTTGACAACTTACATGCTAGTGATTTTTTGTGTATTATCACGATAGATACCTACAGTTTTTTTATGTTCCTATTGTTTCTAACAAGTATCTTTCTATGCAAAGGTATGAAATCAAGTTTTTAGTGGATGGAGAATGGAAAGTCTCTCCAGAACTTCAGAGAGTTGGGGAAGGTGCAATGGCAAATAATCTATTAGTTGTGGAATGATTGGACAATGGAATCAGCAAACTTGATTCATTTTGTTTCATTTCAAATGGCTTAGCAATTTTTAGATAAAAGCAGCTAAAGCTTGAACTCTTTCAACTCTTCTATTGGCATATGTGAGGAATATTGCAATGCAATTTATAGACTATAAATTTAGGTAGATAACTTTCACTGCTTCCAACACGAAGTTTTATGAATGCAAGATTTATAGAGAAAAAACATGATCTTAGTTCATCTCTAAGTTCTGGTTCCCATCTGAGTAGGAATATTTCAACACGTTATCCATCATGTATGTATATTATGTCTACAAATGCAATATAAGTGACACTCATCATATGGCAACTTGAGCTGAGATTTGTTCTATATTTTTTCATTCAAGATGTTCAATGTCTTTCTTTCTGAAGCAATTTCCACCATGCAGTCCTTAATTAATTCCACTTTTCGTGAAATTATCATGTGTTGTTAAGTGCAAAAAATGCACATAAATGAGTAGCTACAAATTTAAAATAACAGTTACTCGTAACTTAGGAGCACCTTGATAAATATTACGTCCACAAACTAATCAATAGTTCGACATTCTTATGCAAGGTTGACAACGCATTAATCTTTTTGTTTTTTTCCAAATTCATTCTCGTATGGTTCCTGTAAGATTGCGAAGTCTTGAAGAATTGATGTGCAATTTTGGTTTCACCTTTCAAAACCGTTGTTTGGAAGGGTCATAATATATTTAGTTAATAAGGCTAAAGATGAGATTGGCATATGGCAGTGTATGTGGGTGCATTATTGCTGATAAATGACTTGATACTTTTATTTTGTAATCATTGATCATGAATAGAAGAGAATTGTAGATACCTGAAATTGTCTTACGTTGCGAGTGATGTTTTAGCACCAAATATTATTAGTTTCTAATGATTAAATGATGTTTCGATTATTTAGTTATTATCATTAATGTATATTCTACTATTAATTAAATGATTTTATGTTATTTAATTAATTCACTTTATCATTAATCTTCTTAAAAACGTCAAAATATCCAAATTGTTGACCGGAAAATTGAGATTAATCATAAAGGAGGTAAAGAATTAGCATAGTAACAACAAAACAACAATTCAAAACCTCAACACAATCTGAATCATTTAATGGAGTACAAACTAACACAAAGAATTAAATTATTAAAGCATTATACTTACCTTCATCGTGTCATCGAAATGGGTTCAGTCCATTTAGTAAAGTATTCAATTGCAATGATTATGAATTTGTGGTCATTCGTAGATGTAAGATCGATTTTTTCATCAAGGTCGAGTCTCCATTGAGAGAAGGGCTAAGGCGATGTAATTGGATGAAGTCTCTATGTTGGTGCATGTACTAGATTTCCATGGATCGAACATTGTCTACAGTTCTTCAGAAAGTGGTAAGAGCCACGTTCCATTGTTGGCCAATAGCATCTTGTGTTCATAAGCTTCTTTGCTAGGGTAGGAACATTAGAGTGAGCTTTGCATATACCTTCATGTACCTCTTGTAAAGTCGTTTTGTATTCTTCCATGTTGAGACATCTAAGAAGGCTACTATTTAAACTACAACGATATAGGGTATTGGCAATGATAACATATTTAGCAACTCGTCGAGTAAGGGTTTTTCTTTGGTTATTCGACAAGTTGGGAGGGATGATTTGATCGTTAAGGTAATCATATATGTTTTTATATTGGAGGGGGAGTAGGACCAATAATCTCGCACACGAGTTTGGATCCTTGCCTTAAATTAATTCACTTTATCATTAATCTTCTTAATTAATTAAATAATCATTTTTATTTAATTATGTCTTTAACTACTATTAATCTTTTTAATCTTTTTCTTTTTTTTGATACGCAAGTTTTGATTTATATATTAAATAAGGAAGATTGCAATCGTCTACAACCGTGGGTAATGATTCCAGCATCAAACACCAACAAATCCCAAACCAACCACCATCATCAAAAAACCACCCTGATACAAGCCAAAGCGAGAAACCCAGTCAACCATAACCAACCTCCCAACCACCAAAGCCATGAAGGTTCAGCCCCTATTGTAAATAAACAAGCCCTTGTATACCCAAAAAAACTCAAAATGGCCATTAACAGGCCGAATCAACAAACCTCACATATTGAAAACCATAGAACTCGAGAAACAAAACCCAACTAACTACCAGCACCACCTACCACAAAAAAGAAACTCGCATAAAATTGTTTAAAGCAGCAAATTCTTCGAAGTCCTTTACCCACCCATTGCCACTCTTCGCCAATAGACCAAATAATTTCTTCAAGAAATTGATAGCCACTGTCGCCACCATTTTGTGCTTGATCAACGTCGGGCCGCTCAGGTCGAGAAGGAACGGAAATAACTTCACAGCCTCGTCCGAGTCTCAAATATTTTTGAGGTCACACAGCCTCAAAACACCTCTACCCTCCACAACAAAGCCCAACACCTCATCTAATTCGCCCACTAGGTCCTTCTGAAACATCTTTACCAGCAGCAGTTTGGCCTCAGTCTTAGGCACTCTGTTATCCAGAAGAGAAGCTAGGAACCAAGAAGAGATGTGAAGGTTATCTCTTTTGAATTCCTTGTCTGCCAAATGACCCGCACCCAGGATCATTTTTGTCGCCACCAAGATCAAAGGGTCCCCATTTGTGAGAATCCGCTTCAGGCGTTGGAGTTCTGTTTCTCTAAAGGAGCCTTTTTTTTTGGTCGATTTCAGAGAGATTGGCATGTCTGCCCCAAACTTCGCCACTTCATCCACAAAGACCTCGATGATGAAGTGAGAGCGTGACGCCATGAGCACCACCACCAGCACAAACAGAATCCTCAACGAGCACCACCTCCAACCAGTACGAGTACCTCTGGTGAATGAAAGAAAAACATTAAAATTCCAACTTAAACACTTTAGTTTAATTACTGCCAAGTACCTATCTGCTGCCACCCTTGATAATGACAACCATCCAAACATTCCAAGTTTGATCTGTATTAAACGGCCTTTGAGTAATAATGCCTACTACAACCTCGAACTCAGAGGAAGAAAATTGTCACCTATGTCACGTGAAGAACATCCTAATCACACCCTTCACCATCCCCCCTTTGCCCTTCCCCTCCACCACCAAAGCATCCAGCCAGCCCTTCTAGCATGCCAATACGAAGAAGAGAGGGGGGGAGGGGAGCCCACCCAGCCACGCACATCAATCTTTTTAATCTTATGTATTTAATTGTCTTCATTTTAATTATTCTTCTTGATTAATTAAATAAATCCTATTTATTTAATTATGTTTGTAACTCTTATTTATCTTCGTAATTAATTAAATAAATTTTAATTAGTCTTTAATTATCTTTGTTCTTCTAAATTAATTAAATCTAATCATCCATTATCCCTTCCAAAATTAAATAATTATTATTTAATTATCCACTTTCCCACTTTTTAAATTAAATAATTATTTAATTATCTTTCAATTTATCAACATTATCGTCTTCTAAAAATAAATAAAATTATTTTTTTAATTTATTTATTTAATTCAATCTTGCACATGTAAATAATAATTAAATTTATTTAATTATTAAATGCTTATGCAAGTTCTCACTTCTTAATTAAATAATCGTTTTTAATTATTTAATTTATTTAAATCATTTTTTTAATTTATGTATTTAATTCAATTTTGTGCATGTAAATAATAATTAAATATATTTAATTATTAAATACTTATGCAAGTTTTAACTTTGTGAATTAAATAATTGTTTTTAATTATTTAATTTATTTCTCAAATATCATCTTCCAAAATAAATAAAATGGTTAATTTTATTTATTTAATAAATGTAATCTTGCACATTCCTCTAATAATTAATTATCATCTCATGCATTTCCACATTATTCTTAACGACCAATCTCTTTCAGTCGATTAGATAATCAATTCACTCCCACTTAGTGTGAGTTAACGAAGCAATCAAATCCCTTAACTCTGCAAACAATTAAATGAAATCTTGCAGCCAGTTGCAGTTAGTTAACTCCATCAATTCCTCTCAAGGATTCTTGACCCTTGATCTTGATCTTCCACCTCTTAATTTGGATCATTTATTTAAATCAGACAATTTTATAAAATCGGCCCTCATTCCTCTTTGAAGGCTAACCATGAATCTTCGATATTTGGCACCCTTTTATCAATTATCAGTATCTTGAGCTTGAAGCAATATAGTGCATGCAAATTTGAGAGCAATGCAAGGATCTAATGGAGAAGAGCAATGGTCATTCAAGGGTAACATAGAAATGTATTATTGTATCAATCTGTTGTTTTCTATGTTGCAACTGTTCTTGATTTTTTGATTGATTTGAGTAGTTAGTGGTGGTTGTATTTAATTCATGCTATTATTATAAATCACATTTCCTAGTCGTACAAGAACAACCAAAATTATTATTGTCATTAGTTGTTTGGGTCATCTTCCAATAGTTACCTATGGTCTAAAAATGAGTCATTTCTAAAAATCCATATGAAAAAGGATCAATGAGATACTCAAGTTCAGTGAAAGAAAATTTAATTATAGAAACCCAAATCTTTAGGATTTTAGTTCTTAGGATTGGTATCATGTTAATTGGTTTCTTCTCATTATAATAAGCTCCCACCATATATGCAGTAGGGTGCCTTTGGGCCAATTTAGTTTTTTATCAAGTGAGCCCAAAATCTACTATGTAGCTTATGCGTTGCAGAAGAACTTGGAATAGAATTGATTGGTCCATATTTTTGTTTATTTCAATATGTCTACTCTCTTTTCCATGAATTGGCCAATTGAATTTAGAGGAGTTGGTTGTATGTGATAATGAGGTGAGAGGTGCTCATAACCAACAAGAAAACTTGAAGGCAATAAAAGTTGTTGCTCTCTATTGTACCCAAATGAGAATTTTCATATTGTGTTAAGTTTTAAACCAAATGTTGTCATTTCTCTATTGTGAGTCATACTTAAGTCCTTGTCATGGTCATGTCATTTTTGTCATGTCTAGTTAGTGTTTTTTTCCAACAAAAGGAGCTTTCCAACACATTTGGGCAAGCATGGATTGGAGAAAATGTGAAAATTCAATGAGGCATTACAAAATGGTGCCTAGTTAAAGGTGCATGCTTGTGTGAAGATGCACATAAATGTAAAAAAGTGAAAAATGTCACTTAATGTTGGAGAATGTGCCCTTGTGAAGACTTGCAAGTTTTCAAAATGTAAAAAAATGTTTCCTAGTTATGAGGCACATGCTTCTCTAATGTGATACATAAATTGTCAAAAAGTCAAAAAAATGCCACTCCATGTATTGATGTGTCCCCGTTTAAGGGTGTGCAATTCTGAGTGAAAATAAAAAATTACAATCCAACAAAGAGGGGTGCACTTCACCAGAGGGAGATACAAAATTTGAAAAATTAAAAAAGTGTAGTTCAATAGAGAAGTTCATGCCCCATCTATAGCAAGACCAATTTTGAGTTTAAAAAAAAGTGCATCAAGAGAAGAAGCATGCACTTGGACATAGCGAAGGTAAAGTTTGAGAGGTTATAAAATGTACAATCCTTTACATGAATGCACACCCCTTCAAAGTGGTGAGAAAAGTTTTAAAACATGGAAGGAAAATCACTTGAGCGTAGAAAAGCACACCTAGCTCCTTCATTCTTTCATTTTGCAAAAACAGACTCATTATTAATAGAGGTGTGTTTCCTTAAAAAGGGTGTATAGGGTCGATTTTTCCTTTGCAAAAGCAAAAGATGCTATAAGAGGAAGAAACAAGGGTCATCTAATATTCAAGCATTCAATATGTAATGTCCATTTTGCAAATGGAATTAATTAAATAATTTTATTATTTAATGTTGTCTAGCAGGAAAAATAAGTGCATTTATAAAGGTAATATTAAATAATAAAATCAAATGGTGTAAAAAAGTGAATGGAAAATATTTAAAAAGGTATTTATAAAAGTCACTTTAAAATAAAGAATATTTAATTATTTGGGCTGGAAAAGTTTGTGGGGTATTTAAAGTCGAAATTAGAGCCTATTTGCATTATGCTTGGTTAGTTTCTCTTATTGGTTATTTGGAGTTTTTCAAAGCTCTTGGCTTTGGGACGGAAACCCTAGGGTGACTGGTTTCGGTGGTAAAACTAATCCACCCTACGTGGTCCATTGGAGAGATCATTAAAATCCTTCATAATGTACGTTATTGCCAAATTTGTGAGTCTCCTCCGAAAACAAATTTGCAGGCATGTCGATATATCACATTGTAGAAATTCAAAGCCCTTCCTCTACTTGTTGGTCGATTATAATAGTTGCAAAAGGGAATGAATCGATTGAGATTCACAAGTGAATGATTGTTGTTTGGGAACCTTCCAAGTACACATCTATGCATTCCTATGGTGGTCTGGAAGGAGTTCATAGAAGTCCCAGTCTGGAAGGAGTTCATAGAAGTCCCAATTCAAACATGGGAGTTATCTGATCCTTATGCTCGCCCCTAAACACGTTGTTCTCAGATTGGTCATGGAACCTATAGAAAGGTCATTTGTTGATGGTGGTGTTAGGCACGAGTAGTTTGAGAAGGCATATACCTCTGTGAGGCCATGGTTGTTACTTGGGAGGCTCATCTTCAGTTTGTTGATCCGTGAGCAATAAGGCAGGTCGTGAGGACTGTAGGAGGCCGTGGGGTTTCTTGGAGTACCATCACAACTCCTTTACTACAATCGTTGCCTCCAATTATTTATTTCAGATCTAGAAATAAGGGTGGTGTGGGTTTCTGAGTGCAGGTCACATTGATAAAGGTGGTCAGAATTGCCTAGGGAGTCGTGAGTCATTGTACAAAGATGTGTGGACAATGTTGGACGTGAGTACCTACTAGGCGTGACTTCCGACAGTGGGACTGTTACTACCATTCACTGCCATCCTCCTCACTCAAACTAGTCCTTATTTATTGGGTGTGGCATTTCACCAAGAGCCACCATACACTTATGGAGTCTAGCTAAAATGGTATCTAATTACTAAGCATTGCAATTTATGTTTTTGAGTATGTATTATTGTTATTATCATTGTTCAAAAATATAAGTGTTACAGAATTTTGTGCCTCTTTTGGGAGTGTTGAATGATCACATGAATTGAAATAATGTATTGTTTGGATGTGTCCATCTATTAAGTTTAATATATATGATTTGTAAAATTTATAATTCCTGAAAATCACTCAGTTCAATATGACTGTCATTTGTTTAACAAAATGTTCTCATGTATCAAATTGAATGATAAATTGTAAAAAAATTGTGCAATACAAGTGGGGATTTTACAGTGTATTAGAGTTGGTCCTTGCAAGCTTGTGAGTTTGGGTGCACACTTTTTTTAGCAATTTTTTTTAACAATATTGAGTTTACCTACAATTTGTGTGAATCCAAAAGAAAATGAATACTTCACATACAAGAGAAACAGAGAAAGGGTAAACATGCGAGAGAAATGAACAATTAGAACCAAGCACCATGCAGATCCTAAATGACCTTGCAAGAGGGCAACAACAATTGGTCCAATTGTTTACCCAATTTATGGAAAACACTCAACGAAATCAAAATAATTCAAGTAACAATAGTTTAGGAGGATCGCTTGGTCACAATGGTAATAATGGTAGCAATGGGAATCATGGTGAAGTGAGTAACACTCATGTTCCTACACATAATAATTCTAGGAAAACAAGTAGGGTGACTCCCAAGCCTCTTTTACATAATTTCTTAGAAGGGTGGCAAGCTGGAAACCAAGGACAACAAGGGAAAGGTGAAGGATTAAGTGATTACTTGAGGGAATAGAAAACTCTGGGTGATGAATTTCATGTAGTGATGTCCTTACAAGAGTTTTGCACCATTAAGTATAGGAACATGCCAAGGGATAACAATAGGGGTCCACAGAATCAAGATCTTCAACAACAATTTGGGAAGTTGTTTGTACCCTCCTTTGATGGTTCCAACAAATGCACTACTAGAGCTTGGGTGCAGAAGTTGGATACATATTTCCAACTCAAACCTATGTAATCAAGTTTACTAAATTGAATTTAGATGGGGAGCAGGGATAACTTTAGTGGCGAATTATCGCCAATTGGCGAATTCTAGGAATTTGGGAATTCGAATTTGGCGAATCTACTGTATCTGCAGGGAGTTCAAATCGCCAGGAAATCATGGACTATCGGTCCAATGCATGTCCATTCGTCAACAGTTTTTTTTTATGAGGCATGTTTAGGCAATAAATTTGCCATAATAGACTACGCGTTTCCAATGCACCGATCAATATTTTCGCTTGGAATCCCGGGGAGCATGTCAAAGTCACCAATATATTCGCTAATACTATTAAAACAACATTAAATGAAGACCCATTTCGCCAATTAAAATTTACAAATAGTTGCTTGTGAAGACCCATTTCGCCAATTAAAATTTATAAATAGTTGCTTATGAAGACCTGTTTCGCCTTGAAAATTTCAAGGTATCGTTGTATAAGCACGCAGGATTCACCAAATTTTTAACATACCATTTCAAAATCCCACGGAATTCGCCAAATATGGATTGATATAAATACAATTGAAACTGTTATTTGTTCTTACACATTTTGTTCGGTTTTACACATTTTGTTCAGTTCTGAGATTCTACTTCTCGATTCAGAAGTCGACAAAACCCGAAAACGTAGAGTCAAAGGTGAGTGATCATTTCTTAAATCTTCATACTGTTATTAGTTATTAGACTATTAGTTATAATAATAAGATTTCTTATTCTTGCTTCAATCTTAAACATAATTTTAAGTAGGGAATGTGATCTATATTCTCTGTCGATATGTCCTTAAACAAGAAGACTAATTTTTCCAGCTTTTATTCAAAGTGAGATCAATATGTCGAGCAGAAAGGGTAAGACTCTTGAATAGGCGGGTAATAAAGAGTTTGGGAGGACATCAAAACGCCCAAAACGGGGAGGTACCATACAGTCTTACTTTGGAATTGGCAAAGCTTATAATCCATCAGATCAAGGTGGAGCTACACCATCAACTCTTCAACCAAATATTATTGAAGGTGGAGATACATCATCAACTCTTCCACCACAGGAAGGTCAAGGTGAGATTGTCATTGTGTTAAATCAAAATGTATCAAATGAGGATGGCAATACCGTAGAAGATGTTCCAAGGGATACCCTGGATAGCCAGAATGAGATAATCGACTTGGATGAGGATGATGTTGGTAGCAAGAAAAGAAAAGGCAAAGCAAAATTGGGGCGCGAGTGGGAAATGACCAGGAATTTTCAAATTGGTTGGTTGTCAAAGTACCCATTCCTTGAACCAGTGGGGGTATCAAACGAAACGATATTGAAAGGGTAACAGAGGTCAAATGTAAGATTTGTAGTTGGAAATGTGGAAGAGACAAAACGATGCAGCTAAAGTTTGACACTATAGAAAAGCATATCGGCAAAGTTTACGAAAAACAAATCATAGACGGAAAGGAACAATCAGTCGTACGATGAAAATCAAAGGAAGAATGTCTTCATGTTAAGTATGTCGCAGATTATGGAGAGCATAACCATAGAATATCGAAGATTAAAAAATGTGAAGGTACACTTGAGGCTCATTTTGGAAAAGCCATGGCAGTAGCAAATCTGTCAAAAATTGTTCACATGAGTGTTGTTTTTCATATATTGTCCAGGGGGCGTTCTATGACAAACTACCCAGAACATTTTGATTTATTATCTTATTTGAGTGTTCCCCACTTTCCCTTCTCACATTGGTTAGTAAATGCTAGATGGGAATTGGCGAACTGTCTTGCTGCAGTGGAAAAGCAAGATTTAAAGGAGAAATTAAAAGAGTCAAATTTCATTGCATTATCTTTAGATGAAGTTACTGTGGTAGACAATACTTCTTGGGTTTGTATGCATTTGTATACTATAGAACATGTTCGCCAAGCTCATCTTCTTTGTGTTCGTAAAATGAAGAACAGTTCAACATCGCAAAATCTATTTGAACTAGTCAAGAAATCTTTGAATGAATTGCAGATTTGGATGGGTTGACAATTGCCAAAAAGTTGGTGTGTGTAGGAGTTGATGGAGCTGTAGTGATGCAAGGTCAAAGGAGCGATCTTTGCACAAAGTTACAAACTACTTGTGCACCATACATGCTTGGCATTCACTGCATGGCCCACATAATGAATTTAGCATTTAAAATTGTAAGCAAGTTTCCAACAGTATCAAAAGTTGAAAATCTAGTTCACGAGATTCACGCATACTTCTATCGAAGTCCCAAACGTTTCCTTGAATTTCAACATTTTGCTGAGGGGATAACACCTGGAAACAAGTTTCCCAAGGATGTCGATACCAGATGGATCTTCCTGCATGGACCAGCGCAACAAGTTCTTTCAGAATATCAATCCTTGATTGGGTTGATGTACGAGCATCGCAGCACAGCAGACAAAGCTCCTGAACTCTTACATAGGCTAAGCGATATAGAGACACTCTTGATTTTAGCTAGTCTTCTCCCCATGCTGGATGAGATGAACAATCTTGTGAAGAAAGACCAAGATAGAACTATGTATATTTATGAATATGCCAATCTACGTAAACTTACATGCTTGGCCCTTGATCATCTATATCTAGATTTAACACAAGAAGGCACAAATTATTTGATGTGGCGGAAAATTACTTATTTGAATAATCCTGATAATTATTTACAGTTTAATGCAAGCGGGCACTTATGTATTTGTGTACGTGGATATGAGATACCAATGTACCATTGTAAGACAGGCATTGGCAGGCGCTCTAGAAAAGAAGTACATGTTAACGAGGAAGATTTTAACGACATTGTTAAATTTGTTAGTAATAATTTGAAAGAAATTGCAAAATCTCTTTCCTCAGAGATTCGTGAAAGATTCCCTCGACATGAAATACTTGAAGCCATGGGTATTGTGTATCCTCAATTATGGGTAAATTGAGATAACCCAAAATATTTTCATGATCAAGTAAAAATCGTGATCGAATAGCTTTTAGAAAAGGTAACATACAATGAACAAATAATAGAAGGAATTTTAGATGAAAATAAGCTTAGAAAGCAATGTCAGAGTTTTGCAATAGCTATGAGGGACCAGTTTGATTCCATGGGCAAGGAGAAGGCCTTTGAACCAGGATCAACAAAAAAGGTTTGGACAAGCTTAGGTTAGAGTGAAGTATTGCGTGGTTTGATGTCAGAATATTTCAAACTTGTTGATTTATGTCAAATAATGATATTGGGGTCGGTGGAGGATGAGAGAGTTTTCAGTACATTGGGGTTTTTGAAATCAAAGTTAAGAAACAAACAGGACAAGAATTTGGAAAATTGCTTGAGGATGAAAGGAACTACGTATAATGTCAAAAAAATTCCTTTTGAAAGGGCACTCATAATTTGGAGGTCCACATGTGAAAGAAGAGGGGCCAGGTTGTGCAACACAGGCTCTCCAATTCTAAGAGTCATCGGTACTGTTGGTGGACCTGGTGGTACTAGTGGTAGTGGCAGTGGGCCTGAGATAGATGAAGATGACAATGATATTGAAATTGACACAAATCAAACAATGAATGTTGATTTTGAGACATAGGCCAAACACAGTGCAAAGCAGTCTCCAAATCAAGATGACTCTTTTACTTTATTTGAAGTTGAGCATCGGTTTGAGGACCCTTACTCCGTTTGGGAAATGGAAGAGAATTAGCAGGTTTTAGGTATTTTTACTGCACTTCTTGAATCAGTTTCCATTGTTCCAAAGTCCAAACTGTAGTTGATGATATTTTATATTCTATTAAATGAAATTTGTGAATCATTGCACTTCAAGTTCATGATATCTTATAATCTTATTTTAGATTGCACTCAAGCATTGCATGAATCATATTCCAAACAGTAGTTGATGATTTTTTATATTGTATTCAAATAAATTGTAAATCATTTCACTTCAAGTTCAAGAATCAGGATATTTTATTTAATATTCTATATTGCACTTCATGAATCATATCAGGATTTTTAGTCAAAACATAATAGAAGCTAACAGACTAACAGTTCAACATCCATAACTTAGAAATGAACAAAATAAACCTTGATCATTTTATTAAAAAAAATGATATGTTTATACAATGGAGAGACATGAGTTTGAAATGAGTAATTTCCATTCAGATACTAGTACTGTAAAAAAAAATTCAAACTCTAATGAGTTTAAAACCTACTACAGAATGATTGATGCACTGGCCAGCCGCCAAACCTCAAGAAACTTGCGCCAAAAGTGGCCCAAAACTGTCATCAAGACATAACCATCGAACGAAATAGAACGAAGGAAAATTACTTAACGTCGATCGAATTCAAATCCCAATCGTCGATCCTTCACTTTCGTCAGAGCATTGAACGGTTGCCTTCAAAAAGGCTCATGTAATCTCCATCTCAGCACGACGGGCCCACCACACTATGCATCGCCAAAGGAATACACATGGCGCTCGCCCGTGATATCGCAATCAATAAACACCTCGCATCTTCTGATCACGTGATGGCGGGCAACCGTTGATCTTCGTCATCGGCAATCGTGTTCATTCATAACAGTCACCGTTGTTGAACATAACCGTCGAGCAACTTTTTCATCAAGATTATAACACCTTCGTTGATTTTGAGCACGTGCATCTCGCAGCCGCTTTAGTAACCTGCCATATAATGTATATCTTTGGGTTGGATCTTTTCTGACGTTACCTTTTTGAGGGTGGTTTCAAAACAACTTATGTCCCATTGAATTTTCTAGGTCGGGCCCCTTTTAATAAAAATACTAAATATTTCACGTGACCTTTTATTTCTCAAGTTTGGGTCGGACTGTGCCCTGTGTTTTAGAATAACTTTGAGCCATTGTTTATCGTTGTCCTAGGTGGTGTCCCCTTCCCCTCTTTTATTTTAAGTAATTGTATTATTTTGCAGGGGTTATTTTTAGTGACCGTCGATCTCCCTATGGTTGATCTTGACTATTCCCCGCGATCTCGCGATGACATCATCACTGGTTGCTTGGTGATTGCGATATAATGGGCGGGCGCCACGTGTCCCAGGTTGTCGATGTTGAAAAGGAGTAAATAAAGTGCTTGATATTTGTATCAGACTTTAGTACGTTATAGAGTGGGTTACTAAACTAGATGTGAGATGCACGTGCTCGAGATCGACGGCGATGTTTTAACTTTGATGAAAAGTTGCTCGACGGATAGGTTTTGGTGCTACTCATTGTTGTGAATGATCATGATCGCTAATGGAGGGAATCAATGGTTGCTCGCCATCGCGTGATCTTAAAGTGAAGGGTGTTTAGTGATTGCGATATCACGGGCGGACGCCACGTGTATTCCTTTGGCGCTGTGTATTATGGTGGGCCCTCGATAATGACATGGAGATTTTGTCAGGTTGTCATCCTTTTGAAGATGGTCATCTGATCATTGATGATCTGGCAGGAACAAGAGATCGACGGCGAGGATTTAAATTTGCATCAAATACGATTGAAGTCGTTTGCGTAGCATGCAAGTGAGCTTTAATGGCGGATGAGACGTCTATTGGCCATTTTTCATCGGCTTTAAGTAGTTAATTCCATTATATCTTAACCACAAAGGCATTCAAATGTTTTCGAAGCGATCCAGAGCCAGAGATTGAGTTTTTCAAGCAATTACAACGAGATTTGGTTTTTTGCAAGGCACGAAATCCTGTGAGTTACCTTCTATGCCACGGTTTTTGTTTGAATGTGTTTTTTGTGGAGGGTTGTATTGTGTTGGTCAGGGGTCTTGTTGATTAAGACTGTAAGGTTACTGGTTCTTTTGAATTGTGGGAAATTGCAAAGTTCTGGTGTAATTTCGTTTTGGGTAGCCCTAGTTTGTTCAAGAATTTGATTTTAGGATAAGCCCTGGTTGTTCGAAATGGCGCCATCAAAGCAACATTTTTGCCATATTGATTATTTGCGAAGGAATTTATACGACGATTTCCTAGATCAATTCCCGCTATCAACGAACGACAAGAAGAGGGGTTTGGTTTTAATGAATGGGAAAGCCTTAGGCGAGGGACTAAGGTGTAAAACCTATAATATTGCAGATGCTAGGGTCCAAATGACGGGCCTAGAAATGTTTAGGAGATGGTATGGGCAGCGAAATGTGCCTCATCCTTTCTGTAATGGCTGGAAGTATGATATGGGGAAACTAGTTGTACCAAATGTATTTCCTGATATTGACCTACTCAGAGCAGTGGTAGCACGATATGATCATGTTACAAGGATTATCAGGGATAATGATGGTGGGGTTCTACTGAATATAAATGTAGATGAGTTTCGGCAGGTTTTCAATTTGAGTGAATATAGCCCATTCTTAGTCCAAGTAGATTTTGAGGAAATGAAGCAGGAATATGCTAGGTCAAAGCCTCTTTTCAGATCAAAATTGTTTCCTCCTCATTTAGCTAAGGCAGGCAGTTCAACGATTCACATCAGCCCAACTGATCAGGAGCCTTTCAGGCTGAGTTGTTTTGCTAATCACTTCTTGGAAACATTTTATTCACTTTGCCAGATTTTAAGTTTCAGCCCTAATACCGTGATGCCCATTGCTTATATGTTTATGGGGGCTCAGATTCAGCATCCCAATTTTTCTATAGTGTACGACTATGCATCTTTTCTTGCTGAAAAAATACATGAGGGTTTGTTGAAGTTGCATATGGGGGACACTGGTACTCCTTTCTTTTGGTACTCCCTATTAATGCATATGTTCCTGTACAAGAATGTCGACTTCTTCTCAGATAAAATGGTGTTGAGGCAAGAAGTGAATGGAGAAAAATTACCAGTACAGGTTTGGAGTGCAGATTTGTCTTGCAACAGGGGAGGTGCTAGCTTTGTGCAGTTTGATAAATGTTTTGCTTCCAGACTTAGAGCTAGATTGGTGGTAAATGTGCCAAGGGTCCCTGAGGATTTGCATGATTTCCTCCGACCCAAAGTGAGGAAGCCTGATTTGAAGGTGTGCCACAATTGGGGTGACATCATCTTATACCACGTAAGCACTGTCCTAAGAGTTTATGGTTTCCAGGGAGCTCCTCACATTCTCCCATATAATGTACCATCAAGGATGGGATTTGTTGAGGTCATGTGGAAACTAGGTTGCATTCATGAGGATAATTTGACAGGGAAAGGAAAAGAGACTTTGTTCCCTGATTATACTGTTGTTTCTGATTTTGTCTTTTCCAAGGGAGGATGGGTCCACTTTGGAAGATTTTTTGATGATTATCATTTGAAGAGTGGATCTAAGAGGCAGCATGACCCTGAGGGATTCTTTGTCCTATTCAGGCAACGAATTAAAGGTGGCAAGCTTGCACATGTTTTCAATTTTCCTGAGGATCTAATTAGAAATGAGTTTTATTTGAGCAGGCAGGAATTGAATAAAGAGAAATGGATTGCCTATGAGAAACTGCTGGTTATGGTGCATAAAATGGATCCAAAATATGATCCACCGATGGAGTTCACTCCATTTCACAAAAGAATAGATTTCTTAATGAATAACTTCAAAGATATCATGAGCACCTTGAAAACCAAGAAAGTCAATTTGGAACTGGACTTGGGAATTCAGAGACCGGAGGTGAGGCCTGAAGTAACAAGTCCAACTTATCAGCCACCAGAGGACAGGCTTCTATACAGGAGGAAGAGAGATGATAGCAATGATGAGGAGGCAGGAGATAAAAGGGGAAAACAAATAATGCAAACATCATCACAACTGGGTCAAGGGATCAGGAAACCTGGAGGGATAAGGATTGTGGACCTAGATTCACCACCGAGAAATGATCCTGTAGAGTTACTATCAGAGCCAAACCTAAAGAGGCAAAAGGTTGAGGAAACACAAGAGGCTCTGATGGATGAAATAATTATAATTGATCAAGACATGCATGTTGGTATCGCTTCTCCTCTTAGATCAACACAATTGGTGTTAACTGATATGGATATAAAGGGGCAGTGTGTACAAGATGCTAGGATGGAGGCCTACAAGGCATTTCTGGATGATGATGCCTTCGTGAAGACTCCTGTATTCTTGCAGTTAATTTGGAGAATGAAATTAGAGGAATATCAGGATAAATGCAAGAGAAGGAGAGAGTCAAGACCTGATAGGTCTGAACAGGAGAATGATGATGAAGTTAAGGCCGAACCAATGGAGGAATTCAAGAGCATTACTCCTGAGGAAGGAAGGAGACTTGTGACTCAGGCTGGTGTCTTACTTCTGCCTAAATGGGACAGTTGATGTTGTAGCATTCAATGCTATCCTGTACTCCAAGCATCCTGTGCAAAATAGTGAGGAAGAGGTTAAGGCAACTCTGCAAGACTCTGTTTTTAGTGAGGAATATGAAACTCTGGCCATATGGGCATTGGCACCCTAGGGTAAAAAACCAAATGTGGCTGATATTGGCCCAAGTCTAAGGGGAGGGCTCATCATCAAGAGAGCTTCTGAAACCTCAACAACAGAAGCCACACGCTTGACAATGAATGTGGCCAAATTGGCCCAAAAGACAGTTGAAAGGGAGGAAGCTGAAAAGAAGAGTCTGATGGAGAAATACAACGTAATAATTGGGAAATATCGTAGAATACAACAGAGGAATTTTGAGTTGCAGTCTGAAGTAGATAGACTGAAATATGGGCAGGTAGGAGAATCCTCCAGTGCCCCTGGTATCAGAGCACTACCCACTACTTCAGGGTCAATTCCCCTTAATATCCCAATCATTTCTACTCCTGGGTCCCCCATTCGGACACCTGCTCTCAGCCCTGCACTAGAGCCAGTTGAAGAGGAAGTTGAGTATTTTGTGGATCCTACCAAGAAGCAAATGTTGAATAAAATCACAGAATTGCAAGCTGCCCTAAATTCAAGTGAGGATGATGCAATTGCTAAACACAATGAGGTGGTTGACACCATTTTGAGGCATCTAAATGAGAAGGTTGATTGTAGGTTGCCATCTATACATTATTTGTATTCTTTGTTCTTGGGTGGAATTAAAAATATTAGCAGAGATCGAGAAGTAGTTCTTCCTTTGGTTGAGAAGTGGATCCCTTGGGCCACTGATTTAGATGTTATGTTTAAGGCTTCCAGGTTTGATGCAGACAACAGGCCTCAGTCATTGAAGCCTAATCTAATTTTTGTGAAATCATTGAAGGGATTACAGGCCCTACCTGATGATTTGAGTAGAAAAATTAGAGAACTGGTAAAGAGTTTTGATGACTGGAATGATACTTTTTTGCCAGATATAATAGATGCATAGGGAAATATTAAGACATTGCAACAGTGGCAATATAGGGCAGAAGAGGTTATTGATGCACAAATCAAATTGATTTGTGATGGCTCGAACTATGAATTGTTGGTGAGCAGTATGGATAAAATAATTAATACCAGCATATTCTTAGAGTCTTTTGAGACAGAGGCTAACCAGGTTGCGGTGAAGTACACACCTTACGATACTAGGGTGATCAAGGTGGTGAATTTTAACTAGCCAACGGATGAGGAATACCAGAGATGGGTGTACAAGTACTTAACCGAAGAGGAGTAAAAAAGTGTCTATTACCGGCAACTAACAGCTCAACGATTATAGTATAACTGATTATGGTCTATTAATAATTGACCAATGACATGTGTAATTTCTAGCCCGATGCTTGTTTGCTCCTTTGTTTTCTATAAGAAGGATTTCAAGGCCAGAAATAGGGGTTGGCAAGTCAAATATTTTGAGATCGATTCTAGGTATAGATGCAGAACAGATTGTAAGAACCAGTTATTTCAATATTAATACAATTTAGGTTTGGGGTTATTCGGTAATGGGGTTTTTGGTCTATGAAGATTTGATGTTTCGCAACAATACTAGCATTTGAGTTATGATGTTATATTTCGAGCTCATGTCTCTCCTTTGTATAAACATATCATAATTTTGAATAGTATAATCAAGGATTATGGTGTTCATCTCACTGCTCAGTGCTCTGGTGTGTATGTTTTCCATTTTGGCTTTAATTCAAGGAATTAATTAAAATGCTTGGATGGAATCATGGATGGATATGTTTGTAAAGGGATTTAGTAAGAAGTATTGGGTTAGGATATGGATTGACACTATTGTAATGCAATATTTTCAAGGATCTTATATTCTATGTATTTGAAAAATTGAATCTGTTGTTAAATTTTAAATGTTTGTGAATTTGACTCCCCAATGGTAAATGGCACTGGTTTAAATTGTACAAGTTTGTGAAGTCATGTGTCTGTATGTCTTTACTTAGAGCTTGCTGCCAAATTGCAAATAAAATGACTATCATAAGTTACGAAATAATGTTGTAATCATCCCATCCCCTTGATTGGAATTGGCAATTCCATAGGTAGATTAGGAGACAAACTTTGTTTATGTTAGAAAACACCAACAAAACCCACCCAAAAAAGGTAACATCTGAATAGATTTTCACCCAAGGTATTACATACGACATTAGGATTTTCATAAAAACCAAAATAAAAACTCCAACCTTAGGTTCTTTCCCAAACAATATGACACATTGACAGACCAAGACAAGGTCAAGACAAAGAGGAATTCAAAGAGCAAAATTAGAAGTTCCATCAAGTTCATCAGTAGTTCAAATGATAAAATAAATAATACAGATAATTGAACATCATCACATTATTGAAGTCTGAATTTGAGCTTTTTAATTGAATTTCACATGAAGGAGTACATATTGGCACTGGCAATGCAAAATCTTGCCAATGCCCAAAGACAAATCTGCACAGAGCTGAGTTGGAACTTGGAAACTCATATTATCAATGGTTAAAAATAAAAAATCAAGTCACTATATCACCTTTTCTAGCAACTTCCACTTTTTGGGAGGTGGAATTGCCATTTGTTCTAACTGATGTTGTTTGACTTGAAGTTTTGTTAACATTTCATGATTGTAATTAGAAGTGGAACCTATCTTGAATTCTTCAATCAATTTTGCATTCAAGGTTATCAGTGTTCTGATTGAATCCAAATTAAAATAGTTCACATCTGGGTTCTGAGGAAACTAGTCCAAATCAATCTTCCTTGCACCTTCCATCTTCTTTTTGAAACCATCATTTCCAATGAATCACTCATTTGTGTCAAAAGCCTCTGAAAAATCAAGCTCTGTGAAGTTCCTTACCTTTTCATCCACCACCTTCATCTTGTCTGCAACCAAATGAAAATATTTCTTTGTTCCAGACATTCTCAAACACTTTTCAATGATAGATGACAACTTCATTGAGGTTTCAATCCAATTAGTAATCCCTTTTGATTTCAGATCATTGTCCCTAGCTTTGTAGATTGTTTGTAGAACTTCATTTGTAGATTTCTCTAATTCCAACACCTTTTTGTTGTCCACTAAATATTTGTTGAGCTTCTTATAATGTTGTCTGATAGCATCAATCAATTGAAACATGTCACACAAATGATCAAACCTCTGCATTATTTCATCCTAGATCTTTTGTTTCATATGCCTCACCGTATCTCTACAAAAGGCAGATA
The DNA here is from genome assembly GCA_007115665.2 of Sequoiadendron giganteum. NCBI lineage: Eukaryota > Viridiplantae > Streptophyta > Pinopsida > Cupressales > Cupressaceae > Sequoiadendron > Sequoiadendron giganteum. Next base: position 437,498,297 of record CM021104.1, read on the forward strand.
ACTTATTTTGAGAAGACTTAATTTCTTCTTTTGCTTCCATCAGCTCTTTCTCCAATCTTTCAATTGTTTTTCTCTGTTTGTCCAATTTTTGTTCCCACTGTACATTTCCAATTGCAATGCTTAATCTTAATTTTTCTGAAGTGGATTTTTCCTCATCATATTTCTTGTTGCTCTCATCTAGCCTTCGCTTCAGGTCATTCACTTCTCTCTCATTTGATTTATCCTCTTTGCTTGTTGATGTAGAGGCAGATTTTATTATTCTTTTTTCTAATTCATTGCTCTTGTTATCTATTGCTTTCCTGTTTGCTTTCTCACTTGCTAGGTCTGCCTGTAACTTTTCTATTTGGGTCTGCAACCTTTTCTTCTCTCTATCTTGCTTTAGCAATGATGTGTACACCAATTCATTGTTCTTCTTTGATACATTAATTTTGTCAGTATTTTTCAGGCCAGAAAAATCCAATTGAAAATTGGTTACTTGGTATTCAGATCGATCCATCTGATTTCTCCAACTGTGGGAACAACAATTGTGTACTCCATGATTTCTTTATTTGTGTCAAATGTGGGTAATACCATGGTTGTTGCAGTCTCTAAAGTTACAGTAGACGCACTCTCCATCAATTGCTTCTTTTCTTTTTTATTCAAGTCTGATTTCTTTTTGAACTCTTCAATGAAATCATAACCTGGGGAGGCAGGAACAATGGAATGCTTGAATGGCGAAGGAATAGGAGTATTTGTAGATGCTAATGATGTCGCACCCACACTAACTGGATTTGTGGGAGTTTTTGGAAATAACTCTTTTGTGGTACTGGTGGATCCACTGATAGTTTGACTTGAACCTGTCAAAATCCTTTGCCTCTTTTGATTGTCTTGATCACCTGGTGTTTCTGTGGTATCTTTTTTTGTTTTCCTCTTAGTATTGTGTGTAATTTGTCGTTGTAGCACATGTTGACCACTACTAGTACTACTACCCATGCCATCGCCACCAATGGCACTCCCAGTTGCACTAAGTTGTCCACCAAGGGCATGTCCTAGTTGTGATTGTATCTGACCATGAGGATGAGGACTAGAAGCTCTAACAAATTGATTTTGTCTTGTATCCTTTTGGTCTACTTTTTCACCTCCAAACCCAAGGTCAGATTTATTAACTGGTTTTCTATGCTCAACACTTTGTATTGCTGAAGGGCCTTGTCCTTTGGACCCCAAAGGACCACCTTCAAAACCAATTTTTTGAAGTATGGTTGCTCCTGTAGTATATGTTGAAGCATATTCTTCTTTTGCGGCCTCACTTAAAATAGGTTTGTAATTGGAATGGCTTTGTTCTTCTTCTTCCATATCAATTCATCATCAGATTCATCACGTTCATCAGGATGCTCTTTATTCCACAATTTGCTTAACTCTTCATCTTCTTCATTATCATCATACTCTGCAAGAGCTCTTTCTTCTCCTAGGTCCTTCCTCATAGACCAAAAGGCAGTAATTTTATATCGTGACCATTTTTTATCTATAACATCCTTCTCTAGAGAACCTGGAATTTTTACTCTACGAGATGGTTTATCACTTTTTTCATTAAAAAATTTGTATGTCCTGTTTGTCTTTCGGTGCAATGCCATAATTTCGCTTACTAATTGTTCAAAAGGAATACCATTCTCAGCAGCACTTTTCTCCATTGCTATTTTGACCTCATCCCAAGAATCCTTGTTTCTCAAGTTTTCAAGCAAGGGTTTACTTTGATGTTGAATTCTATTTGCAGCATTCCTATTGGCCACAATCATTGATTTAATGATGTCACATGGATCATACTGCCAGTGAAAGATAGCATCAAATGCAAAAAAAATCAAAAGATTATGTGCCACAATAAATGTTTTTCTCTCGAATGTGAACCCTCCACATGAAAAAGGTAAAGAAGGAAATAAGGTCTTCTTTTGCTGACTAAGAAAGTGTAGTTCATCAGCACTCTGCACCTGCCTTACATATTCCAATGCAAAAACCCTTTATGTCACATGTATTGGAAGTTTGTATGGTTGTACTCTGGATCCATAAAATCTTAGCACAGTATATTTTTCCATTAAGTACCAATCAGCCAATTGTATTTCTTTTCCTAGTTGCATGCAGTTTCTACATGACATAGGCAATCTAAGCATTGGATTATTTGTAATTACTTGATGCAATGGAGCCAAAAAGTAGTCTACAAAATGACTGTAGTTCCTTCGAGAATCATGCATCCTTATCTCAGTGGTCCATTCATATACTAGAGCCATTTTATTTTCCTCTGCATTACTGTAGGGCTGAATTTGAAGCTTGTTGGTTTGAAACATTCCTCTAAATTTGAATAGAAAAAGATAGCACAAGTAGGTTGTGAACCTAAATGTCTTTGTGGAACCTGCTTTAATCATTAAAAATTGTTTATGCATGGATTCTACAATGTGTTGAGTATAATTATATTTGACATGTTCATCAACATAATGGATATTATATACCATTTCAAGGAGGCTTGCACCCACTTCCAAATTGCTATCCAGACCAGGCAAAATGCTAGCATGGAAATAGTATCCTGAACCCATGGTTTAAAAAAATCCAAATTATAAGGAGGCTTCTTATCACCTTTCAATTTGTTTCTATCCTTAACTATATTATTTAAGAAATCATTTTTCAGCCTTTCTTCCACTGCTTCATAATCACTAGCAAGCTTTTCTAGGTCAATGTGGTGGTTTCCAAATTCTTCGGTTGTAAACCCCAACACTTTTCCAAGTTCTTCTGCATTAATGGGTAACAATTCTTCTTGGTTATCTTTATTAACAATTGCTCTTTTCTTATCATCATAATTTTCGGCACAGACCATGATAAATTCTGGGCAAGGGAAAACTTCATGTAACATCATGCACCCTAATCCAGTTACCCATGGTGCACTGACACTATTAACTTTTGTTTGCTTGCAACCTTATTCTGAGATGAAAATATAAGTTCTGAGGTACGCCTACCATAGATTTTAGGATCATAAATATCATGGTACCCATCGGTGAAACCTAGGGTTTTAAGCAATTCTACATAATGTATTTTTTTATCGGACATTGCTATAGTGGTACTAGTGGTAGACATGCTTGTACAAATGTGAAGTTGTGAAATTTGAATTCCCTAATAAGTAATACCTATTAGTCCTCCTTAATTTTAATGAATTTTTGAGTCTCTAAAGTTTAAAACCAAACTTCAAACTTTGACAAAATAAGATTTTAAGAAATGTCAAACGATGAAACGTAGCCGCAAGAATTCTTTCACTTACCCAGATTCTGAGTCCCGACGCTTGAAAATTGGAATGGTGTTGTTGGAAGTGGAATTGTGGAATCCAAAACAGGGTGGTGCACTGCAATAGCCAATGAGCAATCTGAAGATTGAAGACTTTAAAAATCACTATACAATTTCAAAGTGCAAAGTGTTTTAAATGCTTTTTTTTCTCGTAATTGGAACTTTAAAGTGAATGACACGTCTTAGGAGTTCGGTCTACAAAACTACAAGTTGAAAATTCTTAACCGTTGATCTTTCTAAATCTAACTGTTATAGGGTGATTCCTGAGGTTTAAGTTGGGAAGCCCATCGCTCTGTGCATTTCATTACGGAATGCAACTGCAACCATACATCAAATGTTCATCCAACGGTTGAAACTTGAGTAATTTATGATATTAACTTTAAAGTTTAAAAATAAACATTAATCACTTGACAATTGACACTTAGCAGTACAAAGTGCTTTAAATGCTTTGTTTCTCGAAATTGGAACATTAAAGTGAATGACACGTCTTACGTCTATAAGTTGCAAATTCTTCACCATTGATCTTTCTAAATCTAACGGTTATAGGGTGATTTTGGAGGTTTAAGTTGGGAAGCCCATCGCTCTATGCATGTCATTACGGAATGCAACTACAACCATACATCAAATGTCCATCCAATGGTTGAAACTTGAGTAATTTATTATAGTAACTTTATAAATAAATATTAATCACTTGACAGTTGACAACAGGCCTGGAATTTGATGGTCTATTAAATATTTAACCGTTTTTTCAATTTTAGACCGTATATTGTAGCTAAAAATTTTATTAGAGTCAGACCGTATAGTTTAACTTGCTATATTTTTATTAAACCGTAAAAAATTATTATATAGTATTTTAATTTATAATATATATCATTTTATAATTTTTATTATTAAAAAAGAATAGAATATAACCTTTTTGAATATTTTTAATATGAATTTAGAAACTTTTGACTTTTTTATAATATTAATAGCTATCATTTTTTATATTAATATATGTGATTTATAATATTATTATAAAAATATATATTAATTTAGAATCTTTTCAAAATAAAACATAATTATTTTTAATTTTTAGAATATATTTAACAAGATTTATTTTTAATATGATTTTAGAAACTTTTGTTAATTGTTAATTATAACAATAGATTTTTATATTTATCACTAATAATTATTATTGTTTTCTAATTTTTCAAGATCTTCCATTTATAAAAGATTTTATATAAAAATTTGTAAATTAAACAATTTTTTTTATAGGCATTTAAATAACCAAACCGTCATAAAAATTTCATATTGATTGTTTGCTATTGTCATAATCTTAAGTTTTAATTGTTGATCTTTCTAAATCTAACGGTTATAGGGTAATTCTGGAGGTTTAAATTGGGAAGGCCATCGCTCTCTTCATTTCATTATGGAATGTAACTACAACCATACATCAAATGTTCATCCAACGGTTGAACTTGAAACTTGAGTAGCCATGAATTCTCAAGTGCATATTGCATAGAGTATACTACTTAATTTATAAAAGGAAAAAAAATTGATTGAATATATTAAATTATTAATAGACACTGAAGTTCTGAATTCAGAAAACAACTCTTTACGCTTAAACATAAATGAATAACAAAGATTCAAGGAATCAAGATTCAAAAATAACACAACACAACCATTTATTTCATTGCAACTGAAAAAAATAACACAACACAACCATTTATTTCATTGCAACTGAATTTCAATGTCACATTATTACATATCTTTTTACAGACGAGTAGCACTGTAGCTCCTGTTTTGTATAAATAACAATTGTCAGTGTGTCACTTTAGTACTTTACATAGACAAAATTTAATAATTTATTCCAAGTTGTTGCTCGTTGCAATGGATTACAAATTGATTGCAATTTCCAAGCTTTGTTGTTGAAAACCTAATACACATCTATCTCTAAATGTAAATGTGGCTCTGAAAATAAATTCATGATTCCAAACTTCTACTGGTGGATTTGCCAACCATGTTGGGCAAAGGGGGTTCCAATCACTCCTGGGGAAATGGGAGCCGTGAAGATACAAAATGTACTTATCCCCTTCGAGAACCAGAGTCATACAAAAGATGAAAAACAAATGTCTCTTTGAAAATAAGTGCATGGGGTTTGCCTAGCCAACCATGCTGGGGAAATGGGAGTTGTTAGAATACAGGAGGAGAAGCAAATCTACTCCCATCTTTTACCTGCAGCCTCTATGCATTGGGATAGCACTTATCTCCATCAGAGCTCCTCATCCTGGTTCAAAACCCGTCTGAAAAATCAGGTTAACCAAATGAATTTCTTTCCAATTCCACCCATTCTGAACTTGAAGGAAATTCGTCTTTTATTGATTACTCTGTAACTACATAATTGTAGGTAGGAGAATTTACAGTATCCCCTATACTGCATCATCTTCTTCGTGATTCCGTGAATCCTTATTAACCCTAGAAAATAAAAACCCTTCTACTAATCACTGAATCACTATCCCTATTTATGAGCCACCAGTGCCGCTACTAGCCTGTATAATTAAAATTTCTAATTTGATTGACATCTTGCTACATGCCAACTTGAACTCTACCTCAAGCTGACAAGCTGTCAAAATCACTCATTCAAACGATATGAAATCATTACAAATCTTGTTTCATTAAAGCTATGAGTTGTCCAAGAAATTGCTTCAAATGTTCCTATCACATATGGCATTAATCGCCACCACTGCCACTGCCAACCACACTTTCTTCAAAAAGATTGAGAATTTCAATGAAATGAAATGTACAACATCAAGATTTGAGGCATTGAAAAGAGTGAATGAGCGATGAATTAATCTGAACACAAAATCTCAGAGATGAAAAAATAAGCATTTTGAATTTGACCTAACACTAACAGATAAACATTGAACAATTATCATGAAGAAACACAATTCATTCATAACTAAAAGGAAGCATTGATAAATACATAGATTTAGAAATATATTATTTTATCTCTTTAATGCCAAAAATTTGGTTTCACTGACTAGTCACCCCACACCCTGTACAATCAAAATTCAAAAAGCACTCAAAAGCTGAAACTACGCCCCCTTATCATTATGTGTCACAAATTCACAATTCACTAAAGGATTCATGTATGTTGTTAAACTGCTGGAGGTGTCGGGACTCTGTACAGTTCCAACTGCATTTCCATAACAAAATTATGCAATTCAGCGCGTTCTTCTTCTTCTTCTAAAACAAAAATAACCCTGTTGTACTCGGCATAGCTGGTTTTCTCTTTCCACGCCACTGAACGTAGCTGGGAAATGATGTAGAGTTGCTCTTCTTCAAGCCAATTCAAATTTGGGTGCATGAAGGCCACAATTTCATCTTCCCATACCCTAATATCGGTTTGAAGTACTATTTTGAGGAAACTCTGAGTATGGAGTTCAAAATGCTGCCACCTTTCCTCTTACGCAGGCTCACTTAACTTTACCAGTAGGAAGTGACAATCTGCTACTAAATCCGTTTATCCAAACTCCTTAATACCTTATTTAAGATCTATCATTTCAGAGGATTTAAAAGATTATGTTAAATCTCTCCAGTTGGTGTTTAAGAAGACATCCCTTAATGGCATCGTACAATTCATTAAATGAGTTGTCACTTCGAAAGTTGTGCATCCCGCCGAGGTCACCCAATCGCTGAGAAACAGAACTTTATAACCATTTGTACGGTAATAAAATCTCAACCATTGATTTCTAGAAATCTAACGGTTCTAGTGATATTCCGGAGGTTTCAAATCGCAAGTCTAGTGCTTTAGAGATTTACTTCTGGAATGCAAATACAGTCATCCATCGAACGGCACATATGATTTTTATTTCGCCACTAGCTTTTTTATTATTTTGAGATTCATTTTAATTCGCCAATGAAAATATATTTTTTGCTTTGGAAAAAGGTTTGAATCGCCAATGGAAAGAAAATTCTGGTTTGAAAAACGGTTTTATTCGCCAATCAAAAATATTTTATTCAATTTTAAAAAATTGCAATTCACCACGATTTTCCATAGACTTCCAGGGATTATAAAAGATTCGCCAATGGGGATTTTTTTTTTTCAAAAAATGAAAAAAATCGCTAATAAAATTAATATTTTTCATCAAGAAGTATACAAGATTCGCCAGGATTTTACACCTGTGTCGAGGGGGAGGGTTTCTTAAAGTTATCCCTGATGGGGAGGCCAACAAATGGTGGTACCACGAGTTGGTCACACTAGGGCACACTAGTATTACGTCATACCTAGATTTCACACAAAGGTTTATTGATCAATTTGATAAGAAGGATCTTGAGCTACACTTCAGGGAGCTAGCACAACTCAAGCAGGTTGGGATAGTGGATGCTTATATTTCAATGTTCCAAAGGTTCTCAGTTATGGTGATTGATGTTTCAAAGCATAGATTATTTATCCTTTTCATTGAAGGATTGTCCGAGCCACTTCGTGGTTGGATTAAGGCCTTTAGACCAAAGTCTTTGCAAGATGCTATCTAGTTGGTGCTTGATCTTGAGATTGCTTAAACTACCCCTCATCCCCAAAAGAAGAATTCCAAGGATAATATACCAAAATCCAAGCTAGAGGGGAAAAATTTCAATCAACCTAAGCCTATGCTACCTAATGTGGACTTTGAAACAATACATGAGTTGCATAGGAAAAGTTTGCGCTTCACATGCAAGGAATCGTGGAAACCTGGTTATAGGTGCCTTGGGAAAGGCAAAGTGCATTACATAGAGGTCATCTCTGATATTAAAACTAGTTCAGAGAGTGAACATGAAGAACAGTCCTTGTGCACGACGTTGTTAATACGAGAGGTGTGACGCATGGTACTATTGCCTCATTATCCGAAGTTCCCAAGTAAAACCCTTTTAGAGTGAGAGGATTCCTAAGTGGACAGAGGGTTACCTGTTTGGTTGATAGCGAAGCAACTCATAATTTCATTGAGGGGAGTTTAGTAGTGAAGAGAGGATTGTAGGCTAAGGACTTCCCAAGATTCAGTGTCATGATACTAACGGTTTCAAAATGAGTTGCACTAGATTGGTTATATGGTTGAGCCTTCGAGATTGATAAGGCTAATATTGTCCTAGGGATTCAGTGGCTGCATTCACTTGGCAAATATAGCTAGGACTTTCAAATGATGGAGTTGAAGTTTAAATCTGTCGAGAAGAAGATAGTGTTAAGAGCATTAGCTGATGAGGTGCCGAAAGTAGATACAACTAAGTGTTGGATAGCATTGGAAGTACAAAATGATTCATACCTTGAGCCAATTGTTCTTCTAGTTTTAATCCAAGAGGCAGGAGAATTTTCAGATCTAGTTTTAGGGTTATCATCTCACACAAGGTTGTATGGTGGTTGTCTAGGAACATTGAGCACAAAAATTCCAAATTTGGTGTGGTTGACTGAAGCTAATTGTTTGGCTTGGTGTGAGAAAAATTGTTACTTCCACATCTAGAGTTTGAATGACAATGCTTCCCAAGCTTTGGATCCAGGGATTTACATGATGATCAAATTATTCCATAGGGTACTACAAGAAGAAAGAACTGTAGATTTTGGCTATATAAGAATGGCACTGCAAAAGCATGACAGAGCATTCTATAGGTTTATTTGGGATCTTGGTATTGGGCCATGAGATATAAGGACGAATTTCTCGAGGACAAGCAATCTCAAGAAGGGAGAACTATAATGCCCCTTTTCCAAATGGAATTAATTAATTAATTTTATTATTTAATGTTGCTCGCAGGGAAAAAAGGTGCATTTATAAAGGTAATACTAAATAATAAAATTAAATGGTGTAATAAAGTGACAATGAGAAATATTAAAAAGGTATTTATAAAAGTCACTTTAAAATAAGGAATATTTAATTATTTGGGCCGGAAAAGTTTGTGAGGTATTTAAAGTGGAAATTAGAGCCTATTTGCATTATGCTTGGTTATTTTCTCTTATTAATGATTTGGAGGATTTTTTCAAAGCTCTTGGCTTTGGAACAGGAACCTAGGGTGACCGGTAATTGGTTTCGGTGGTGAGACTAATCCACCCTAAGTGGTCTATTGGAGGAATCATTCAAATCCTTCACAATGTACGCCATCGCCTAATTTGTGAGTCTCTTTCATAGACAAATGTGCAGACATATTGATATATCACATTGTAGCAATTCAAAGCCCTTCCTCTACTTGTTGGTCAATTATAACAATTGCAAAAGGGAATGAATCGATTGAGGCTCAGAAGTGAATGAGTCTTCCAAGTACACGACTATGCATTCCTATGGTGGTCTGGAAGGAGTTCACAAAAGTCCCAATCCAAACGTGGGAGTTATCTGATCCTTATGGTCGCCCCTAAACGTGTTGTTCTCAGATTGGTTGTGGAACATATAGGAAGGTCATTTTTTGATGGTGGTGGTAGGCGCACGTAGTTTGAGAAGGCGTATACCTCTACGAGGCCGTGGTTGTTACCTAGGAGGCACATCTTCAGTTTGTTGATCCGTGAGCAATAAGGCAGGTCATGAGGACTTTAGGAGGCCGTGGGGTTTCTTGGAGTGCCATCGCAACTCCTTTACTACAATCGTTGCCTCCATTCATTTATTTCAGATCTACAAATAAGGGTGGCATGGGTTTTTGAGTGCAGGTCACATTGATAAAGGTGGTCAGAATCGCCTAGGGAGTTATGGGTCATTGTACAGAGATGTGTGGACAATGTTGGACGTGAGTACCTGTTGGGTGTGACTTCTAGCAGTGGGACTGTTGCTGCCATTCACCACCATCCTCCTCACTTAGTTTGGTCCTTATTTACTGGGTGTGGCAATTCACCAAGAGCTGCCATACACTTATGGGGTCTAGCTAAAATGGTATCTAATTATTGAGCATTGTAATTTATATTTCTGAGTATGTATTATTGTTATTATCATTTTTTAGAAATATAAATGTGGAGAATTTGTGTCTATTTTGGGAGTGTTGAATGATCACATGAACTAAAATAATGCATTGTTTGGATTTGTCCATTTATTAAATTTAATATATGTGATTTGTAAAACTTATAACCCCTGAAAATCACTCAGTTCAGTATGCCTGTCATTTGTTTGACAAAATGTTCTCATGTGTCAAACTGCATGATAAATCGTAAAAAAATTGTGCAATACAAGTTAGGATTTTACACAATCTCCATTGGAAGTGTCTTTAACAACAGATTTTTCAGTCATTAAAGGACTTATAGTGTCTTTTTATGGTAGTTTTCAATTGTCCAAAGGTAAAAATAGTAGCGAATTCAAAGCACCCTATAGTTTCAATAACATTTAAGGTTACAATTTTGATTGAAAATGGCAGGGTTTTAGCAACTTATACTCAGTTCTAAGCAATTCCAATCATCTTTAGTAGTTTTGGTGTGGGTTTGAATAGCTTTTCATGAACACAAAAGATATCTATTAAAGGTTTTCATCAACTTAGGCTAGGATTAATTGAAGCAAGTTATTTTTTTGTGTCATTGCAATAGTTTTAGCTAGTTTTTGAATAATTTATAGTACAATTATAGTCTTCAAATAATGATACACAAATAATTTACAAAGCATTTAGGGTTTCAATATCAAGGGTTGTGTTATTTTCCCACCCTAGAGTTTCATTTGGATAAAAGAAGTATTATAATTGACCTCTCGTGTTTTAGTCTAAGTTGACAGTTTTAGTACAATGTTGGGTATCGATACGGGATTTCAGTATGCTAATAAAACATATTTTCCTGGGTATGATTGTATAATATAATTTATATATATATGGAATTAAAAATACATTTGATATATCATATAATAATAATGGCACTTGAATATTTGATAGTATGATATTTCATCATTGATCAATGATGATGCGAAGATAATATTAATTGTCATTTTATTTCAAAATTTAAATATTATGTCATATATATCATATATGTCTCGGAATTTAGAGTCAAGATTCAAATGAAAATCATTAGAATTACAAATTTTGAAAATAATACAACAAAAAAATATATTTTTGATTTTTAATTTTCATCAAAAACATTTAGATCATAGTCATCGCTTTGTTCAACCTCATTTGAACTATAAGCAAATGGAGTGCCACTCCCATCAAGTACATCATATGTAAAAGCCTCATTACCATCTACATTGATTCTTGCAAGCTTTATAATAGATGCATCCAAGTTGGTACATCTGGGGGTTATATCCCAATTCTTTATTGCCTTGTCCTTGTAGTCATCTTCTTTATGTGATAGGAGACACAAGTTGGAATGGATATGGACCAAGTTTTGTTTTTTTAAGTCGACTAGTTATACTTAATTGAGTGGATAAAGGAGTATGCACTCTAATTTTATTCAATCAAAGAACTTGCAACATGTTAAAGTTGGAGAGAAAATCAATACAATTTAAAAATAAATAAATAAAGCAAAACAATGGTAAGTACTAAAAGTGTTGAAAAATAAAAAATGTTTAGTGATAAAATTTTGGTTATAAGAGACTACACGAATAAATAATCTTACTTGAGGAGGCACCACCATGTATGAGAATCTTCCTTGTATTGGTCTCGAAGAGCACAAATACTATGTTCTTGTCATAAAATGAATTTGCAAAACTTTTTCCTAAAATTATCCACCACTTTTAGATTTGAGAAGATTCTTTATAATGCCAACTTGTACTTATTAACAATTTCACTCTTTATGTAGTGTAATTCTTCTTGGCAAAGGAAGTATCCTTGTGCTATAATATTTGGGAGAATACATATATAAGGAGATCCAAGGGTCTCCTCAACTTATTCTAGTGGTGATGAATAAAAAATTTTCACACTTCAAAAAATGTTTGTTTGGATAATTCTCTTTTTATACAATTATAACCTTTATTTTTCTATCATGGAGTTGGCGTCATCATAGGTTTCCCTCAAACATGACCAATTTGTATCAACATAACTGATCATACTCATGATAGACTCAATGAAACAGAAGGCAATCCACACGAACTCACAAATCATCCGAGATTAATGACTTGAGCTTTTGGGCCCTTTTTGAATTTGAGTGCTTCCGAATACTCGATTGGTGGTTAATGACCATGGTGGCCAATGCCTCTTGCATTTTCACAAGTCTCAAAACAATTGTAATGTCCCCTTCTCGCACACAAGCAATTGTAATGTCCCCTTCTTGCACACAAGCAATTGTTTAGCCATTAACTTATTTTCTAAAATTTTCCTATAAGTTAATTGACTTTGGAAAAGGGAAATCATTTAAAGAATTAAGCTGCAAACAAGTTACTTTTCAATATTTTAAATGACAACTCACATTTAATTATTTAAAAAAAGTATTTTAAATGTCTAGATAAAGTGTCACTAGACTCAAGGTGATGAAAAGTGGTCATAAGGATACTTTATGTTATTTTATTTAAAAATAACATTTAAAAAAATAAATAAACAATAAAAAAGTAGAAAAGTAGAAAAATGTATTTTCGAAAAAATAGCAAAAAAGTCAAAAATATTTCTTTGGATTATTCTCTTTCTTTGCAATTATAACCTTTATTTTTTCTATCATGGAGTTGATGTCGTCATAGATTTCTCTGAAACATGATCAATCTGTATCAACAAAATTAATTATACCATTGATAGGCTCAACGAAACTCAAGACAATCCACACAAGCCCACCAATCATCATCCAAGATTAATGACGATAATTTTTGTGCCTTCTTTGAATTTGAGTGCTTCCAAATACTCCATTGGTGGCTAATGACCATGGTGTCCAACGCCTCTTGCATTTTCACAAGTCTCAAAACAATTGTAAATATTTTTTTAGTTATTAACTTAGTTTCTAAAATTTCCCTATAAGCTAATTGACATTGGAAAAGGGAAATAATATAAATAATTAGGTTGTGAAAAAGTTATTTTTCAATATTTAATGGACAACTTACATTTAATTATTTAAAAAAAGTGTTTTAAATGTGTAGATAGAGTGTCGCTAGAATCAAGGTGATGAAAAGTGGTCATAAGGATGCTTTATGTTATTTCATTTTAAAAAGCAAAAAGCCACTTTTTAAATAAAAAATTAAAAAATGTGTTTTCGAAAGAAAGAAAAAATGTTTCTTTAGGTGATTACTTTTCTATGCAATTATAACCTTTATTTTTTCTATTATGGAGTTAATGTCATAATAAATCTCCCTCAAACATGGCCAATCCATATTAGCAAAACTAATCATATTGATGATAGGCTTAATGAAACTCAAGACAATCCACACGAGTCCTCCAATCATCATCCAAGATTAATGATTTGACCTTTTGGGCCCTCTTTGAATTTGAGTGCTTCCAAATACTCCATTGGTGGTTAATGACCATGGTGCCCAATGTCTCTTGCATTTTCACAAGTCTCAAAACAATTGTAATGTCCCCTTCATACATGAGCAATTGTTTAGCCATTAACTTTTAAAAAAAAATCCTCTAAGCTAATTGACATTGGAAAAGGGAAATAATTTAAATAAGCTGCAAAAAAGTTGTTTTTCAAATATTTTAATTGACAACTTACATTGTAGATAAAGTGTCACTAAACTCAACGTGATGAAAAGTGGTCATAAAGATACTTTATGTTATTTTATTTTAAAAAATAACAAAAAAGTAAAAAACATTTTTAAAAAACAATAAAAAAGTAAGAATTTTTTTTTAAATAGCAAAAAATTCAACAAATATTTTTTTCTAAAATAGCTTTAGAAGTCTATAAAAGGAGGTTGGGTCTTGAGAAGAAATATTATTGAGTTATTTTTCATATTCATTTGTTGTTAGCAAGAACGTGTGTTTTTCATTTTTTTGAGAATGAAAACCTTCTTGGAATAGGACGAAAACCCTTTTAGTTGGATATGGTGATTTCACCCTGAAATCACATTTATGTTGCAAGTTGAGTTCTCTTTGTATGTTTGGTAAAATGGAAATATTTGGGATGTTTTGAGAATTTTTTTATTGTTAAATGTTATTGATGCAATTCTGTTGAAGATTTTAATATGTTCCAAGAGGATGTTTGAGGTTTTGTGGGCTGTACCTACTATATCAACAACATTTACCCTTGTTTCAAACCTTTAATTAGTCTAATATCAATTAGTTTCTTGTGTTTTGGATGCATTTTTAATTGTTGTTTAGTGGTTAAGCTTGTTTTCTTTCACATTGGGTTGTTTTAGCATTTGAAAGTGATTACAAACATTTTTAGTATGCATCAATTCTAATTTTGACAACATGACAACAATATAGAGTTATATTAGCACTATATTAGTCTCTTTCTTCAACTTTCAATGTATATTCAACTAGGTTGATGAACACACATTTGGGTATGATATTCCATGCTCATTTTGTATCTTTTAGATTAATTTATATCATTGCAATAGTTTGATTTTGTAATCAAAATATTATATCACACTTGTTCCAACAATATATCAATCATTTATGTTATTTTGTAGTGCATCCATGCTTATCTTGTAAACCCCAAGTGGTAGTATCACTAGAGGTATATATCTATATGCATTTTATCTTGTAAAATTAGATATTTTATTGCCAGTTCACATGCATATCTCGTTGATAGGTCTTGGTCAGTTCATCGTAAGCCCAATGTATTTCATTAGCTCATTATGGCATTTAACAAGCTGGTGTAATCAATCAATTTGATTTAAGCTAGCTTGGCATTCATCCAGTGGCTTGCATTAATAGACATTATCTACTAAAGAAGTGTTGATTGAGGTCGATTGTGCCACCTACATGCTATGGTCAGCTTACTACCATTTCATTTTATTTGCATGCATTGTAGTTAGTAATGTGGTCAAAGCATTGTATGCTCACCTTTCCCATTGCAAGATTTGGGTGAAAAGAAAGTGTGAAGGCATTGCATATGGTTCATCATTGGGTTGCCTAAGGTACAAGGTAAAGATTGCATGTATGTTGTTGACAAATTGACAAATTTATACACTTCTTTGTTGATTCTTCAAATTGTAGAGCTTCTTAGGTTGTTCATTTATTCTCCAAAGGAGTATTTAGTTTGCATGACTTGCCAAAAAACATTGAAAGGTAGGGATAGTAAGTTCCTAATCTTGTTTTGACCAGAGTTGTAACTTGTTCATATTGGTTAGGACTGAACTCACTCCTAGCACTAGTTATCACCCACAAATTGATGGGCAAACTAAAATTGTAAACAAGTGGGTGGAAAGTTATTTAAGGAATTATGTTTCAAGATAGCAAAAGGCTTGGATAAAATGACTTCATATTAGAGAATATTTTTGTAACACTTCTTATCATATGTCAATAAAAATATCACTTTTCATGACATTGTATGGATATAAATCTTCTAGCTTCATTGATCTCTTATTTTACAACAACAGAGTACCAAGACCCAAACGTTTATTGCAGTAGAGTCAAGATATGTTGAAAACTCTACAAGATAACCTCCAACATGCACAAATCAATAGAATTTGTATGTTGATCAGCATAGAGTTGAGCACACTTTTGAGGTTAATGATATGATTTATTTGAGATTGCATCTTTATAGATAGTCTACTCTTTAAAAGAGTGGAGCTGAGAATTTTAAACCACATTTTTATGGTCCATTCAGGATCATAAGGAAGTTAGAGAAGTGGCTTACAAGTTGGAGCTACTAGAAGGAAGCAAGGTGCATAATATATTTCATGTTTATCACCTTAAGAAGGCACTTGGTCACAATGTGGTTGCTTCTATTAAGTTTCCTCCCTTGGATGATGAAGGGAAACTCATCTTGATTGCTAAAATTGAGGAATAAAAGCATCAAAGAGTATTTGGTGAAATGGAGAAATATTCTAGTTAAGGATGCTACACGGAAAGGAGAACAAATTTTGGAGCATCCTAATTTGTAATTGCTTGGGGACAAGTAATTTTGGGGAGAGATGACTATAATGTCCCATTCTCGCACGTGAAAATTTTTTTAGCCATTAGCTTATTTTTAAAAAAAATCTCATAAGCTAATTAGCATTAGAAAGAGGAAAATGATTTAAATAATTAAGTTGTCAAAAAGTTAATTTTCAATATCTTAATTGGCAACTTATATTTAATTATTTTAAAAATATATTTTGAGTGTGTAGATAAAGTGTTGCTAAGCTCAAGATAATAATTTTATTTTTTGAAAAAGTAATGAAAAAGAAAAAAATGTGTTTTTTTCTTAAAATAGCTCTAAAAAGTTATAAAAGGAGGTTGGATCTTGAGAAGGAGGGCTATTCCATTATTTTTCATATTTATTTGCAATGAGCAAGAACTTGAGTTCTTCATATTTCTTGAAGATGAAAACCCTCCTATTATGATTTCACCCTAAGATTACATATGAGGTGCAAGTTGAGTTATCTTCGTATGTTTGGAAATTTGGAAATGTTTGATGTATTTTGAGGAATTTTTTATTGCTAAATGTTATTGATGTAATTTTGTTGAATATTTAGCATGTAAGGTAGGGAGACCAACCACACCAAGGCTCCAAGTCATGGAGAGCCGAGAGAAGAGGGATTCCCTAACTTACCTTAAGCTAAGCAAGTGTTTTTGATCAGGGATAGAGAATGAAGAGCACTCTCAAGTGCTTTTGTCACTCTACTAATCTGTATGCTTGGGTGGGGCTAAACGAGCTAGTTTTTGGAATTTGAACCATACATTAGACAACTCTCTTCCCAAAGACAGTAGCGCGGGTCAGGGACACCAACGTGACGCGTTGACGTCCGTATGGCCAGAAAGTGAAAAAGTACAATAAAAAGTTCAAAAAACCTACTATGGTCTAGTCAATGAGTTTTAACGTGCTAAACAAAATGATAAATAACAAAATGTAAGAAATAACTATGAAGATGATAAAGAAGACAACTAAAGCCAAGGTGCTGAAGTTCAACTCACTGAGAGTCCAATTCGCCAGCAAGCTCTGCGCACATGTACACCTACACACAGCCAAGAGAGGAAAATGATGGGGTTGTATAGGGGTTTGCCTCAGTCAAACCCCCACTTTGGTGTTTCCACCTCCACATACAACTAGGAAAGCCACAAGATAGAAAATGTGATAAAGAGAACAATAGAAAGGATACCAAACAATCATAATAATACTACGCTACGTAAATCAAATGACAATGCTATGGAAATGGAGAAATGAAACAATATCACCTTCTCAATCAAGGTTCTCTCAAGCACGTAAAGGAGGTTGCAAGCTTAGTAAGGTCTACATTGCCGCAACAACGAAGAAGCAGTTCCTTGGCACACCAAGTTACAACTCCAATGGTGGAAAAAGTGCAGCAAGATGTGTAGAAGATGGATTGAATTGCTCAAGAGATGCTCAAGAAATCAAGCTAGTGTGTAGAGGATAGAATGAACATGAAATATATGTATTTGAAGAAGAATTAAGATGGAAAGAGTTGTTTTCGGGTTGGTTGGTCGACATAGAGGCATTACATTTTATCCCCAATCAGGAGTGTAACGTCCCTACGAACTCCAGAGGTAGGAATCTATCAAGGATGACAACGCGCTGCACAGACGTCTACATGCTACGCTCACATCCCCTACAAAAATTCCCCCACCGACACAAAAAATAGGTGCCAAGTGGATGCACTGGAGATAGGTGATGTGGAACTTCTTAATTGGGTTTGATTTTCTAAGGTGGAGGGATGTAAAAGGGGAATTTGCAAGAGGGGTGCAAATTTGTTCCTATACATTTTTCCCCCACTTTAGCAAGCATGAGTGTCCATGAATGTTTGGTAAAGTAGATCGAAGATTTTAGAAACGTATACCTGAACCATCAAGGAAACAAATCACAATATGGTGAGCTCAAAAGCGTAGGGCAGGAAAATAACTCCATAGGTACTCTCTCCTGAGGAAGTTCAAACAAAGGACTTTGTAGATCTTCATAACTATAGAGTTGCAAAAAGTACACCCAAGGCTCGCATAGCAACAATGAACGAATCCTGCAAGATGCAAGCGCTTCATAGGCCCTCGAACCTACAAAGAAGGCACCCCCAGGTACTCTCTCCTAAAGGAAGCCCAATGTAAGGGGACTCTATAGAGTTAGACTAGAAAGCAGCTTCACAAGCACACCTGCAAAGCAACATGTTAATCCACAGATAAAATATGTTAGAAAACAAAGAGCAACCACACAGAAAAATAGGTAGACAGTCACGTAGATAGTCAAAAAATTAAAGAAAGATCTTCAAATGGGTCCCTCGAGAACCCTTCAAAATAAAAGGGAGTCCACTCAAGGGACGCGCTATTTGAAAGTGTAAGCAATTTTTTTGTAAATCAATTCAACATCAAGGAATCCTTTTGAAAGATGTTCACTTCATCAAGGAATTTGAAAGGAAGAAAATGCCCCCTCGCAAGGGGAAGGTCGAGGCTTCTCCTGCAGGAAAATTTGCTCCCTCCTTGGAGTAAATTTCTTCAAGTTCTTTCTTTACGAACCCATGACGAAGGAAACATGTTCTGCTAGGGGTCCTTGTTGAGAATGCGATTTTTGAAAATGTTTTTGAGAAAAGATTTGTTGGCCACCGAATGTGTTTTCTGAAAATCGAAGTTGATATGATAGCCCCCTCTTAGGATGGTGTGTGCTAAACACAGAGGCATGTGACGTCCCACGGAGAGAAAAGCAAGAATGAAAAAGTGATTTCGTGGCTCGCGGAACATGACGAGATATAATCGTGGTACTGTTGTCGCGCATGCGAGTGACAACACATGAGAACCACAACATCACAAAGCAATCATGAAATATAAGAGGACAAAGAATGCCAAAAGGAACAAAAACATTACGAACCAGGGATAGGGGCGATCTGGTATTTTGGGGTTAGAGTTGCTCATAAATATAGTTAAGTATAATAGTATATTACTAAACTATCATCAATCCCCTACTATATCAAACCATGTGAAGAATGCATGAGAAGACAAAATAAAAATAAAAAATTGGGTCAATGTGGAAGGGAAGCCTAAATGCTCCCAACACTTTACACCATCCTCAATTGTCGAAAATCAATACACATAACAAAGAAAGAATGATGTAACAAATAGATGAATTTGTATGAAACATAAACACTCTTGTATCCAAGCACCTACGAGGGTGACAACGGTCATCTAGGAACACATAATGCAAGCACGAGGGAATACAAACACACACACAATCTACACTACAGATAAAGAAGAGGCACCCCCTAGTCCTCATCAACCAAGAGGTCATCGACCTCCCAATCTAGATCATTATACGAGGAAGGCAAATGAGCCTACAAAGGCAGATATCAAGGGGGGAACCCTTCGATCCCCCTGCAACAAGAGCTAAGCAAGAAGGCCCCGCGAGGTCTTCTCCGCTCAGTTCTTGTGGAGTAAAGGTCAACGACTTCGTGAAGATCGTTGAAAGATTTGGGGATCTTGTCTAGAGAGTTAAACATGCACTTCACAGGAGTGCCATGTGTTGCCTCAACAGATGAGGGAGGTTATGCCCGAGATTCATTTCTAGGCTCGCTGAGTGACTCGGGAGCAATGACAAACTTTGGGGACGTTCAAACTTCTTTTCGCTAGGATGGCATACACTAATGCAGAAACACCCTCGAAAGAAGGCATACTCCTCTTTCAACCCCCATTGCTAGTGGCGTCATCCTCCATCTTATGTTTCGTCAGAGGATGCGAGATCCCCATAGACGAGGCATAAGATGTGGAGGAGGAGGAGAAAACGATGGCAGACACCACCAAGGTGTTCAACATGTAAACGGGCTTCAAGAATGGTTGGATGTCCAGGAGGGACATCAAGAGAGGTGGCTCAACCAAAGGAGCAATACACCTGCACCAAAGGAGCAATACACCTGCACCTTCTTCGAATGAGGGTCATTTACGCTCATAGCAGGAGCTAGAAGTAGCAGTGGGGCTGTTTGAATTGAAGCAGAGGGGATGGGAGAGGAGGATACAACATCAGATCCTAAAATAGGAGCAGTTAGCTCCACTTCCTTCCTCTGCAGAATGTCCTACTCAGCGGCCAAATCCTTTTTTCGATGCTTGCGCTCAAGCTCGAAGCGGATCCTACGACTTCGAGAGCTAGAGGTCGGTAGCTGGGATGGAATAGAAGGATCCTGCTCGACCATCGGAGTGTCTATCACAGTCATTTTCGGCAAAGGGAGAGACTCCTAGACGGGAACAGGAGGGAGAGATTGAGAAGAGATCAGAGAAACAATAGGGGGAGTCAACTCTAATGCCTCAGTGGTGGGCCTCTTCCCATTCACTACTTTGGGATAAGGAGCGGTATGAGGTCATGGAGACCAAGACATAGAGGACTCCCCACTGGAACCGTTCCCCTTACCATACCAAACGGACCTATGCACCATGGGTAGAACGGGAAGTTCAAACGTTGGACGCTTGAGCTTTCGCCAAGTGGGCACCATAGGATTCTCCAACAAATGCCCAGGAGTAGAATTTGATGACGCCGCAACAAGGCGAGAGGGAGTGACATATGGGACAACAACAACAACAAAAGAAGAAGAATGTTGAGCACACTTCTCTTTTTATCTTTTTCGAGCCAAGGCGACATCACTATCAGCCTTTGGGCAAGCCCTATGCGAGATGGCATAGGGAGATGGAGGGTATCTCACTTTAGGCATTAAGTGCCCACTCTTGTACTTTACATAGGTTTAGTACAAGAGGTCTGTCCTGGGAGGAAGCGGACCAACGAGTGCAAGACAAAAGTGATCTAGTGAATAGCTACCACATGCAACTGGTGGTTTATAGCCGGTGTCATGGATTACATGCATTGTGCCCTCATGTATGTATTTCAGGCATTTATGCACCATCGAGGGAACTGCATTCATAGAGACCAACCAGGGGATACCCAATTTCACCCTAAAGAGTTTGGACCTCAGGATTATGTCAAAGAGTAAATTCATTGATTTAGGTCCAACAAGGATCGACAAGGTGATGTAGCCAAGGGGATGTATGGAAAGTTTGTTGTGTGTATGGATGGTGCTCTCGAATTCGTCATACCCATCTCTATGCAAGAAGTTAATCAACATAATATCCTCGGTTATGGCATTCACCTGACACGTTGGTTCAACAAGAACACCTATTACAATGTTTCCATAGATTCATGCGGGGATGTATAAGGGAGATGGCTCTCTATTATAGTTCATCGGCAAGTCTTGCAAGGTGAAATTTATACTGGAGGAACTAGTCGTGTTGCACATATGAGATGGGTTGATGTAAAAAGGAGGCCATCACGTATACTAGAGAGAAATTTCACAAAGCCCCCAAAGGTTTCACAACTAGATAGTGACCCAACTAAGGGTTCATTTTGCAATGCCTACAGAACCTTCCAACTATGTCATTAGGGGTTGCAGGTTGGGTTGCAAGGAATAATGCCTCACAACACTCACACCCACAACGCTCCTAGGATACGAGGAAAGGGCCTTTCAGCACCGCTAAATGAAACCAAAGTGGTTCACGTCGGGTTCACCAAAATGTAAGGTAGCGGGACCAACCACACCAAGGCTCCATGTCACAAAGAGTCAAGAGCGGAGGGCTGCCCTAAGTTATCTCAGGCTAAGCGGGTGTTTTTGGTCAAGGATAGAGAATGAAGAGAATTCTTAAGTGCTTTTGTCACTCTACTAATTTGAATGCTTGGATAGCGCTAAACGAGCCAGTTTCGGGAATTAGGCCATACCTCAGACAACTCTCTACCTGAGGACATCATCATGGGTCAGGGATAACAGTGCAGCGCACTGGCATCTCTCTAGAGTGCTAGCGTTCATATGGCCAGAAAGTGCAAAAGTATAATATGAAAGTTCAGAAAAACCTACTAACAGTCTAGTCAATGAGTTTTAACGTGCTAAACTAAATGATAAATAACGCAATGTAAGATATAACTATGAAGACGGTAAAGAAGACAACTAAAGCCCAGGTGATGAAGTCCAACTCACTGAGAGTCCAGTTTGCTAACAAGCTTCGCATACATGTACAACTACACATAGCCAAGAGAGGAAAAATGTTGGGGTTGTATAGGGGTTTGCCTCAATCAAACCCCCTGTTTTTGCATTTTCACCTTCACGGACAACCAGGAAAGCCGCAAGATAAAAAATGTGATAAAGAGAACAATAGAAAGGATATCGAAAAATCATAGAAATACTACGCTACATAAATCAAATGACAATGCTATAAAATTTGAGAAATGAAACAATATCACCTTTTGAATCAAGGTGCTCTCAAACATGTAAAAGAGGTTTCAAGCTTGGTAAGGTCTACATTTTCGCAACAACGAAGAAGCGGTCCCTTGGGACACCAAGTTACAACTCCAATGGTGGAAAAAGTCCAGCAAGATGTGTAGAAGATGGATTGAATTGCTCAAGAGATGCTCAAGAAATCAAGCTACTGTGTAGAGGATAGAATAAACATGAAAGATATGCATTTGAAGAAGAATTAGAAGGGAAAGAATCATTTTCAGGTCGGTTGGTCGACATAGAGGTGTTACATTTCATCCCTAATGAGGAGTGTAACATCCCTGCAGACTCCAAAGGCATGAATATGTTAGGGACAACAGCGCTCT
Organism: Sequoiadendron giganteum; assembly: GCA_007115665.2. Lineage (NCBI taxonomy): Eukaryota > Viridiplantae > Streptophyta > Pinopsida > Cupressales > Cupressaceae > Sequoiadendron > Sequoiadendron giganteum. The sequence continues at coordinate 437,521,131 of CM021104.1, forward strand.
GCACAAACGTTTGTGCGCCGCACTCGCATCCTCGACAAAAATTCCCCCACCGACTCAAAAGACAGGTGCCAAGTGGATGCATTGCATATAAGTGATGTGGAATTTCTTAGTCGGGTTTGATTTTCTAAGGTGGACAATGTAAAAGGGGAATTTACAAGAGGGGTGCAAATTCGTTCCTATACATGTTCTAGGAGGATGTTTGAGGTTTTGTGGGTTGTTCCTATTACACCAATAACATTAATCCATGTTTCAGACCTGCAATTAGTTTGATGTCAATTAGTTTCATGTGTTTGGGATGAATTTCCAGTTGTTTTTCAGTGGTTAAGCTTTCTTGCTTTCATCTTGGGTTGTTGTTTTAGCATAATGATTGAATACACTAGTATTTGAAAAGATAGGTACAAATTTGGATGCACAAATGGAAAAGCCTATATAATTCCATTTTTTGCAATCAACATGAAAATAGTCCATGCATTATGGTTATAGGTTTTTGTTCATTAACTAATTTCATCATAGATGGTCAAATATTCCTTATAGATTTTATTCTTTGATTGTATTGCACAATATGTTTAGATGTAATATTGGATTCAACAATAACCCATCATGGGAAAAGTAACTAAATTGTTTCTTTAACAATTGCAGTCTATAAGGATGTAATATAGGGTTTAACTATAATTCATCATGGGAAAAATAACCAAATCATTATGAACTTCAACTACACCTAAATCCCCTTGGTACCAAAAATTATTATCAATACTCAAGCTACAATACTTGAACTATATATAAGTGATAGAGGCCAAATTTAAACCAATTAAGCTGGTTTGGGGCAAGGAGGTCACTCATATTTCACCTAAACTTAAGGGCCTAAGTGCATTGTATTTTGGCCTTAGAATAGTTATTTGTTTGTACATTACTAATCTACATATTGGCATGACAATTATTAGCTTCGCCGTAAGCTATATCATGTTTAAATCAAAGTTTTTACCAAAAACAAATGCAACACTAAATTTATGCTCAAGTGGTTGAAGACATTAAATTAATGTTCAACTAGTTAAAGACATATATTTTAACTTTAAGTGGGGTTTCATTTTTAAAGTGTTTTCAATATTCTTTAAAATATTTTTAATATGAACAAATGGAAAATCCATTCCAAAGCATTGAAAATATTCACTATTTTTCTTCGTATTTCAACTTTAATGGACTTGTATCACAAACATCGATAGTTTTACTAAAAATTTAAAATTGCAGCAAGGAATGTTCAAAATGGCATGTAGAGGATTTTTTATCAAATATTTGTAGTGAAGCACACATCTACAAGTTCAAAGCATGGGGATGGGAGTAATTTGGTAAGAGAAATGAAAGCCTCTTAAATAGTTCAAAAATAGGGCTTTCACAATTAAAACCCTAAATTCAACAATTAGGAAAATTCACCAACTAAGTATTTTTATAATGAATAAACACCTCAAGATTCAAGGATATGAACTTACCATTAAGGGTTCATAAATAGCCTAGAGATGTCAACTTTCAACTAAAATGGTCTTGAATTAATGAAGGTTCCATGCATTTAACAATGGCATTCAATATTTCTTGCATTTAATAATGGTGTTCAACCTTTAACCTGCTTATTCACAAAGGTGTGGTTTGTGCCCCTAGTGGACTAGTCTCACCTCAGCTCGCCTCTTTCATACCCCAAAACTTGGCACAAGTGTAAGACCAAGGCAAGGTCGGTCAAGAATTGTTGGGTTGGGTCGCGGGGATACCACTGAGTAATAAAAAAAAGCTTTAACACACCTATTCACAAAAGAAAGCAACCAAATGGTTATTATATTTCTACAAAATCCTACATAAAACCAAACAAAATCACTTAATTTTTGTATTGAACAAATACAAAATATACCCTCTACTTATGCAACTTGTGATTCTCCTAGCAAATACTTTTTGTTATTCTCAAAGAGAATGGTTAAATTTTAAATTTTGTCTTGATAAAAAACAATGCCAATAGCAAGATGTTGGGAGCCAAGATGGACAAAAATGTGATATTTTTGTAGGTATTTTTTGCAAACTAACTTATGATAATGAATGGGCACCATCATATGGTTGTGTGATGATGGATAGATGGTAAATTATTTTAATGATGGTATATGATGAAATGGTATGTTAAAAAATATAGTTTTAATAGAGAATGGATTCTACCACCACAAGATTTTTTTAATTAAGGGTAAAATAGGTTTTGAAAGGACCATGAAACCCTTTACAAAAAAAAAAAACCAACTAACAAAAAATCCAACCAACACCAAGACTATAGCCAAGCTACCTCCAAACAACAACAACCACATAAAAAATAGCCCTCTCAATGGAAAACAAAGGACAACACCAAAAAAACAAAGGAGTGGTGCTCTATACAACACCAAGACCATTCCTAAAAAAAATCACCTAATGCATGTTTAATAAAAATTGGAAAATTGTTAAAATCTCTCTTCCTCCTTTGGATAATAGTATAGGAAACACCATCTTCCAAATCCTTAGATTTGGGGAAAGGAGAGGATAATCCTCTCTTAAATCCATGACTTACTCCACCACATGTGGAGAACAACATCCAACCACAAAAGACACAAGTTGCACAAAAATCCAAAGGCATGCAAGGAACAGTGGTTCCACCAAAAACCCCCCATAGAGATGCAAGAATAGAAGAAAGAGAATCAACCATAGCCAGTCCAAAGAGAAGGTTCATCCATAGGAAGAGAAGAAGACATTGGAACAACATCAAACCCAAAAGGAATTGAATCAAAAGTGGACCCAAAAAGAACTAGGGAAGATACAAGAGACATATAATACTAAAAATCAAGAAAATATCTAACAATCAAGTGTTCAAAATGAGCATTCTTCCACCAAGTAGCAAAACCTACCATCCTATGCTGAGAATGGGGGCAATCATAACCAAGGTGACCAATATAAAATCATCTTTTACACCAAAAAGGAATACCCTCATAATCAAGTAGCTAATTCCAAGGCATAACCTCCACCATAAGGACAATATCCCCAAAACAGCCTTGGAAATGTCAATGTCAACCAAAATGCAGGTATATGAGGTATGTCTAAAATTTGAATAAGAAACTTCAATCCAAAGAAAATGACCAATCATATTGCCAGTATCTTCAAGACATGGGAACACCCAAAATAGAGATGGAGATTAGATAACCTTACCCAAACAAGCATGATATTAAGAGAGTGAGAATGAGGGTTGAAATAGGGTAACCAAGGTTTCAGCAAGAGGGAATGCTAACCCAACATTAAAAGTCTACTATTCAACACTACTTCCTTATTTTCAATAGATTGAAAGGTGGCAATGAAAATCCCCTTGTGCAAAATAGAGTTTAATTAAATTTTCCATAAGAGGTCTCTAGGATTCCAACTCCCATTGGTGTAGATACATCCTATTCATAAATGGGGACAAGGGAGGAAAACGAACAAGAAAGAAGCTTCTTTCAATACAGAGGATTAGTGAGCCCACCATAATCAAATGGGACCCCAACCCAACCATAGTTGCAAAAGAAATCTATCTGCCATCAAGGGAACATGCATCAAAAATAGGAACAATAATAGGTGAACTAAGAGAACCTATCATACTAGAGAGGAGTGGTCCAAGAGCCACATCATGTCCAACCAAATTCACAACAATAGAAAGCCAAAGCAAGGCATGAAGGAAAGAAAGGCTAGCACCAATCAAATTCGTACAAACACCTAAAGAAGCATGTAGAGGCAAGAAAATCCTATTTGAATCCACCACTAGGAATCCAAGAGTGGGTAGGAGAGTCAATGTCATTTGATTAGCATTATTACCACCATAAAAATTGCTCTCATAGACTAAATAATTACATATATAATTCATAGTAAAATAATTTTGTGATATTGATAAGTGGGACTGAAAGGACCTGGACCCTTTATACAAAAACAAAGCCAAAAGGTAGACAAAACATGTACCATGAGTAATGGTACAACCCAAGGCAGTCCACAAGACAACAAGGAATGAGGTAAAGCTACAACCAAGTCTCCAAAAACAACTACAAACAAGAGATAAAGCTAGGACCACAGAGATCCCACCTAGACAATTCCAGACCTTTCTCTACTTGGCCTCTCAGCCATCACTCTAGCATGAATTTGTGATAAATATTTAGGAATACCTTTCTTCCTCCTAACAACAATCCTAGATATATTGTCCCCAGGTCCTCTGAACAAGTGGAATTTGGGGGGATTCATCCACAACGATCTTGCCAAGATATGAAGCAAGAGTTGAAGGTCGACAAGGCGAAGACAAATGGTGATCCTCCACCACATGAATAATATGAAGCTAACCAAGCAAGCTAAGAGGTTGGATCAAGAAATTCTCCAATAGGGTCCAAAGGAGCACAAAGAGGAGGGAACATTAGGGCCACACGATAAGCTAAATATTTATCCTCTTGAGAAGACTTGTCATCCTAAGGGAAGCCATCCACTAGGGAATCAAGGGCATAATGTAAGATTCACACAAGGACTCAAGCTCCCAAGATCACCTACAAAACCAAGATAACCTTCATCAAGAGAGTAGAGAAAGAGAATAATTACTTGATTATGGATGCAATAATGGTACAATGATTGAAAATAGATCAAGGATACTACATAATGTACATATAAGACTTGATTTATATAGGCAATGTTGAGAGATAGGACAAGACAATATTGTGACAAGTGTCTTAATCTTATGTCATGATAACTAAATATTAGATCACATGTGTACTAGATACTTCTAAAAAGGTTCATAAATCCCTAAGTAAACTTAACATGCAAACATGTGTGAATAAGACCTAGGAGGTGAATTAGTTAGGTATTATACATGTTCACACCAACACCACCCTTAAGGGCAACTTAGGGAGGAACAAACAAATAAAAATTGAAAATATGTTTGAATGATGCAAGGATGGGTCCTAGCTACTAGGCCATGTTAAGTACCCATAAACAAAAGATTTCTCTCTAAAAAGTAATGAAGAAAAACACATAGGAAAAAATCCCCCTCCATAAGAAAGAATGCAAGAAAATAAAAATGAACAAGTGATGGAAGTGATGGAATCAAGATGACCTCCCCAAGGACTAGATCCATCACAAATATACAATATATATCCCCCCATAGGAGAGAAAGAGCAAGAGTATAGATCTACCCCATAATGAAGTAGCCCATACACCAATGGTGAATGCTTAAAGACAAAAGATAGTGCAATGCTTGCAAACAACATTCCTCCCCTTGGAAAGAAACAAGTCTAGTGGTGCATGTATAATAAACACCAACTCCAAGAAGAGAGATGAAGGTAGAAGTCTCATGATGGGTGTCTTTGAAAACTACTCAAATGTCTCCATGCTAGAGTATGCCACAACAAAATCAGGTGCTACCCCAATCAAAGAAGATGACAAACCAAGACTATGAAGAAAATCATGAACAACAATCTCCAAACACAATTATGGTGTGATAACAATTGTGTTGTATCTTTCATCAAAGAGGAAATGGATATCCTCAAGTGTGTCCTCCAAATCTGCAATATGAGACACAAAACAAATCTAAAATACATGTCAATAACTCATCCCACAAATTTGAATCTGAAAGACTATAATCATCATGTTGATTTGAAGTACTAGAAGTCATGGAAACACTAAAGAAGTAAGAGATGGAAGCTTGACACAAGTCCCAAGAATACCAAGGTTCAAGTGACCAAACTTCTCCTGGGAAATATGATTCACACTACATGCATGAGTGTGAATACCATTTAAAGGAACTACATCATCATCGGGAGAAAAATATGAAAATGTGTACAAGTGATGAATGATCAACCATCTCATCAAAAATGATTGATATTCATCAAGTCTCTAATAATGACATAATCAGGTGTAAACACAATTGTCTTCCCTACTCCACTATTTACAATCTGTTAGATAGAAAGGAGATATATTGACAAGGATGGAACACAAAGTATATCATTGAATGTGTCTTTTCTAATTTCAATAGATCCTTTTCCAAAAACATGCATAAATGTGTTGTTGCCCACCAAAATATGTGGTAAAATATAAAGCTCAAATGAAGAGAATATAACCTATGATGAAGTCATATAATGAGAGGCTCTAAAATCAAGAAGTTGTCTCCTTGACTAAGGACTTGTAGATGCAAGAAGTGCTTTGCTTTTCATCATATTTATCATGTTAGTTAATCATGTTTTCCTTGATTTTGTAGATGATGATGGTATAGAAAAAGAGGATGAATTGGGAAAATTTGTTGAAGGCAATGAAAAATTGTTTTCCTCAAGAAGATGCTTCAACTCTTCTAAACTATTATTTGTAACAATTATGTTTGTCATGCCCTTGTTTTTTACAATATGCACATTTGGGTCTGTCCTCCTTAGGTTTATCCTCTTTGGAAGAAGTGGGAGGCTCATTAGATTTTTCCTTTTTTTGTTTCTTCTTGTCTTTGCCTTTAGGTGTTTGTGCTAACAATTCCTAACTCATTGAAACAGCATCTAACTAGATAAGCTTAGCTTTCTCTCTAGTCGAAAGGTCACAAAATGTCTCAAAAGAAGGAATTTTTAAATGCTTGCCTAAGGTATTCATTATAGAAGAAAAGAAAACAAATGGTCCTTATAACTTAGATAAAATCAAGAATACGCATTCCTTATTAGATTTATCTTTCCCACAACCAGTGCCAATTAAGATCTCAATCATTTGGGTTTAACCAAATAATCCTCAATGGAAGGAATTGTATTAGGAGAAAGAGATGATAATTATGCCTCTATTTACAAAGTAGGAAATTCACTAACCATACCAAACAAATAGCTGCATTTATCCCATACCTACTTTGGTGTAGTGCACTCTTCAATGTGGAGCAAGTTGTTAGAAACATGTAATGCAATCAAGCTCATAGCCTCATCACATTTGTTCTTGTGACAAAATTTCTCATAAACCCTTGGAATGAAGCAACCACTACATTTTGACTTTCCATGAATGATAATTATAAGGAGTGTGAAGTTGAAATGAATATGAATCTATAATGAGAACAACAAGCACCAAGAGATAAAAATGGACAACATACAACAATCTGATATGAAACCTCCCAAATCTAAATCAATACTGAAAATGGACCACCCCCCCCACCCCCAAAAAAAAAAAAAAACCTATAGTTGTCAGTATGTCCAAGTAATCAAGTAGAGTGTGAAAATACACAAACTAAATAAAATATACTCAAATCTATAAAAAGTGCATGGATATATTTGAGGATCTCCTCAATACCTTTCCAATGTCGCAAGAATCATGAAAATCAAATAAATAGGCAAAAAGATATGAGCTCGGAGGTCTAAAAGGAGATTTGGGCTTCAATCAACTACAAGAAATTGTACCTAAAAAAGTATATATAAAAATAGCATGTACCACTATGAAGTTCTTGGAACCAACTTTCCAACAACTATAAGAAGTAAAAAATCTAATAATTGGGCCAAAAATTATAGCACCCAAACAAAATTGCCCTATTAAGGCATGAAATGGGGCATAAGGGCCTTGTACAAGTGACAATGTTGATCTAGGTGGCCATTGGGTGGCAAAAAATGGTGTTGGGTGACTATTCTAGTTGAGCCACTCAGGAAACTATCTATAGTGAAGGTGGCGTTTGGTCCATCTAATCAACATTTGATCAGTGGTAGCTCCAACTCACTCAATGCTAAGCCTTCACAAGTTGAGGAAAAACAAGGGTGCAACCAAGTGTTAAAACTCAATCCCTAACCTAGTACAAAGAATAAACATTTTTTTTATTATAAACTTATCGAAATTCGTACCTTTGACATGACCAATGATGCAAAGCCTATACCAAACTCATGACAACCCTACATAGGGAATATTCCTACGAATATGCCAATATTCTTACCAACTACGAACTACAACTTGTACAATTTTGGTGATTCCATATAGTATAGATTCGTACAACTATATAGAATTTTTTTGGCAAAAATCTATAAACCCCACAAAATGGTCAAACAAAATTCAATGTCAAAAAATCAAGTTATATATAAAATAGGGGTATTTTCATCTTCTTGACTCAATGGTGAGGTCCTTTTTCCCCTAAATTGCACCCATCGAAAGCTCCTTCATGAATCACCCTCGGATTTGAGAATAGGTTTACAATTATAAAGCTCTAATACCATATAAAAGTAACACAAGGACTCAAGCTCCCAAGATCACCTACAAATCCAAAGATAACCTTACACAAGAGAGTGGAGAAAGAGCATAATTGCTTGATTATGGATGCAATAATAGTACAATTATAAAAAATGGATGAATAATACTACATAAGGTTCATATGATGTATTGTTTATATAGGCAAGGTTGAAAGATAAGACAAAACAAAATTGTGACAAGTGTCTTAATCCTATGTCATGAGACGACAAAATTTAAGATCATGTGTACTAGAGACTTCTAAAAAGATTCCTAAATCCCTAAATAAACTTAATATGTGAAAATGTGTGAATAGGATCTACCTGAGGTGAACCAGTTAGGTAATATCCCTATTCTCACCAACACATGAATTGTCAAGTGATCTTCGTTGGCATTCTTCCACCAAGTGGTTGTGCCCTTGCATCAAGAAAGAGGACAATCTATAGCTAGGTGACTAATGACAAAGCATTGTCTGCATTTGAAAGGGAGACCCTCATAGTTTGACTCCAAGGCCTATCGTCCACCATCAAAACCACATCCTCATGAAGAAGCTTGGAGATGTCAATGTCCACTAAAATGCAAGAAAAAATAGAGAGCCCCATGTAGGAAGTGGAATCATCAACCTTCAATAAGCAACAATAGAATTGTTTGTGGTCTCATAGCATGAAACCTCCCGAAATTGGAGAGGGAGATTCGAAAGTTTGACCCACATTGGATGCACATTTAGAGGCTTTGTAAGAGGGTTAAAGAAAGTTGACCAAGCATTTATGGAGAGTGTTTTCCCCAAACCCAAAGCTTATTGTCGAGCACCAAATCTCTATCCTTTAAAGAGTGAAAGTACCAATGAAGAAACCCTTTGCACATGGGAAGAGCTGAATCTTGCCCTCAACAACAAGCCTCCAAGAATCTAAGACCTATTTGTACAAGTTAGGAAAAGAAGGCTAAACATTGTAGAATCTACAAACCAGACCTATGCACTGATATAAGTCCTCATTTTTCACAACATCCTAGCCACAAATCACCACAGGGGAGGATTTGGCACAAGGGATGTGTCATGTTTTCTCCCTCAAGGGGTGAGCAATACCTTCAACACCAACAACATTAGCATAAGACCTTTGACCATCAAAAATAGAAGCCTTAATCGCTCCAACAATAGACATTAAAGGAGGGGCATAACCTTTGAACCCTGAACACCATTAGTAATCAGATCAAGGGCCCTTGAATCCATAGAACCTAGGTCAAAAGAAGGGCATCCACAAGAGTAGCTCAAAACACAATGCAACAAGGCATCTTCACTAGACCCGTGACTGCAAGGAGAGCTAACCATGGTAAGGAAATTTTCATCGACAAAGGAGACTATTGCAACAATCGATAGAATTTTTTAAACCACAAACCACATAGGATGGGAGCACTTCCATCAAGGCTTGTTATATTTCTATTTAATATGTTTTATAGCCTACGTCAAAGTAGTTCAAAACACAACATACCAAGGCATCTTCACTAGACCCACAACCACAAGGAGAGCTACCCACAAGAAGGAACTCACCATCGATAGAGGGGATCATTGCAAGAAATGGGATATAATTTTTTAAATCACAAACTGCAAAGGATGAGAGTGCTTCCATCATAGCTTGTTAGATTTCTATAGTAAAATGATGTTTTCTTTGTTTTAAATTTTCGGTTAATTTCATTTTTCAAAGCTAACAATTAATAGAGTAAATAATCACATTATTATATTTTAAACTTAAATAAAATATTTTTCTTTTTCTTAAATATTATAAATGAAATATATCAAGACTTCAAACTCTAAAACGATCTGAGTTTATTTTCATCTAATTAACTAAAACAATAAAAATAATAATAATAATCTAAAAAATAAATAATCACATCACTCTATTCTAAAGTCAAATAAAACGAAAATTTTTATCTTCCCCCAAATACTATGTTAAAAAAATATGAATTCTCAAATGATCTTAAGCAAATCCATTCAAATTCTTGTTAGAAGCACTAAGGCCTATAGCTTTTAATGGTAAGGAATTATTTACACTGATTAATCAAACTAAGATGAATAAAATCTTTAATACATTTTTATGCATTCAATACAAATTCATGATCACCCTAGTAATATGTTACATTAATAATTTGGGAAATAAAGTTTCCAAATTCAATTTAGGTTAATTCAATGAGAATCAATTTAGATTATTAATTGTCAATTGTGAATATATATAATTTGGACTTAAATGTTAATTACAAAAGCATAAGAGAAAAAATAGTGTATTTGATTTTTGATTTAAAGATTAATTCTATGATATCTCTTGAATTTTGATTATCTTAAAATTGAAAATAAGATATTTGTGTTTCTACATGTCTTAGATTCTATGCAATTTTTATCCTTATCTGTTTTGAATCTACATTTATAAATTACTTTTGCATTTGCAGATCCATCTTCAACATGTGGATCCGGTATTCCTAGATGTATACTTCTACTTCCTAGAATGTTGGGTTCTTTGTTGGGTACTCTCCAATTTATACTTATTGTATTTAGAAATATCTTCAAGTATTTAGAAATATCTTCAAGTATTTAGAAATATCTTCAAATGGCTACCAAATCATTAGAAATTTTATTTTAGATATTATTTACTTTATTTTTATTTGATATTTTAATTATACATAATTATTTTATTAACAAAAAATTGTTCAATATTTGTTTCCTTAATTTCATTTTGTTAGTTGTAAGGAATTTTTGTAAACATTGCTCAAGCCATACCCTCCACCCTTGATCCCATTAAGGGTATGTCTAAATAGGAAGACTAATGGGTGTGTCTAAATAGGAAGACCATACATGAATAGGGATATGCTACTATAGTACAATTTGTTGATCAAGGATAACTCATGCCTAACTTTAAATTGGGACCAGCAATTATATCTAGTTGGCAGCTTGCTTCCAATTCACAAAATACTTATTAACAACCCTTATGACATTTATTGTTGGTGTGAACATAATATATTACCTTGACTAATTTTCTACTAGATAATATTCACTTACATACTTAACTTATTTAAATCATTTAATTTTTGTTTCATATTATAACATTAAGACACTTGTCATAATCTTAGTATTTCTAAGATTTCATCTAAAGTTCAACCTTGTCCTTATAACAAAAAAAAAAATCATTGTATATAATACCTATTGAATTCTCTATCTTCATAGCATTTCCATTGCTTCTATCTTATGTGCAAGGCTGTTTTAGTTGCAGATGATCGTTGGGTTACTTGGGTTGATCAACAACTTTTACATCTATCTAACACAAAATAATGGAAATAGGACAAAGAAAAAACTGTCTCCATACCTAGCTTAATGGTGGATTTCTGATTTACAATACTGAATATTGGAGGTTCATTAAAAACTAAGTAATAATACAGCAAGCTACGTGTTGTTTTTTTCATTTTTGGCAGATGATGATAATCCCACTAAGCAAATCGTAGCCATAGAATGCATCACAGCACTCCCTAAAAATTCGCATGAACATTGAACGTCTCCCATTAATTTTTTACTGTTTTTCTCAAGGATAACAATTACACAGCTCATATTATTATTAGATTCCTAGTCATAGGAAAATTGATATTTTCAAAGTGACTTGATAAATTTGTATAAAATGTTAGAAAATGGACGCTCAAAATCCAATCTGGATGTAATCTCAAAGAATCATCTAGTAGTCGTCAAATCATTTGACAGGCAGGGGTGGACCGTCAAATTCTAAGGCTAATATAAAAAACAAGCTTAGAAAACGAACCACAAGACTTGATACAAACCGCCAGTAATGTTAATACCAGAGAAAGTTGGGATGCTAAAACATCAACCCAGAGAGACATGTATCTAAAATCAAGCCTCGAGAATCTTAGAAGTACCAAAAAGAAGATTTTGGTGCAACTATTTTATATACTTGTAGCAATGTAAGTAATGAATATTGGACACTCACATTAGAGTTTAGATATTCGATATCAAATTTCAAACATCCTATTTCCATACACAACAAACAACAGAAGTACATCCAAACTTAAGTACCAAACTGCATATGTCACAAAACAACCTCTACTTTGAAAATTGCCTGTTCTTCCAAAACTGTAGCCAGCCGCTAGGCTAAAACTAAAAACATCTTTCAAGTGTGAAAAGTAGACATCTCGATCTGAAAATCTTAGACTACTACCTCCTAGCTCTGAAAAATTGCTGCCTTGAGCTGAGAAATGGCCTCCAAACCTTTGGAGAAGAAACAGCCTCCCACCATGCAAAAATCATTCATCATGGTGATGAAATCTCCAGTTAAAAGTTGCCCAAGATCTTTAAATGCAACTTAATTGAAGAAAAAATACTGTAGAAAATCGTTATAAGGCATAGCCTGTTCAGAGTTCTTTTTGTTTTTCCAGCTTTTATCTTTGAAAAACAGAAATTCTTCACTCATGAGAGGGAATGCCTTTTTTTATGTCCAGAGTTCTTTTCGTTTTTCCAGCTATTATCTTTGAAAATCGGGGATGCATTTCCATTGTCAAATGGCTGAATGCACCCATATTTGGAAAAATAAGATGTTCCCATGTACATGGCATCCCATCCCCGTGTACATTGGATGTTTTACCAGTGCATTGTTTCAATTTTTAAATAGATTTTTCTAGGCTCTTGAAATAACTAGAACTAAAAAATATTGCTCATCAAAATAAAACTCACGGATATAAAGAACAATGAACAAGAATTCTTGTGTACCTGATTCTATGGTTAAATATTTAAAAAATTTATCCATTCTTAATAAAGTACCATTATAGACAGGATCTTCATGTATAGGATTAATGATAGCAAAAAAATGCTGTTTTCTTTTAGGAGCCATAGCCATATAATTAATTGGGGAATTAAGTTGTAAATTTGTTATTTTAATCAAATGCAGCTTGTGCCGCAGACAATTCAAGGAATGTAAATTTATAAGCATTCATTACATGTGTGACATGAGACAGATTGCATATTTGCTGCAATCTGCAGTCCCAAGCCTTTTGTGCAGTGTTTCATTTCAAATGTCTATAATAACAGCGCAAGCTTAGAACAGATTCCATTCTGCATCCCAATAGGTTACATTCAGAATAACATCAGTGCAGCCAATTCAAAAACAATTATATACATCTGAGAGCACATGGTAAAATCAATCCAGTGAACTTGCACTCAAAAGGAGGATGATTCGGAAAATTTCTTAATACCATTTATTGGATGAACCATGCTAGCATTAAGAAAATCCCCTAGTTCTTCCCCTTGAGTTGAGTTGGAAAACTCCACAGGATCTATTTGTGAATGAATACAACTGATATCTTTAGTTCTCTTGTCTAAATCTTCTAAATTTTTGTCTTCCACTCTGAGGCAGGCTGAAAATCATCAAGCTCTTCCACTTCAGATGACTTTGGAAGCCCCACAGAGTATATTTCTTCAGGAATACAAATGCTATTTTTTATTTTCTCGTCTAACTGTTGTTCTAAAATCTGATCGTCCACGTTAGGCGACGCAGAAAAATCAGAAGAATCTGACAAAGTAGAACTGCGATCTGTTCCTATGAAGCTATAAATGCTATTTTTTGTCCTCCTGTCTAAAATGTCATGCAACCTCTGCAAACAAACAAAAATGTGCATTAGAATACACGAATTTGAACCAGCAAATGGATTGGAAGATAAAAGACTTAAACAAACATGTGGATGCAGATGGCTTCTAAACATACAAAACAAAAATAAAAAACAGTCCAAATGCAAAATGTAATTGGAACTACCTATATAAAATCATAGCAGCCAACAAAAAGCATGTAAGTAAAATAACCAGGTAGGTGAAAGAAGATTTTGACAAATCAGTAATCACTGAGGAACAGCAAATAAAGATAGTGGTTAGAAGTACAAAACTGCAAACCAAAATCACATAGAAGAATATTAAAGCATATAAAAAGGCAGATTCAAAAACATGCAAACACAAAAAAGTAAAACAAAATTAAATATCAATACTGTTACAATACTTCTATTTGATCCAGGAGGCACTTTGGTATAATAGTTTGGAGAAATATCAAAAACTAGTAGTACACTTTGTCATAGACACAAACCCTTCACTGTTGACTAGAATTCAAAACCGTTAAAGTTCGTTCAAAACCCTTGGGTTGTGCTCTGAACCTACCAAAGTGGTTGGTATAAGATAAATTACCAAGTTTTTCACAAAATAATAATATGTTTACGTGAATTCCATGTAGCATCCAAGCCGCAAACTTCTTGGGAAAACACAACATATCATATGGTTTTTTAGATTCCGAAGGAAAACACTTCATTTTCTATATTTTGACAGTTCACTTCCCATTATTAATAGATTTAAAGGATTTTTTATTTGAATGTAAAAAATCAGTGTGTTGTGACTGGAAATCTCAAAGATTGCAACCTTCAAGTAAATAAATCTTAGTTTCAGTAAAGCTTTGTTACATTGCAGTACCGTATGTGTTTATTCCTTTTCATTTGATTGAATTCGTACAATTTGGTATGTTGTCCGCCAGATTTCCAATTAAATCTGAACAACGTGAATAACCCATTTAGATGTTGGTTATGGTATTCTATGTGGATCAAAAAAATTAATAGTCATTTAGATTTTATTTCTGTTAGAATGTCAGTCAGTCGGACTTGTCTACATGGTAATGGAATATTATGTGAAGTCTTAACCTTTCCCTTACACAAAAGAGAAAAGAACTAAAGCGAAGACATTAATAATAAATAGGCTTGATACTGTTAGAAAGGAGAACACATATTTTGGGTGTATATGATATTTTACATTCATCTAAAAAACTTCTTGTGGTCAAGTGTAACAACCGTACAGTTATTAGACACTTTTTGTCAAGAGTTGGTACCCAAGTCTTTTTAAGAGAATTATGTTCTATAAATTTCCAGAACTGATATTTCAATAATATTGAAGTTATATTTCTTCTACTTTTCAAGTAATCTAAAGATTGTTATTTGTGTTGTCTAAGTGATTCAAGGTTTCACTTTTCAAGTAATCTAAAGATTGTTATTTGTGTTGTCTAAGTGATTCAAGGTTTCATAATGATTCTACGTTTCTAGTCTTACAAAAAAAATTGGTTTCATTGGTGAGCATTAAGAATTCAGATTTCTATTCTTCAATGCAAAATCAACTTCTGGATTTTTATAATTTTCTTTTAATTAATGGAGTTCTATGTAAATTCTACGTATTCTACAGGCAAAAGACAACAACTAATGCAAGCAAATCAGCTATAAATGTTTTCTTTGTTGTTGATGAGGGAATGGCCTGATTTTAGATATAGTTTTGTGGATAAGTCTAAAAGTACCATCTTTGCCAAGAAATTGTGAATGTCCAAGTAACAACTGGGTCAAAATAAATCAAAATGACTTGACAAAGCAAAACTTGGCTAGACTGGCCAAACCTAGGCAAGCCCATGCAATTTGCTAGCAACATAAAAAAAATTATAATTGCTTTTTATCATTTTGGATCCTTTGATAAGACCGAGAAAAATGAGCTGGCCAGGTGCAAAAACTAGCATTTTACTTGTAATCTGCAAATTTAAGAACAAATCTGCACTTTCAGCAATTATAAACATTTGTAACATGGTTGTTGACACTATTTTTTCTAGTGTCCAACAGGGATATGTCCCCCCGAAAAATGGTATTTCTAGAGACGGTGACACCCCTAAGACAGAAGGAAGCCAGGGAAATATCCCTCCATTGTACCCCCACTACCACCACCAGGCAGGAGACATCCTTGGGACATCTTCCTCAAAGAGGGGACGTTTCCAAGGCATCTCCCCTTGTTCCCCAAGACTTCAAAGTAACTAAGTCCCTTAAACAAACCAGAAAATCCCAGTCATCCCTATATCAAACACTTGGAAAAAACAATTTTGTTTTAAAAAATCAGGCATTTTTTCATGTTCATGCCCCCAGCCCTAGTTCTAATAATTTATGGGCCCCACCCATACCCTAAGGACTCAAATAAAACTATAACGAACCTCATACCCATATTCCAAATCACTATAAAAGCTTGAAAGCATTGAGCAAGACTGCAAGTGCAATAGCTACATAGCAAGAGTGAAAGCAAGTAAGGCTGCAAGAGACAGCATTAGCAAGAGGAAGAGCAAGAGGGAAAGCAAGTGCCAGGTAATCATCCATCAACCATTCAAGTTTCAATACATTCATCGAACCCTCAAGCCTTCAAGATAAGCCATGGGCCTTCGTCTTTTGGGATTTGCATTTTTTATTTTAAATATTCATTCCTAAATGGTATATATGAAATCAATGATTATGTGATAGTTTTTTTCCCTCAATTTAAATATACAATAAACTGTTCATAGAATCAATTTAATTATACAATAAACTATTTGTTTTTGTATGGTTGGTTGCACTGCTGTTTTTACTTACATTTTATAACCATATATGATTCTATGAACAATTTATTGTATATCCAAATCAAGAATTGAAAAAAAATAATACATAGTCATTGACCTCAGATTTAGCCAATTAGGAACAAACATTTAAAATAAAAAATGCAAATCCCAAAAGATGAAGGGCCTTTGTTTACCTTGAAGGCTCGAAGGCTTGATCAATGCGTCGAAACTTGAATGGTTGATCAACAAAGACTCAGCACTTGCTTTTCCTCTACTGTTGCTCTACCTCTTGCTGACGCTCACTCTTGCAGCTTTGCTCCTTCTCACTCTTGCTATGCAACTAGTGCACTTGCAAACAACCATAAAACCAGCATTTAGGGGTGTTAGTTTTAGATTAACATTTATAATGGCTCCATCTTAAGTTTTTAAATTTATTGATTAATATCTTCAAATGTTTATTTACAATTTTGCATAAATAGTTGATTAATGCTAGTCAAATTAGGATTTCATTTTTGTGTGTCCTTTGCTTCTACGTTGTGTGCAACTTAAAATTAAAGAACAAAAGTGAAATCTTTGTTTGACGAAATTTGAAGAATAAGGGTTCCTATTTTTATGTACCCTCTACTTTTGTACTTCATGCAACCTGAGAGTAGAAAAACAAAAAGAAAACCCTTGTGGCTTGAGCCTGATGACATATGTATGGCTTAAAACCTAAAACATTATTTCAATTTTTGCAACATCATTATGAATTCTCACAGCATTAGTGATGAAGAGGGTCAAGAAAAGAGCCTATGGAGATTGGATTTGAGACAAATTACAAATTGGGGGTGGGCAAGCGAGGGTGAGGCAACTAGTTCGATTGGGAGTGCACATTTTAATTGCACTTCCAAATTATTAGAATAATTTGCCAAGGGTCCCTTCAATAAAAAGTCTCATTTAAAACAAATTCGCAACCAAGCTACAAGAAAAACTTGAGACAATGGGGAGCACTATGCTATGGAGATATCATTTTTGTCAGTTTGAATTTCAAGGCAGCATCACAAGAGTTAACGCACATCTCCTCCACGTCCATGCAAAGGTGTGGGTGTATGTGGCAAGTTGTCACTCCAATGGAGTAAAATAAAATATTTGGGGGGTCGTGGTGAAGAAAAAACACCTCCATGTTCTATATGTCACCATGGGGTTTCTACAATGCCACCATGGGGTCCTCCTACTACTCCTACTAGTACTAGAACTTTCCAAGAGCCATGACTTCCTACTTTTCTATCTAGTTCAAGCACACCAAAGCCTAAGGAGAAACCTAGAATGACTATTCAAAGTGATGCTACAACACAATGGTAGAGTTATTCAATGTCCAAAATAAGGATGAGGCAGATGATGCCAATAGCCACTTCTTCTTTGTCAATGGCATTCCATTCCATGTGTCTTGCTCTCTTTATTATAAGGAGGTTGTGGCAAAAATAATAAGATCAAGATCATCATATGTACCACCACGAGAGACAAAATTGAAAAAAACAATCTTCGGTGAGATCTATTCCAAGATTAACATTCTAATGGAGAAAATTATGGCTATTGGGGTCAGTAGCGGATGCATCATAGTCATGGATGGGTGGACAAACGTTGGACACCGTCCAATCATCGATATCATGGTCACATGTATTGCCCTTGCTTCAATAGGGCTATTGGTTGTTCAAGGCACCACAAAGATGTTGATTATCGATTCCAAATCCTAGATATGCTATTGAGGAGATTGGGCTAGAGAATGTGGTGCAAGTAATGACAAATGTGGTCTAAATGTGCAGAGTTGCAAAGAAGTTGATTGAGATGGCTTACAAATATATTTGGTGAACTCCTTGTTTGCATGCCATGAATAATGCACTCGAGAGCACGGGCAAAATTGATCGGATCAAACAAGTTGTTAATGATGCTAGAAATATGCAAATGTTTATCTAGAACCAGCACACTTCCCATGCACCATTCAAGACCTTCTTCAAGAAGGAATTTTTGAAACGTGTTGAGATGAGATATGCATTGTACTTCATTCTCTTCAAAAGGATGCTTGAGTTGCAAGCAATATTGCAACTAATGGTCATGACAAAGTGGAATCAATGGCCTGATTCTAAGTCAAAGTAGAGGAAGAGGGTGAACGAGGTGGTAAAGAGACATTTTTTGGGCTGATGCAAAATATATTGTCTTCGGCATCACTTCAGTCTTCAAAAAGTCATCAAATATCGAAAAATTAATAAACCTAGCCTTGGAGAGGTGTACGAGTGCATTGAATGTATGTTTAGTGGTTAAATGAAGGTTATTGTACAAGAGAAAGATCCCACATTGTAGTTCTATCATGAACATATTCAGCCAGTCATTCAACAGAGATGGGAGAAGTTCAACACTCCCTTGCACATGGTTGCCCATGCATTGAACCCAAAGTAGTATATAGAAAGGCCTAGTAGAATTACCCCTATGGAGGATGTTGAGGTGAAGGTGGGGTTCATTAAGGCTATTCAAAAGATGCACAATGTTCAGGATGTCACCACCATTTGTTTTAAGTGGGAAAAATTTGCCTCTTAGGGAATATCCAAAGAGGCCAAGATGGATAGGAAGACTATGGCACAAGAGGACCCAATTCTACGGTGGACTATGAATGGACCTCATTTTTT
This sequence comes from Sequoiadendron giganteum, assembly GCA_007115665.2. Classification (NCBI taxonomy): domain Eukaryota; kingdom Viridiplantae; phylum Streptophyta; class Pinopsida; order Cupressales; family Cupressaceae; genus Sequoiadendron; species Sequoiadendron giganteum. The sequence goes on from CM021104.1 coordinate 437,540,413, forward strand.
GACAGCCACAATAGCCATTTGTCTATCATCCCAAATTTTTAATTCTTCGCTATTGAGAGGAACCAATCTACTTATAGCTTCATCCGCTCTATTAAGAGGAATAAGCTTACCTTTAGGAGGGCGGAGAAGCTTATCTATATGCCAAAGGCATTTAAGTTTTTAACTTGTTTTTTTAGAATCAAGAACAACATTTAAAATTCCTAATATGACTTAATTTGGCATAAAGTGACTTAAACAACATTCATTTGACAAATCCAAGGGACCAATACACCCACTTTGCCTCCAAGAAGCCATTTTTTGATTCTAAAGCTTGCTAGTTATTTTTCAAAGGTGAAAGATTGACAAAGTGATTCTACCATTTTTGCTGAGTCTAACAAGAGAGATTGCTGCTGAAATTTTTAATTTATCAATCAGCATAATTTATTTTGAAAAAAATCATGTTTTTTGAGAGTTTTTTCTTTTTTCCCAAGTTTTATTCTTTTTAAAAACATTTTAAATATATTTTTTGGACTTTTTCAAACATACTACAGGGTTACAATGTCTTTTTTCTTTTCTTAAGTTAATGTACCCTAAGGTTGTAATGTTTTATTTTTAATTTTTTTATCCATACAAAATGGCTGCCAAATCTAGTTTAGTGGGCCTAATGACAAAGAGGAAGTTCAAAATTGGCTCAATGTCACATTTTTCCAACATCATACATGTGACCATAATTGAGTAGCTTCCTAGAGGTGGGGGTTTTCATTGGTATTGTAATCAATGTGGAAATGAGTATCGGAGCTTATATAGTCAATTGAAAGCTCATCTATGCACTATGACTCCATGGCCAAACCAAAAAAGGAATGCCCAAGGAAAAAATTAGGACATATATTAAAGAACAAGAAGATGCCAACAATGTAATTGAGAGAGCAAAAGAAAGTTCATGTCCTCTATCCAAGAAAGGATTGTGCAAGCCTATTATTGGCCCTACAATATCAATTGCCCCATATCCTTTCATTGCACCATCATCTTCACAAAAAGACAATACCTTCTCTATTTACCATAAAAGAGGCCTATTGGAAAAGGCTTTCTAGAATGAGGCGAGGGAGATTGCAAATCAATGCATTGCTCATAGCATTTATGTTAGTGGGCTTCCTTTGAACCCTGTCAGATCACCGCATTGAAGGGGAAATGGTGACACCAATTAGTAATGCACCTATAATTTTGTTAGTCTTGGGCATGAAAAGGTGTGCACCACCTTATGTCCAAAGAAAAAGATTTCATAGAGACATCATTACAAGCAATCAAGGAAACAAGGTATGAAATGATTTCTGAAGTAAGGATTGCAAAAATAAACCATTAAGTAATGTCATTGTAGTGTGCCCTAAGCAATGTTTTTTGAAGTAGTTGGTTGTGAAGGGCAAATGAAGGATATAAACTTCATGGCCGACATCCTCACAGAATCCATCACAATGGTGAGACACAAAAAAACTATCCAAGCCATTACACACAACACTCAAAATTGCAATGTAGCAAATTTATCAATGGAAGCTAGATATGAATATATTTTTTGGACACCATTGCCATCCACTCCCTCAATTTGATGATGAGAAGATAGTCACACAAATCGAATGGGTCAAAGAATCTACACTACAGCTAAGGAGATTCAAATGTTTGTGACAAATCATCATATGTCACAAGTCATCTTTAAGTCCTCCAAGTTGGAGTTATTAAAGGAAAGTTTATGAAATTTTTATATTTTTATTTTTATTTTTGCAATAAAATTTGTAAGAAATCAAAGCTTCAATTATCCCTTCTTACCAAGCCAATCACCAAGCCCCTACCTTCCTAGTGGCAACCTCACCCTACTATATAATGGGGAGTTGTTTTTTATTTACTTTTAGTTTGCCAAAAATAAATTTTAATTATGCAATATATCATTTGCTTTGCTTTTTTTCATAGTTGTTGCAAGACTAGTACTAGTACTGGTACAGGAGACTGGTACCGGTACCTGTACGGATTTTTTTTGAAAATAGGAGACTACTTGGAGACACCTTTTTGTTTTAATATAAATAAAAATTAAAAATATAAAAAATTTAATAATTTATAGAAAATGTGAAGACATTGAACTTTCAAAACAAGAGCAGTAGTAAAGTTTAACAATGAACATTAACTTTAAATACACAAATGTCATTGCATCAAAGAGTTCATACTTCATATTTCATAATCATAGTTCACATTTTCATTTGGCATTTGCATATTTGATATTTAATATTCGATTACATATTGAAATTCAGAAATATTGATATTTTGATAGGCTCATACACAAACAAAAAACAAAAATCAGAAATCTATCATCTACACCAAATCATGATCATCCATGTCAAGGTCCTCAGCTATGATGCTCTCCAAATACTCATCACTCTCTAATTCAAGTTCCTCTGCTGGTAGTAGAATTGGGAGTAAATCACTAAGGCCATCTTACCTAGCGGCAACAACTAGAAATCTAGTGTGGCCTTCCTCAGATGTCAACGCAAGCAGCAATGAGCAATGTTATCACCTAAAACGTGGTCGGGAGTCTTAGTCGCATCAAACAAACACTATACATTATGCTTTAATTTTTAAAGTTTCAAATGTTATAAAGTTTTTAGGTTTTTTTGCGGGAGACATCATTTTTTGCAACGAGAGACAACAGGGTACTTGGGAAACTCCGGCAGAAGTCTCCAGAGACGTCTCTGATACTAGAGACACGTCTCCGTCTCCGAGACGGGTCTCCGAGGGGGGGAGACGCGCCTCCCGGTAACTATGCTTTTTTTCCATCCTAATAGGTTGTTGAGGCTCAATTTGCATCACAAACAATCATTTTGAGAAGACTTGTTAAGGCACAAAAGCCATTGAGTGCCATGATCTTCAATAATATTTGGAGTGTATGAAGACAATCAAATACAAATAGAGCCCAAAAGGTAAACAATTGATGTTGGATGAAGATTGGTGAGCTAAAGATGATTATAATTTGAATTTCATTGAACCCATCATGAGTATGATTAGGTTTGTTAATATATATCAACCGAGTATCAATGAAATTTATGATGTCATGGACTCCATGATTGAAAGGACAAGGACCATAATAGAAGCTAGGGAGAATGACCCCACAAAAGCATCTTTTAAAAGAGTGCAAGGAATGATTATTAAGCATTAAAACAAAATAACCATGCCCTCGTCTCCAAAATGCTACAGCACAAAGATACTTTTCTTGCCAAAGAGGGTGGCACAATCTAAAGATCAAGAGGTTGATGGGTAGAAGGCTGCATTCAAAAGAATGTTTCTAGATCAAAATGTAGAGAGCATTGTCATGGTGAGTTTGGCCACTTTATATCTTCAAAGATATCATGACATTTGACCTTGTTGAGACAAATACAAGAACACTCGTGAATGGTGGTACATCCGCCCAAGGCTCTATTTACCTTTGCAATAAAACTTCTATCAAATATCCATTTTTATTTTTTATTTCCTTACTTTTCTTTTGTAGCTATATATTATGCTATATAATTAGTAATTACAAAAGTTGTATTGACTTTGTATGCAATTTCAACAAGTTGCAAGTTGTTCTTTGGTTGAGCAAAATTGAAGTACATAGTCCTTTATCCACTCAGCTAAGTGCAACCCATTGCCTTCAAAAAAAACAAAGGAATTGGTCTATGTGCACTCCAACTTGCATCTCTTCTTACATAAGAAAGCCGATTATGAGGAGGCAACAAGGAATTGAGATGTAACTCTTGAGTGTGCCAAATTAGAAGTTTCTCTTGGATAGCTTGCCATACTTAATCTCTTTAGATGAGGCAGGAGGCAACAAGGAATTGAGATGTAACTCTTGAGTGTGCCAAATTAGAAGTTTCTCTTGCATAGCTTGCCATACTTAATCTCTTTAGATGAGGCATAATCTACACATGGCATGGCTAGTGGGCGAGGTACGATGGTTGTTTGTGGTTCAAACAAACCAAATAATGGCCTCGATGCTCTCAATGAAGACTAATATGAAGATTATTGTAATTAACTTTGTGTTGATTTGACATTTGCCATTGATTCGGTGAATTGGGAGTATTTTGTTTTTGCAAATTATGATTATTTTTATATATTTTTTAATAAATTATATATATAGTTGTACTGAACCCAAGGAAAAAGATCTAAACTATTGGTGACCTCAAACCCATACCCAAACCAGCAACATAGCTTTTGATTAGGATTAGGAGATATCTACCTTGCAAATCCTATCTAATGTATTTAATTACGTGTAAATGAATAATTATTGTATTTTCCCTTAGTACATCTCGATGGGAAAAGTTGGATACCTAGGTGTAGTGGAGACAATGTTTATTTAATATTATTCTCCAAATTAATGTTTTTTGGTTGCATAAAAACATGGAAAGAGGAAATGGAAGATGAAAGGTCACATTGGAATATGAAGAGTCATGCTTGTAAATGAACCCTTCATCGAGCACTTGGAAGTTACGAGTTGACTTCTTGCATAATGGCTTGGGTTACTTGCTCATAGGAGTTATTTACTATTTCAAGAGATATTCTTCATGAATATGGGGCATTAGATTTTTCCTTGTAAACGTGGGATGCCTAATTTTAGACCCATGGTTTTGGTCACTGGTTTTGTACACCATTTATTGTTTCTTGTTTCAGTTTGCTCTATTTATTGAAGGCATGGGATAGTTGTTTTATAATTGATTGCAAGTGAAGTAATGTTATGCTGCCACAATGTTGATAGACTAAAGAAGATATAGTGGATTGTATTGATGTATTGGTTTATTCTTGATTAATATAAGCTCAATATCTCTTTGGTGGTGGAGTTTTTTTTCTCAAAAGGGTTTCTCCATGTAAATTCTAACAATATGCAGTTATTATGAGTTTTCTAATTTTGATTTGTTGATAAATTCCTAAATGACTCTCCAAGTTATTTGAATGGTTAATCACATTTTACTACAATCGATAAGTCCGATTAGTATTTGCATATGCTTTCACTATAGTATTTTACCTTGTTAATCAACATTTGTGTCATGTTTCCCCCAATGTCTTGTTTCACCCTATTGGGGATTTTGCCTTTTTTCCAGTTTTGTCTTGTTTCCTAGAGTTGAATCTATGTCTCCAATTGCAATCAATTGAACCAATAATGCAATATCCTTATGTTGTTTTCAGACCAAGATTTAAGTGTTCAAGTATCTGCTTCTTTGGTTGGGCTTGGGTTTGTTTTTCCCCTAATTGAATAGGGTCTTTTGTAGTTGAACCATGATTGCCAAGTGTTCATGTATAGGGGACTATATTCCATTCTTAGGTGGTGTGAAATCCTACCACATGGCACCATCTCACACTTGGTTCCTTTTAACACTGATTTGGCACTAGTTTGAGGTTCTTTTTCTGTAGGAGAACACAGATCCAATTCCATACGACTCTCACACCACTTTTGTGAGATATTTTTGCCCGAGCATTACAAGATTGGTTTTAAATCCAAGGGAAATTGTGTCAAATTTTAGTGTGCCCCATGATGGAGGGATTTGCCAGGTGTCATCTAGCTGAATGGAGCATGTTTGCATGCCAAGATGGTGAGGTGTTCAGTGAAGGATGATGTATTTAAATTTGAGTTGGCCCGAGTAATGGTGTGAATAAGTGCCAAGCGGCGCCTCCTCACACTTTGTTGTAGGCCTTTGGTTCACCTTTAGTGTGCTTTCCCTTGGGTCCCTTTGAGGACCTGAAAGGATTATTGTCTAGTGTCTTTTGCAGCTTTTGCATCCAATTTCTAGAAGACATCAAAATTTGCCCAAGTCACGAGGAACCCAAGGGATGGTGCAAAATCTCGACACATGATGTCATTTAGCACTGATGATTTTCAAGGGAGAAGTAAAGTAATGCTATGTTGAAGGGGTTTGAAATCCTTTTTGCACCAGATCTCCATGTTTTCAGGCAATTTGGGCTCACAGGGGATGATCTATACAAAATGGTTTGCATTTCAGATTCAAGTGATTACTGACTTTGGATCCAAGTTTGATACATTTTAAAGTCCTATGGTTCTTGTGAAAGAGAAAAAAATTTAGCCCACTTTAATTTTAACTTCACATCTAGAGTAGGTCTCACACTAAACTTTCAATATAATGGCATGTTTATTACTCTTAAGTAGGAAGATATGCAATGGTGTTTTCTGAATTCCATTTGTGTTTTTGGATCTTGTTTACAATTAAGATATTCATGTGGACCTCACACTGATTTCTGAGAAAGTGGGGACAGTTGATCTTTGAATAGCTTACTTTGGATGGGCTCCACATGGAATTTCCCAATTGATTTCTAGATATCTAAAGACTGACTGAATGGGCTTCCTTTCATGTTGAAATCATCCGAAGCCTGTGTTCCTTTTCTTGTCGGAACCATAGTTTTCTACCACATGGAAAGCAATGCATGACATCAACCATTCATGGGGTCTTTGAGGCTTTATCTCATGCCTCCATGGATTAATCTCACATTGTTTGTTCTTCCCAAGGCTAATCTTGATCGTATTTATCTTTTGTCTTCTACTGTTATTTCCAGCCATAGTATGCAAACCCAAGTGTATTATATTGATACTCAAAGGTTGTCAAGGTATGCTTTTTATTAGAACCTGTCACATGTTTGGATATTCATCCTAGCAGTGTGAGGGATTGGTGTTTGAGATCTCTCAAAGTTGCTCTGGTTACCACAGTTGCAACCCACTCATTATCATTTTCAGATTTGGGTGTCATTGTGTGATCCAATTTGGCTATAGTATGCCATGATTACCATTTAAACACAGGGCAAAAGGGGTCGATCATAATTCATATATATTGTGACTCAATTTCTAAGTAAGGGCCATCTTTTGCAAGATTCATGCTTCTAAGTGTCTATGCATGTTCTCTAGAGTAAACAGTTATAGGTTACGATAAAAACCTGTGTGAAGTCATGTTAAGGTTTGTTTATGGGAAACCACTCTTGTAAGGGTTACTTCTCTATGAATAGCATGGCATCTCTAGGAATTGAGTGGTCTAGCAATCCTGAAGTTACATTTGTTGGCTTATTATTGTCATTGATTAGTCTTTGGTTTAAGTGTGTACTCCCTGCAAATAAATACTTAATACCCAAATATCAAATTGTTTTTTCTTTTTTGCGATAATCATAAAGGGTATTGTGGATCATTTGCAGATTATGAAGTGAATTGCTCTTATATGACATTGGGCGTTGTCCAACCTAAAATTGCAACTAGATTGACCAGATTCCTAGGCACATTGTAGCTCACCATATATAATTTACTCTCTACCTTTTGCATATTTTGGTAATCTTGACTCCATCAGCATCACCAATGTATAAGGTGTTGGTCATGAAGGCGATTGATTACATCTTTATATCTTGAAATCTGTGTTTGCCTTATAGGTTATTCTGGGTAATTTATGGTTCTTTATCAATTGCATGAGTCATTGGGGGATTACATTTAATTTACATCCTTGGGAATTTCATTGATTAATTTTTGTAGTCTAGCCATGTTTAACCAGGTTATTTCATATGATTTTTAGAGATCCTAGGTCTACAAGACCGATGAGTTAGCATGTGGGTTAACTAGTAACAAATAATTGGATTATCCTTGTGTGCAAGGTGAAGCTAAGCTTTGTTCTTTTCATTTATCTAAAATTATCTTCAAGAATCTCTAGGAATACCCTCCCTAGTTTCAGCAAAGCCTAAAGTGTAGGGAAGTGACCTACTCTCATCAATTGACCCAAATTACCTATGACTTGATTATGAGATTCACCTAAATGCCTAGCTTGACTTTCCCAAGAAGTTAGTCCTCCAAATGAATCTTTTGAATTGAGGGTGCAATTCGGAGCACCAACATGATCCATAGAAATCAACCCCCATGCAAGACACAAAAGAGTTAAGTGGTTAAAATATTATAAATAGGTTCTTCAAGTAAATTAGAACATGTTTGGGGGAAAGCAGTTTTTTGTGCATGAATCTGAAGCTGTGTTTGGCCAAGGAGCATTCAAACTACCCTGTATTTGGCCCAAGGCAAGCCTACACCCTCTCGGAAAAGCAAATCTCTTTCTACTTGCATTTATTTAGTCATGTTTTTCTTTCCAATTTCTCAAAAGATAAATAAAAGAATAACAGCTATATTGTTGGATTTCCAGTAATTCTCCTTTCTTTGTCACAAGTCAAGATTTCTAGTTACAGGCAATGTTTAGACCCTAGGGTGTCACATTATCTGAGCTATGAAATATATATATATTAGGTAAGCACTACCTAGGGGGTAGCTCCCATTCATTAAACACAAAATAAAAATTACATATAAGTGTCTAGGATAAGAGGTAAATTTACACTATCCCTGCCCCCATTTCTATCAGCCTATTAAGTACATCCTAGGACACAAGAACACTATTAGAATTTGCACATGCACAGAAAACTTCCATTTTCCTTCTCCACCCCAACCTTATATGGCTTCCATACATTGATCATCATGGATTTCTTTCCTTCCTTGATCAAGTCCAGCAAACCCAACAATACCATTGAGGCAAGCACATGATTGATCTTGTCGATAGCTTCACAAACCTTCACCAGATAGTCCTCCAAACAATACACTATGCAAATCGTATCCCCCACAAAGTATAGCATAGCCTTCGTGTGCGAGTACTCCATCCCAAAAAACACCACCTAGAACCTTGATTATGACTGTCGATCTTCCTCCAAGCCATTTCTAAACAAAAAAGCTACTAGCTCCTCTGTTGGCACACCGACACTGCACTTCGAAATTATTCACCTTGAAATTGGAGTTCAACCGAACACATAGAGAAACAACCACACCCCACACTTTATATAATCTTCTAGCAAACGTCCACCAAACTCATGTCGACAAAAACTCACATCGGTCCCAAACCGTCGTAGACCTTCAGATAATCGCTCGATAATCCAATAGTCTCTCGGAGATACAAAACCAATCTTCTTGGGATTCTCTCTTACAATCGATCATCGAAATGAAAACGCCACCTTCCATTCTACCACCATAGGCCACAACAAAATTGAAAGCAAGAGCCAGCCACATCTAGCCCAAATCAAAACACAATGCTCCTGTCAATTCTCCAAGAGCATCGCCAATCAACAGCCCTCGATTAACTCTTTTTATTTTGTCAATTATTCTTCTCAATTCATTGTGACTAGCACACTCCACCGCTGCCAACTCCAATCCCAAACCATCAACACCTAGATTGGCAAGCCAATCAGCCGCACCATTTGCTTCTCTAAAAATCTGTTTGATGGAAAAGTCGAGCTTAGACAAACAAACTTTCCCATGCTCTATACACTAATCTTTCCAATTTCCAGTTTGTGCACTTCTTCCGAATCCCGTTGATGCATACCAAGGAATCACCTTCTATATCGATGTCTAATTGATTCCTTTTAACACATTCTTCTAGACCCCTAACCAAGGCCGAAAATCTTGTGTCATTATTAGTAGCAACTCCAAGAGTTTATGCAATCGCCCATACAACCTCCCTTATATCATTTCTTAATATGCATCTGATGCCTGCTTGACTAGGGTTGCCCCTGGTAGCCCCATCAAAATTTAATTTCAATTGCCCCCTTGGAGGAGCCAACCACTTCACATTTCTCTGGTCTTTCTTTCTATCCAAAGGGACATGTTGACCAAAGCTAGTTGGCACTTTTAGTCCCCCCCAACACTTACCCATCCACTCATCCCAAGCAGAAAACACTGCCTTACCTCTACCCACGCTTTGCTATTAACTGTTTCAAGCAATGCATCTTCAATCTTTTTTATTAACTCTTTTGTAGATAGTGTCATGCCCCTAAAGATTCTTATGTTTCTCTCCTTCCATAGGTGCCAAACCAATATGGAAGGAGCATATTCCCATAAGCTGCCCCATAAATTAGATTTGAGATGAGCCAATCTCCTACAAAAGATGAAACTCTTCATTCCTCCCACTTTGGGCACCTCCCTCAACCAAGTTTCTAACAGACCCAACAGCTCCAAACTTCTAAACCACATCCTTTCGAATTTGAAGAAATATTTTCGCGGTCTATCCACGTTACATATCTCCAGGTTGATCGGGAAGTGATCAGATAAGGAAACCAAGAGAATCTTTGATTCGATCCCAATCAACAATTCCAACCAATTGACTGATAGAAGGAACCTGTCCAACCGCTCAGCTATGCTTGTGAATCCTCCCCTCCTATTCGTCCAAGTATATGTTTCATTCTTGGGAGGCACATCCCACAAATTATTGGTCTCCACAAACGATCTAAGTCCTTGATGACCATATTTTCACTCTGTAGGCCCCCACTTTTCTCATTGAGATTGAGAATGGCATTGAAATCACCACCCACAATGATTTTCCCTTCCAAGACAAACATAAAGTTCAAAAGACCATCCCAGAGTTTCCTCTTTTCTTCCGTCTTCGTTGGTCCATATACATTGAGAAGACCAAAAGTAACATCGTCTCTTAGGCACCTCACCTTGCAGAAAGTGCAAGCCCTACAACCGCATTCGCCTTCAACGAGCACCACATTAGGGTTCCACGAAATACCAAGACCACCTACACTACCTTGAGAATCAACAAACCACACATTCCACTTTTTGCAATGTGTAATAAAACACCTCGCCTCTTCTAAATTCAATTTAGTTTCTTGTAATATCACAATGTCTACCTAAATTTTGTCTAATTGGTGCTTAATCAAGCGTTGTTTGTTAGGGGCATTCAAGCCCCTAACATTCCAAGTGGTGATCCTCATTGCTTCCCCAGGGAGGATTCGCCCCCCCTGGACCTAAGCATGTATTCTTTTATATTTGGCAGCCCATGCTCTGCTACTACCTCTCCCTCTTTTGCTGATTGGTTGGTCGACCCTTGCCTTTCCTAACTCCTGCACTGCTCCTTTCAAATTTTTCCACCATTTGCCTTATGCTCCTGATCTCCGCAATATCCATTTCCTCCCTTCCTTCCAACTCTTCTTCAGACCAAGCTTCATCCACCATATCCGAGATTTGCTTCTGCCTCCACCTCTACTCAGGGCTCTAACGGCAGAAATGGGATGATCTGAAAGGCCTCCATGTTGTTCCCCATCGGGCTTGCGGCACCATCCAGATTGCTAATTCTGCCCTCCTCAACCCTCTCCACCTCCTAATGTCCCCCCAGAGATCCTACACATTTTTCTTCAGTCAAATTTTTTGTCACAATTGGGGTTTTCTTTTTAATCCATATTTTCAGGGCTGGTCTATGCCAATTAACTTCATTATGTTTCCTACTCCGGCATCGATAATAGAAATATTTTATCTCCTCTACTTCAATCTATTGTTCCCATACTCTTGCCAAAGTCTTAATTCGGATGCTCTTTGGAATTTTCTTTATCGCCAAGATCTTGATGCATGTGAAATGAATCGCATCCCCATCGCCCATATCCAAATTCACCGCAAATCCCAAACTATCCCCAATTTTGTAAAGGCTATCCCCCAACCAGAATTCAAAAGGCAAATAATACAACCTAACCCAAACCGAATCTTCATAAGGATCCATAACTCTTGGATCGAAGTTAGGGAACCACCTTTGTGTATACACATAATCCGCTTCAAATTTCTACGGGGCCTTGTCAATAATCTCCTCTCTCTCAACCTCCGAGTTGAAATCCAGTATGAAAAACTATTTCGGTAAAAACATGACTTTCGCAATCTTACACCAATTCTCCCCAACCCAAACCCTAATTTGTGCTTGCTACCGTGCCTTGCCCAAAATTCATCGTATCACAACAGACTTCATAAGCGCCTCGATGTCCTTGTCTGCTTCAATTGAGACATCGACCTCCAACGAAGCCACCTCATTCACCTTCCCCCCTTTGCCTTCGCCTCTGCAATGATTTTTGATATTGCCTGACCCTCTAGCATAATTCGCAGCTAATCTGATCCTTCGCACCATTTTTGATAATTTTTGAAGTGGCTTATATATATATATATATATATATATATATATATATTTGAATTACCAATAATGAAAAAAATAATTTAAAAATAATTGTCCTCAAATGAATACATAATTGGAACAATATATAAGTTGAAGTCGGGTTTTTCGTATAGTGCATAGGCAAGTGCTTCATAGGACTTTACATTAGTTTGTAACTTGAACCCTTAATACTTTTATTAAAATAAAAAATAATCCACGTACCTTGATGAAAAAGTGTTGGAAGGCCTCTGCTTATGCATAAGAAAAAAGGGGGTTGTTTAGGTCCAAAACTATTAAATGAAATTGTAAGTGTATAAACTATAAAGGGCCTCTTTGGGCTGGAAATACCAAATAATGCAAGGAAAAGAATGAAAAAAGGGGGTTGTTTAGGTCCAAAACTATTAAATGAAGTTGTAAGTGTATAAACTATAAAGGGCCTCTTTGGGCTGAAAATACCAAATAATGCAAGGAAAAGAATGTTGTAGTAAATGTGGAGGCAAAGATGGTTACAATGGTGCAGGAAGAAGCAAAGACACGATCAAGTCTCATACAAATTCACGGCATTTCATCAAAAGAAAAATCAAAATTGATCTAATTTAATTACAAACCGAAATATTGATTTCAATCAGTACGAACATGTACAAATTTATTTGAAATCCTAAATAGTTCATTTCAAAATTCAATTTGCCAAATAAAATTAGTCTATCACTTCCAATCGAGTGTTGTCTTTAAATTTGTTTAAGTTGTCGAGATTTTGCTGAGTCGAGTTTTTTGGGCCTGCCGAGTTTTTGCCGAGTCCGAGTTTTCCAACTGTGTTGTGTCATATGAGACTATTGCCAACTTAAATTGTATGAACATGTATCTCAATATACTCCACACAACATTTTTTGTTAGAAAAGTTTGTAGCTAGATAATAACATTTATTAAATCACAAGGAATACAAATAAATATTAAAAACTGCATGTGCCACAATTTTAGATGGAGGGACGAAGGTAGATGATTAATGTAGTAGCCTCTAATTTTGACTTTAATTTTATTCGAATATTATATGATATTAGGACTTCAGATTTAATTGGTCATTGAGTTTTCCTAATTTTATGTGGTGTGCAAATTGTAATACTTAAACTATTAGTAAAAATAAAGGTATTTCTATTATGATAAATGTCAAAATTAAACTAAGAGATTTGTTTTTCCTTTCTATAGTTGAGATTTATAGAAAAGAGAGCATTAAAAATGTTTTTATTTTATACATAGGCTAAAATTACTGTTTTGAAAGTAGGCAAAGTACATAATTACGATAATTAATAAATGATCTTATTTTGGACAAAAACTTTATTTTGAAGGTAGGTTTAAATTGATGAATATTTTGAGTTGTCTGGATGGGTTAACCGTTCGGCTTAAATTTGACCAAATATATATATTGCTAATTTTGGCTTTTGGCTGTTGCCCTTTATAAATACACTGTCATGCATTGAAATCAGTAAATTTAGTCAGTTTTAATCAAGAAAAGCTTGTCTATTTAATTTCAGTCAACCAAATCTTAATTTAAGAGAGTGAAATTCAACTCTTTGAAGCTTTTAGAGGCTTATAATTAATGGAGAAGGGAGATAAGATTCATTCTTTACACAAGGCTGAGGAAGGAAAAGAAAGAAGAGGAAGAGGAAGAAAAATTTGAAGGAAATTTGAGAAACACAAAGAACAAGGGAATCTGAAAAAAATCAATCAATTAATATACACACTTCTATCAAAAAAGTTAATGGATCTTACTTGAAATTGAGTGTTGACTTTAGTAGAATTAATAATTATGTAAGTCTTTCAAGTTTCATATTAGATGAGTGAATTGATGGAAATCACTAAGTAGTCTTGGAATCTATTGTATAATTATTTAATTGCTGGTAAGTGAAGTAAATCATCAAAATTAAAGTTGACCTTGTTTCCTAGGTCTATGTTTTAGTAGAAACATTTAAGTTTTATCAAACTGCACAACTTTCTGAAAACTTATAGTTTTGTACACTAACAAGCCATGACTTCTGCAAAAACCCATGGTTTGGGAACCTGTACTGCAAACTGTGTTTGCTATGATGATTACATGGTACAATGAGCTTAAATTTGTCATCCCATAGTGTCTTACACTACAGAATTTTTACAGAAATCTGCAGTTCTTCCTTTGTTTTGTGAATTTCTCACTTCTCAAAATTGATTGGCTTTATATCAAACTGAGGTTATGCCATTTTATATTGTGTATCATGCTTTTATCAAGGAATTGTATAGTAAAACATGTAGTTGATTAGGAGAACTGTATGATCTTAATTCCCCTTTTGGATATATAAGCAGCCCAAAACAATGAACCGAGTTTTCAAGTTGCCTAGCTAGGTTAACCGTTCAAATTAAATTTGACAGGTGGATTATATCACTAATTTTGATTTTTGGCTGTCACCCTTCTATAAATATAACGTCCTGCATTGAAATTTAGTCAGTTTTAAATTTTTAATCAAGAGAAGCTTGTCTATTTGATTTTAGCTACCCACATCTTAATTCAAGAGAGTGCAGCTCAACTCCTTGAAGATTTTATAAGCTTATAAGGAAGGGAGAAGATAGATTAGATTCATTCTTTACACTGGTTGAGTAAGAAAAAGAAAGAAGAGAAAGAGGAAGAAGAATTTACAGAAATTTTAGAAAAGCAAAGAATAAGGGAATCTAAAAAATATCAATCCATTGGTCTACATCCTTCTATCAGACAAATTGATGGACCTCCCTTGAATTTGAGTGTTAGCTTTAAAGGAATTAATATTTATGTAAGTCTTTCATGTTAGACGAGTAAATTGATGGGAATCACTAAGTAGTCTTGGAATCTATTGAATTTAATTGCTGATAAGTGAAGTAAATCATCAAAATTAAAGCTTACCTTGTTTTCTGTCTATATTTGGTAAAAAAAAATTGAGTTTTATCAAACAGATTCAAACCGTATGATTTCCTGAAAACTTATGGTTTGATACACTAACAGACCAAGATTTTTGCAAAAAGCCATGGTCTGGGAACCTGTACCACAAACTGTCTGCTGTGATTACATGGTACAATAAGCTTAAATCTGTGGTCCCATAGTGTCTCAGAGTACAAAATTTTCCACAAATCTGTGGTCCTTCCTTTGTTTTGTAAATTTGTGACTTCTCAAAATTGACTGACTTGTCTATCAAACTGCGGTTATCCTATTGTATAGTGTGTATCATTAATTAGTATAATATCTTTCTATTTGTGTTGTTAATGGTCATCCAGTAGTTTCTAACTTCATCTTTTGTTAACGATTGTTTCTTTTAGAAACATCGTCTTTGTAATTCTATTTATTGAAGCTTTCGTTTTTTGTGTATATAACAACATCGATTCTTTGAATATGGTATCAGAGCTGATCTGAGTCTGACTCCCTCACGAGAGGACTCGGGATCTTAGGATGGCTCTTTGTTATAAGTTTTGATGAATTTATTTTTTTTTTAAATTTGTGGCCTCCTTTTTTTTATGATTTTTAAAAAATCGTGAGGTCTTGTTTGGGCCACGGTATGTTCAGCTCGTGAAGTGCCTTGAAGTCGAGGGTTTCTCTGCGATGCATTTACCTTTGTTCTGCTCACAATTCATAGGAATTTTTTTGTGTTTGTGCGGGTAGGGCTCGCAATGGCCCTCTATATTTTTTCGCGTGTCTATTTACCATCACGTTTCCAATAAAAAGAGCGGGTTTTCTTTCTATTCGTGGCTTCATTTTTGCCCATGGCTTGTTAGTGTTTTAATGATCAAATAATATAACTGAAAGCACTCAGAAAATGCAACACATAAGACAATAAACACAGCAAGATACCCTGGGAAAACCCTCCTCTTGAGGGAGAAAAACCCAGCAAATATGTCTCTTATATAATGAAGAAATAAGAGCAGAAATCTGCTTACAACTCAGGCCCAGCACATGGCCGAATTTGATACAATGAATAATAGCACCTCTCCTAGATGCAAAGATACAATTGAGTATGCTTCTCCTTGAAATTGGCCGGCTGCTGCAAGATGATGCTTTGCTGCTCAAGTGCGAACTTTTGTATGAATGCGAATTATGTTGATTGAACTTGATTTGTAATGAACAAGTTCAACCTTGTATTTATACACAATGAGGTGCCTCCTCAATTAGATTGGCCATCTAAAATAAATAATTATTTTACAAAATTGCAAGATAGGTCGGCCCAAGTACAAATGAATATTAATAATCTCAATGAGGGTCGGCCCTCAATTATTAAATCACTCAAGAGCAAGGCTATTATTTAATTTGATTTATTCTCGAATTGTGTAAGCTGGAAGAAGCAGCCTAATGCTACTAATAACATCAACACTCCCTCTCAGCTAGGGATGATACTTCTAGCTACACAAAGCATATCACCTCATCGTGATAAGGAGCTTATCACCTCATCGTGAAAGCAAATAAGATATCACCTCATCGTGAAATCAACCATCATGGCTACCTCCATAGATGATATGTACAAGTGTTCATCACTCAATGTGATGTTGTCACCTCACTGTGACTTTCACCATGGCTCTCCCAGAGGGTGAAACACAAGTACAAAAAGAATCATCACGGACTCCCTAACGTGATGCTGTCATGGAGTCACACACATGACATCCACCATGGCTCTCCCAGAGGGTGGAACAAGGGTTTTCACCTCAAACTTCTCTTGAAGAGAAGAATGCATTAACAAGGGATTTCACCTCGAACTTCTCCTAAGAGAAGAACTCACTAAAGAGGATCACTGATACTGAGACTCCTTCTCAATCAAGGGTGCATTCCCCACCATACCAAGCTTTTCTCGAAAGTACACAACCTTGATCTTGGAGAGGGGCTTGGTGAAGAATGTCTGTCGTCTGCTCATCAATGTTGATATACCTCAACTGTATAGCTTTCCTCAATACCATATCTCTAATATAATGGTACTTGATCTCAACATGCTTTGTTTTGTCATGAAACACATGATTGCACCGGGATATCATGGCAGATCCCAAACTGAAGCAACATCAATCAGCAACACAACCATCTTCTTTAGGTTCAGTAGGCTCCCTCTGAATCTTTAAGCACTTGTGTCAACCTCCTGACCTCATTGTCCAAGATTTGCCTGCAATGCTTGCCTTTAGAGAAATGGTTACCAACGCACACCTCTGTAGGGATTTAAGGTTGCCCTCTTTGACCTCATCCCAGATCACTCTAATCGGAATAGGTTTGCGGAGATACCAATGTTAAATCCAAGTTGAGCTGACTTGAGCAATTCAGAACCCAACTGCTGAAGAGATACTTCAATAATTTAGCATTTGACCTTGCAACACTGCAACCCTTACTTATTCTCAGCGAGTCATAGAACTCCCTCTTAAGGTTAATTCTTCCTCTTCGAAGAGATGCCTTCAACCATTCACTTAGTCTCATAGCTACAAGTAGACAAGTAGAGTCTCCATTCTTCAACCTATAGGATGCATCAAGCTCTTCTTGAAAGTAATCTCTTACGCTTCTTGATTTATCCTGAAAGCATTAAGAAGAGATTACTAATAGTTCATGGAACTCAACTATCTCAAATAGAAGTACTATTGCTAGGAGCATACATGATTTGACTATCTCAATGTTATAGCATGAATTAGTAACTACATAACAATTCATGAACATTATTCAACCATGCAATACTTATCTCATAGAATTCAACATCTCCTGAGTTAAATAGATAATTAATTCATCAATCATGACATGTCTTTCTTCCAATTTTTCGAAAGAGTTAATCTCAACATAACAAAAGACAATCTTCACAAATTAGCATGATACAACTTGCAATGAATAATTCTTAATTCTAAAGAATTTTATCCCAGTGATCACTATTTACTGGTCACACATAATCCAAGTAAATAATGTCAGATTTGCACAACTTAGCAAACTAAATTTTAGCCTAGAAGGGTAATTACAATCAAAACAAGGAATACTTATCTCTTAAATATTTTGAAGGGTGGACACGGTACGATACGCTGCTCTTGCGCTTAGATCAGTACACAACCTTCACGGCTTGAACATAGGCCCATGACTAGAGTAGAAATTCACTGGAATCATTTTGGGGAGAGATCTCAATCACATCCGCAAATGAAGCATGTTAATTAGGCCTGGTAGGGCAATCCTTCACATAGTGACCAAATTTGTCACATCTAAAGCATTGAACACGAGAGAGGTCCCACTTCTTCTTGAATGCAGGAGCACCATCTGACCCTTTATCTCTATTCCTCTTGAAGTATCTTTTCTTTCCTCATTTTCCTTCCTTCTTCGAGGATTGAGCGGAAAGAACATGAATGTCTTCATTTGTAGGGCTTCGACCAATACCTCTCGCAGCCAACCTCGACTCCTCTTGAATACAGTCGGCCCTCAATCGATCAAACTTGGGAAGTTTTGATCTCGCACTGATTCCTTGAATGTAAGACTCCCAATATGAAGGAAGACCATTAAGAGCCAACATGGTCAAATCCTTGTCGTCAACAATATGACCAATGGTAGAGAGTTGATCTCTCAATTTGGAAATCTTAATGAAGTAGGTGATGACAAATTCTCCTTCTGCCATCTTAACATGATGTAATTGTTGCTTCAGTGCAAGTGCTTGACTGGTGTTGTTGATTTTGTACATCTCTTCCAATGTTTTGAACATATCCCTTGCCATCTTCAACTTGGAGACAATCAAAACAATATGATCTTTAACGGAATCAACCAACATCTTCTTTGCCTTGGTGTCTTTCTTCGTCCACTGCAACTTCTCTTCTTCCTCCTCAGCTTCGGGGACTTTGGTTTCCACAAACTCAGGCAAATCATTCTCTTCCAAGGTGAGCATGATCCTGAACCTCCATGATGTGTAGTTAGAAGCTCCTTCGAGTCTATCCTCGATTTTCAGATCATTCACCATCTTGAAACTCAAATAGAGATAGACAGAAAAAGATTAAGGAGAGTGTTGCAAAACAAATCTGATCACGATCTTTTTCAAACCCGCTCTGATACCATGTTAGTGTTTTAATGATCAAAAAATATAATTGAAAGCACTCAAAAAATGCAACACATAAGACAACAAACACAGCAAGATACCCTAGGAAAACCCTCTTCTTGAGGGAGAAAAACCCAACAAATATGTCTCTTATATAATGAAGAAATAAGAGCAGAAATCTGCTTACAACTCAGGCCTAGCACATGGCTGAATTTGATACAATGAATAATAGCACCTCTCCTAGATGCAAAGATACAATTGAGTATGCTTCTTCTTGAAATCGGCTGGTTGTTGCAAGATGATGCTCAAGTGCGAACTTCTGTAGGAATGTGAATTATGTTGATTGAACTTGATTTGTAATGAACAAGTTTGACCTTGTATTTATACACAATGAGGTGCCTCCTCAATTAGGTCGGCCATCTAAAATAAATAATTATTTTACAAAATTGCAAAATAGGTCGGCCCAAGTACAAATGAATATTAATAATCTCAATGAGGGTCGGCCCTCAATTATTAAATCACTCAAGAGCAAATTAAATAGCCGATAAGCTATTATTTAATTTGATTTATTCTCGAATTGTGTAAGCTGGAAGAAGTAGCCCGATGCTGCTAATAACATCAACATGGCTCACGCATTTTTCTTACTTCCCTTTGGTCGCGCGTGGTTTCTATGTTTGTTCCTACGATCTGTGTTATTTTCGCGACGGGTTTATGGCGTTTCGTGGCCGTTTTTCCTTTCGCTGCGACCTCAACCTCTGCCTTGTGCCAGGTTTACGCCCTTGTTCGTGGCAATTTGGGTGTCGTCCTCTGTCATCCGCTACAACCTTTGTGTTGTGATGTCCCCGTTTCATCAGTGATCCTCTTAGTTGATCATCAACCTATTTCGAAGTCTCGTAGGCTCGTTGAGGTGAATCAAGAGGTTCCTTGCTTGGAGGTTTTGTGGTCTTTCCTTGGTGTTTACTATTTACAGTAAATACTATTTTTGGCAGTTGGCAATTGTCAGTCTTCAACTCATCATGTCTTGTTGGAGCAGTTGTTCTAAGTTGAGCTTTGGCCTTTTAAAAGCATTATTTTAATGAAATTCTTATTTTCAAGGAAAATTGTTCTAATTTTAAGTTGACCCCTTGGCCTAAAGGTGTTAACTTAAGTTGTGTTTAAAAGTGGGACTTGAAGGGGGACACCTTCATGAAGAAAGTTGATAACTTTTATTAAAGTCTTATTTGCCATAAAGTGGACGCCTTTTGGAGAAGATTAATTCTTTTTTTGAATTTAAATTATGTCAAGGCTTTTGGCGTCCCATCTAAGGAATTTGAGGAGTCATCCCATCTTCTTTAAAAATGAGGCTTTGCTCCAACATTTGTTATCTCACACTTATGCTAAAATTATGCTGTCGAAATGATTACTCATTTTGCACTTCGAGGAGTGCTGACCTCCTAGTATCAACTCAATTTCGTGTTTGCAAGATAACACCTAATTGATTTCAAGTTGCTTCTCAAATCAGACTAGCAGATAGAGCTTCAAAGTGGTAAATTTTGATGTGATTTCCAGTTTTCATGTTGCTGATATCTACACAGCTGAAAGTCGATTTTGTTCACAGCTTATTGTATGATTTTAATTTTGTTATGGGCATTCAATAATATCAATTCTAAGGTCATGGCGGCCATTCTCAGCAATTTTCAGATTTTATTTCAAAGTATATGATTTATTCTTGCAAAATTGCCCCTTCCAAGGGTCGTAACATTCAAAGGGCATTGGGAATTGTGCAAGTTAAATAATGGCTGCTTTTCGATGTTGTTTCTTCACCATGGCATGGGCGCCTATCCCCTAGAAGTGCATTGCATTCAAATTCACTTGATTCGGAGGTATATTGCTAAAGATATAAGCATTTCATTGATAATCTGGTTGCTAATTTACAGTTTCAGTTTGTTGTTTTAATTATCAGATTTCAATAAGTTCAGATTTTGGCTCTTATTTCAGTATTTGAGAGGTTTTAAATTTGAAGATTCATCCTCCTTTAATTTGCATTGAATATGCTATTGTAACACTTGTAAATTGCAGATTTCTTCCATTGTAAGGCTATAATTTAGTAGTACTAATCCAGTCATTGTATTTACTGTATTTACTTGTGAAATTTAATGCAACACTTTAACCCCTGGATGGTTTACCGCCAATGTGGAGGAATTTACTTTGTTCTCTCATTTATCACCCACGGTTAAGTGGAGAATTCCCACTATTGAGTGGATGTCTGCTGTAGCAAACGAAGTGTTTAAATTGCAATCTTTTCCCCCCACTGTTTGGTGGTAGTGTGGAAATTCTCTCATGGCTGATTATCCGCCTATTTTCTTTCAATTCAGCAATTAGCACTCCACCATATGTTAGCACCTCGCCTAATAAAGGATCTTGAGTGCACGTTCTTGGTGTTGAGTTTAGACTCTCTCTTTTCGTTGTAATCTTTGTAACTTTGATTTAGTAGATCCTAGGGATCCTCTATCCATATGCCCGCCCCTCCTCCTTATGAGGTTTTAGGACGCATTCTTGGTTAGAGTTCTTTCATGCAACGTTTTGGGTTGAGCTAACCTTAACGGGTGTTTGGTTACATTGTATTTGTTATTGAAAATCAAATAAATTTGAGAGAGTATATTTCATGTGCCCACGGTTTCTATTTGTGGCGGCTAGGATGTGATTTATTTGTTGTCACCTCTGTAGCCTATGCTTAGGTTTTGTATTTGTCGCAGCTAGGGTTTGTAAAATAAACCCTCTAATATATTTTGTCATTCTTAGTTTCGTAAATCAATGTTTCTGGGCTTTCATAATTTTTCCTTAAAAAATCTAGGTTTTAATAATTTTGTCCTCAAAAATTATTTGGTGGGTTTATAATTTTTTCCTTAAAAAATGATTTCTGGGTTTTAATATTTTTTTCGAAAAAATTATGGGAGGGTTTTTAATAATTTTTCTCCTTAAAAAATTTTGTTGGGTTTTACCGTTTTTCCTCAAAAATAAACGAAGTTGTGTACTTTGATTCGTGTCTCGAATTTTGTGTCTGGTTTTGATCGATTTTTCACCTCAAAAATCGTGTTTGGGTTTTTACCATTTTTTTCAAAAAACAATGATTTGTAATCTTCAAATTTTTGTGTTTGGCAATATTTTCCTCAAAAATCATACTTTGTTGCAATTTGTTTTAAGTTGCACCTAGAGTTGTTGTGCGAACATCTACACCAATGGTTTTTTGCAGTCTATTTTCGGGCATCTTGCTCATCTGCAACAGTTTGGAGGGTTTGCCGATTTTTTCCTCAAAATTGTGGCAATTATTCTCGATGTGTCTCTGGTTACAAGGAGGGACAATTCTATTTTCCAACATCAAGTTGGATGATTGGTGTTGTTATTTCCAGAAAATCTGCAGTTTCTGAGAGGGTTGGTGGCAGACTCGTCTCAAGTGGCAAAGTCAGTGGCAGGCTCTTTTCTTTTGTTGCAGGAGCGTTTTGAGAAGAAAGGGGCACCCTTCTCTATTATTTCTCTAGGTAGTTAGAATGATGACCATTAAGGGAGGGTATTAGTATAATATCTTTCTATTTGTGTTGTTAATGGCCATCCAGTAGTTTCTAACTTCGTCTTTTGTTAACGATTGTTTCTTTTAAAAATATCGTCTTTATAATTCTATTTATTGAAGCTTTTGCTTCTTGTGTATATAACAACATCGATTCTTTGAATATCATGCTTCAAGGAATTGAATTGTAAGGCATGTATTGATTAGGAGACCTACATGGTCTTGATTTCCCATTGGATATGTAAGCAACTAAAATAATGGACTGAGACATTTTTCACACTTCCTAACCTAAATTCTTCATAAAACAAGGATTGAATGACTAAACCCTAATCCATGTTACAGGATGTCTAGGAAATCAAATAGGAATATTGGAATTCATTAATAATTCAATTGGCCTTGTAGAATCCACAAGTGACATTGATGATGTTGTACTTGGACGTTTACATGGGTTGAGAATGAAATTGGACAAAACTGGAATTAGGACATATGGCACACTTTGCACTTGACATCTTACTAATGCTATATTTAAAAATGGGTTAAAGTTGAATTAGTATAATATGCTTCTAAATTTGGAAAACGCTATAGATGGGACATGATGTATTAGGAACCTTGGAACAAAACAAGAAAACCCTAGATGAAAACTATTGCCATAAGATATCATTTGTGTCGATCCTTTATAGTGTCTATTTGATTGGACAAGGTTATGTGACAATAAATTGATGTGATGGATTAGTGGGAGTGGGACTTTGAATTTATTTCTGCCATAGGTTTAACTATATGCTATGAGATCTATGTGCATCGTATACTTGAAGTATTTGTTGTCTAAATACTTAGTGAAAATTTTCAGGTCTAATACTAGGCTACCTAGTTAACCTTCAAGATTGGGTAATGCATGATGTTTTAATTATGGTACTTATTAATATGTAGATGTAAACATGGTGTGTATGAAAGTTGATTGTGACCTCTAAAAGTATACATCTCTTAGTCTTGGTTCTTGCTTAAATAAAATATGTGTGTGTATGTATGTATGTATGTATGTATGTGAGGGTTAGATATGTATGCTTACATCCCTTAGTCTTGGTTCTTGCTTAAAGAAAATATATGTATGTATATTGAGGGTTAGCTATGTTTGCTTATTGAGAAGCAGTTAAAGATCCAATATAAGGGTTCTCTATACCGTGGGCTGCAAAAAGGGCTGCAAAAAACTGATTTGAATATTAGACATCTCGAACATTTTTGTATTTAGATGTTACTGAGCTGTGTTGTACATTATTATGTGAGATGGCCTTAATAGACAATGAATAATATACTGTCGGAAATCTACTAATGTTTTATATCTATTTTATGCAGTGATTCATTGTGATGATGGTTATGCTGTATTAAACATATTAAAAATAGTACCTGGTTGATTGAATGATCGGTTTACCTTTAGTATTTACTAAATGTTTTTAAAATTATAAAATTAGACAATTGCAATGGTAGGGATATTTAGTTGTTGTTGTCGTTGCTCATTTAGTATCCTGGTTCTACTTAATGACATATAGGTGATAATATCTTGAATAAGGTTGTTAGGACATAAAGCATACATCACATCTCTACTCTTAGTGTGTTTTAAAAATTATCAGTTAGTTGTGGTTAAGTAAAGGTTTCATTAGTGATTCAACATGTTGGGTCATGTTGGGTGATTACATCTAGTATCACAGAGAGGTCACAAACCTAGGCCTATGTGTGTCTGCTATGACTCCCGCAAGTAAAACTTTTTGTTGTTAAAACCATAGTACATGGTATTGAGTCATTACATCTAGCGTCGCAGAAAAATTACAAAACTTGAACTGTGTGTGTCTGCTATGACTCCCGCAAGTCAAATCCTTTGTTGTGAAACTTTAGTTTATGACCTGGTGGAACTATTAATTAATTAAATTCCATTGTTGTGTTTGAATTGGGCTTTGTGAATCAACAATTTTCTGAAAACGAGATAAAAATGGCCAAGAGAAGAAACATGAGAAATGCCAATGTAGTTTGTAATGTGAAAACCATCAAATCCCGATCCTGAAAATTCAACAATGTGGAAGCTATTTTGAACATTCTCAAAGAGAAAAAAAATAGGATGGTTGTATCCAAAATGACAGAATGAATGCTACATATAAAATCTTGAATGAATTTCATACAGAAGAAAATGCCTCCTCTTGAATCAGAATTTTCTCCACAGGTTGCACCAGTGAATTTACTTAAAGCAAGTATGAAAGAGGCAGATAGGGTAGCCCAAGAGTTGGCTAAAGATTTGAAAAAGATAGCAGTCCCAAAATATGATTGAACTTAGTTAGGAGACAGAATCAAGACTTGGCTCATAGAGATTGGAAAATATTTTGAATTCAGAAACCATTCAGAGTTTACTAAGGCGTTATGGGGTTTGTCGACAACATGCTAAAGTTATAATGAGATATTTAAATCCTCCTAAACTTCTCAAATACCCTCTTTCAAGAGGAAGTTCAAAAACAAGAGGCAATGTTTCTAGATTTTACATAAACAATGGGCAAACATTCAAAAGGATAGGAAATAATAATAATTCAGGGTCTTTCAAAGGAGGCTATAATAGGACTGAGAGAGAGCATGATAATGGAGCAAACAATAGTGGAAATCAGAATAGATATGTTCAGAGAGGATCACAAATTAAATGCTAAACTTGTGGTGATCACCACTACTAGCAAGATTTCATAGGTGAGTAATGCCAATTTCAGAGTAGAGAAAATTCCACTCAACCTACACTGCTGCTCCAGATTCATGATATGGTAGAAAAAGGACAAGCCCGGTATTAGAATGTGCCCATTGAGACAAGGAGTGTTGTATGGTCATTATATCAGTAATTTGTTGATATAGGATCTGCTGAGTGTTTTAGTTCACCACTTAAAATACCTAGGCATATTGAGCACATGTAAACATCTTGGACCGTCCAATATGGAAATAGAGATCCAAGTTAGCGGATAGATGTCTTATACGAGCAGATCTTGAGTTTGCAACTGAAAAAGGCCAAGAGGAAGGGCAAATAATTATATTTTATTTTGATTAATGAGGAAGTTGGTGAGAAAACTCTAACTTTTGAAAATTCCCCTTTTCTTCAAGAGTTTAGAGATGTGTTTCCTAAAGAACTTCCAAGATTTCCACCCAAAATGAAGTTTGAATTTTGTATAGAGTTTCTTATAGGAACACAACGAATTTCAATAGCACCTTTCCGTATGAATGTTACTAAACCTTTTGATTGAAGGTATAATTGCAGTAGTTGATGGAGAAAGAATTGACTTGAGCTACTGTTTCACCTATCATGTCCCTGTTTTTGAAACTATGAAAATAATTAAATTTAAGCTGTCAAAAAGTAACTTTACATAGTATTTCTAAAAGACGACTTATATTTAGTTATTTAAAAGGGTGGTTAAAAATGAATTATTAAGTGTTGCTAGGCCCAAAGTCCTAAAAGTGAGTGAAGAATGACACTTAATTATTTTATAACTTTGAGGGAAAAGTAAAATTAAAAAATAAAAGAAAAATATTATTCCCCTCAAAAAAATTAGAAAAGGGAGGATTGTTTTTGAAAAGGGACTTCTTGCTCATTTCATGAATTTCTTCTTCTAGAGAATGAACATGAGTTCTTCTTTTGCCAAAGGAAGAAAACCCTTTGGCAAGATGGTTTAGGGATGAAAACCTTCATAACCATTTGAGTGAATTAACCCAAAGATCACCAGAGTGTTAAATATATCCAGTTTCTTGGTATTGATATTTGTTGTTTTGGTTCCAAATTTTAGATTTTTGTGTGTGAAGGTTTCCAGTTTTCTAGTTGTTTGTTTGGTGGGATTTTCAAAACAATTATATATAACAATTTGATCATTTTCAATTCCTAAGTAGAGATTTAGATTACTAGATTGATGGAGTTAAGAGGAGTTTTTTAATTTACAAGCATATTCTATCAATATTTGGGAGATATTATTGGGCCTAAAATCTAGAGATATTCTATCAAACCTAATTGTGGATCCTCTCTTGCCACATTTGTTGGTATGAATGTAACACAAGTTGGATGAGTGTTTGACAACTTCTGATTCATTACAAACTATTTTGCAATGGTAGTTGCAGCATTGAGATCAGATCATTAAGTATGTCCATTTGCATAAAATGTTATATTTGATTTGTATGCATGTGCACATATGGTTCCATTATGCTTTACAGATGTATCCTCGTTTTCCTTGCATGATCATGACCCTATTGTCCACTAAGTAGGACACTAGTCTAATTGGTGAGGGTCGAAACATCTTTCAAATTAATCCTTACGTTGCTTTAGAATATGCTTGCAAATAATATCTTTGAAATATTGATAGAATATGCTTGCAAATAAAAACTTTGACATTCAAGTTTGGTCATCAATGGCATCCTTAGAGCAATAGCAGATAGGCAGGTTTTCTAACTTGAACATCGAGGTTGCATGAAAACTCATGCTCAATTAGCACACAAAGATAAAAACACCTCACAAGCCCAACAATTGGGATCTCAAGAAAGCGTTTTCCAAATGAAAGGTTAGGGGAAGTTTATAGACCCAAGAAGCAAAATGAAGGGACAACAAATTTCGTGGGTTCAAGATGCCACATGACAATTTTGCACTTTAGGGATGTGAGCATTATGAATCCTAAAAGCCCGAAAGAAGAGAATTAAAAATAAGCAAGGATCAAAGAATACACATGCTCACTACAACCAAGCAAGAGGGAAGGTGGTAGGAGGAACTCAGGGTTTCTACAAAAAGAAGGAATGAGGGGGAGCAAGGAACGGGAATCAAGAAATGAGGATACCTGCTACCATGGGGAGAAATGCACAGGCAAATGGGAAATCTCAAAATCCCAAGAAGAGTGTGAATGCAGTGGCAAGGTTCGAGGATTGGTTTTACCAAGTGTCAAATGCCCCTCTGGGAAGAAGGGGTGGGAAGGCTCAAAAGTTGACACCTAAACGGAAAGCAATCAAGGATCCGGAATATAGGATGCCACACGCAATAAAGGAATAGAGGAAGGGAAAGAGGGGGCGGAAAACTTTCAAGGTTCAAAGATCAGACTTATCGAGTATTGCATTCTTTTATGTACGATAATAGGTAGAAAACTGCAAGCGCAAGTCCTACTAAGGAAAAGGCATGCAGGAGGAAAACAAAAGAATGGAGAGATGGGATACTAGGGAGACAAGGGGGGAAAATCCCAAAAGCCCAAGATTTTGGATCCTAGAGTAAAAACACTTAGAGATTCAAGGATCAAGGATACATGAGACCATATGACCTTGAAGCATGATGGTAGGAGGAAACTTTAAGGCCTAGGCCTCAAAGCGAAAGCAAGCAAGAAGTGGGGATTGAGGAAACTACATGACAAGCAGGTAACCAAAAGTCCAAAAACTTGATAAAGACAAAGGACTTAGACAAGAACGAGAATGCACGAGGTTTTGTGGAATGGAGGGAAAGCATGCCAACGATAGGAAACACGACAAAGGCTAGAAATGGAGAAAAACACACTTAAACAATTAGAAATTTCTGCACTTTAAGACATTTAGGCATGTGACAAGTATACAGGGAGGTTATAGATGATGGAAAAAAGTACAACTAAAGCAAGAAATGGAACACTGGACTTAGACAAATTTGCACTTGTTCATCTAGGTGCCAACATGGACATTGACAACTCTTTTTTCTAACAAATGGTAGTATCACCTATTGCAAATTTTTTTCATCTAGTACGCTTAATAACCCCTAAGAAGCTCATTGAAGAATTTTATAAATATCATCTCTAGAGATTTGTCACATTTCACAAGTATAATGAGCTTTTATAATTAGAATATTAAATGGACAAGCCCAATGAGGAGAGAAGGCCCTCTCTCCACTACAAGGCCTCTCCCCACTACAAGGCTCAAGGTGTTCCTACAAGACCATATAGAAGTGCATGCTTGTGATTAGAAACAACTCATCAATCTAAAGAACTTTAATCTATTCTGCTAAAAATATCCGCCAATGAACCAGGCCTTTGAGGACATAGAGTTAAGCCCAATTTCTCTATCACTAACTCACAATGTGTTAGTTCATGGTGGAATATGAAAAGGATCTTGAAATATGTAGAAAGGGTACATTCATAAGTGGATAAGAAAGGAAGAAGAACTAGAATCGAGTGAACGTGAAACCGTTATTTGAAATGTGAATGAATAAACAAGATAAATTATTGTTGCAAAGGATTTTTCATTTATATTTATAAAATATGTGATTAGGAACTTGCAGGTTGGTGCCCATACCTAAGCAATAGAGTTAGAAATGAAATCATATTAGCAACTTCATATACTTATTGTAGTTTTCGAAAAGCATGATTCACTAGGCTTTGTCTTGCAAAGCTCGCACTCTTAAATGCATTCACATTCATTCAATACAACTCATTCTTAATTATCCATTATTAAACCAAAAATCCCACACATTGCATTGAAAAATATTTACAAACAACGCTTGGTTGCAAACTAATCAAATTATAATACAAGCACAACAAATGTGTAACTAGAAATATGGGTAAGATTTCCTCAAATTACTAATGAAATAATGGAGACAATATTGCATTCAATAGATGGAAACATGTCTTATATTAATTCTAAGATAAAAGTATACATGTCCATTACAAAAGATTACTTCAAAATGTGATTCACATTGCTACTCGCCTAGAAAAAGAGTTTTGGATTCATAGCACTAAAAAGCTTAAAAAAAATTCTAACCGCTATTACATTGCCAACAACTTTCATTTATAATTAAATGACAAGGCTCATCCCACTTGGATGATTAACATTTAACATATAGATTTACAATTAGTTTCAAAAAGTGGTTAGCACTTTAAAAGTGTCGTCTAGGTCTAAATCCTCCAAAGATTGGGAGTCACAAGTTGCCTTGAAAATTACTTCCAAAGACACCCAATGTGTTTTGGAAGACAACTCTCACAAAATTTTCATTAACTCCCAAAATCTATCACACTACATCAATGAAAGAAGGAAATTGCCATCAAGACATTCTTTAAAGATCATTCCTTCACACTTAACTAGGAGCTCTTCCTCAAGATGAAAAGACAATCTCTCAACATGAAGGACGCCAGTTTTGAAATGGCCTTTTTTTGTTTCATCAACGAGACTATGCCTTATGAAACCCATGTCCCCATCTACATCTTACAGTCATATTGCTTAGCATTTCTTCTTCAACTTGTAAAGATAGATGGTTTAGGATTTCTTGAACCTAATTATCTACCAAGTCTTTGTCTTCTCCATATTAGTAGTTGAATTTGGCAAGACATTTAAACTTGTATTGGCTTATCGAAAATATATCTTTCATGACACCTCCTAATGTTTAATCCAATTTAACTTGGGAACTACACTCTTATATCTCCATGACTTCTTCAAAGTCGAACTCTAATATGTTCCTTCACAAGCTACTTTTGAATGAACTTTGATTCACAAGCTTGTGAAGATACTCAAACATATGGAAGTGTCCCCTAATGACCCCTCCTTGTTGATTGTGTGCTTTATCCTAAAATGTGTTGTGCGGTCAACTCAACTCTATTGTATTTGTCCTTATGTTTTAATGGTGCTCTAGCACCCATGTGACACATATCCAATGAAATGCAAAAGGATATTATATATCCTTTTATCCTTACTGCTCGAACCCTAACAATTTCACTCAATTGCCTTTAGGACTTTGGAGACATCACCATCAACTATATGCCTCACTATGCCATATAGTTATGAAAGAGCCGTTCAATAATTAAAGAATAGAAAGAGGAAAAATTAATAACTTTTACCAAATGCCTTTGCCCACTCATCATACTCCTCTTCATTAAGCCAAATTGTTTCCATAACTATTTTAAATTTGTTCATATTGGAAACGTAGTGAGCATCTAATTCTATCTTCGTATCTTTGATGAAATTTTCTACTTTTGTTTCAAGTTTGAGTATTTTATCTAGTTGAAAACTACACAAAATTAGATCTACCTTCTCATCCTTTCACAGAGGATCCACAAAGGTAGACACAATGGCATTGAATTCATTTTTCCAACATCACATTGCCTTATTTTCTTCATCTATGTCTTTCAAAGAGGTAACACCGGAATTCATGAGAGATTTGAGTTCATCTATCCTCTTCTTCGAAACAGCCTCTACCATACCCATGAAAGTGGACACGTCATAAATTAACTCAACAACCTCATCTATAAATGCTATTTGTTGGGGCTACCAAGTGTATATTTGGAGTTCTTCTATATAACCTTCATTGGGATTACCCTATGAATCCACCTTTTAATGATCTCAACCAATATGGGGTCAAATATGAATTTGGACTTTTTTGGATATTTATATGGCATTCCCATGAGTCATATGTCATACTTGTCAAATTCTAGACCCTTTCTTTGAAAGTACCCCTTATTAAATATTCAATCTCTTTCCTAGCCCTTATTTCTATTGTTCTTTCAATCTTTTTGGATGCCCATAATTGTCTTTCCAATTCACTTGTTCTTTCATGTAAGGCATTATTATTTTCTAATGTGTTGAGGAGGAATTCAATCTATTTGGGGACATGCTCCAAGAGTTGTACCCTAAGATTTTTTTAATTTGACTTCTCCTTATTATATTCATTTATCAACTTAGCATTCTCCTTTTGAACCCTGTTGTAATCTACTTACAATTTTTTTGCGATTGCTTCACTAAAAAGGATAGTATTTGCTGCCAAGGATGCTTCCTTTAGGGCTGAAGTATCCCCAACTCTTCTTACAATTAGTTGTCCCTTTAACTCTTGTGGGCTTTTATATATTTGTGACTTGTTATATTCAAAGGCAATGGACCACATTGCCAAAGTTTCATACTTGGGATGGAATTCAGCACCAAAGTAGAACTTCTTTGCCTACTAAGCATCCTCAAATACATCACATTCTTCCCTACTTCCAATGGTATCTAAGGCAACTGCTAAAGCTATATTCCATCCAAGCAACAAAAGACACCCACTATCTTCTACCAATTTCCTCCCTTGCTCAAGAGTTATCTTTTATTTATCAACATTAAAGTCCTTTAAGGCGATTTGGGCTATGTCTTGCTCATCAACAGCCAATCTTGATGTGTCACCTTATGTTCTATCCTCAATTTTAGTTTTAATTTTTAACTTCAAAACATGCATTTTGAACTTCTTTGTTTTGATGAATTCATCATCAATCAAAAACTCCTCACGTGCCCTTTTCCTTACATCCTCCACCACCAAGTCATTCTCCAAGAGACTCCAAGAGACTCATCATTATTGGAGCATGTGGTGTAGTGGCTAAGATTCTCCATTGGTGTATAGGGAGGGCAAGACATCTCTACTAGAATCATTATTTGGTTCAAATCTTCAAGGCCTTTTTGTATTTGTATAACTTACCAATGGTTGGAATGGGGTTGTAGTCACGTGTTTTACCTTTTGATGTGAATTGTGAGCATGATATTTTTCTAGACGGTGAAGCTCTATCTAGTACACCCAATATCGCAAGCATGGCCACTAATTAACTATGTGATGTAGGGGAGACATTTATTCTTTCCTCCAAATTCCTCCCCTAAACCCCAAGCGATACTTGTGCCATTTTTTATATCATGACTCTTAATGTTTTAAAATGGCCCAACTTAATATTCATTCTATCAAGTTCTTGATCTCTGAAAAAGCCCCTTTATATTTTGAGTCATTTAGCTTTCTTCTCCTTTTTCCCAATACAATATTCTTCCATTTTTCGCTCCTTTTCCTTTTATCCACAAGGTCAACACAATTTCTAACTAGATCCTCTTTTTCCAAATAATGATGCTCACATCCTAACCTTCAAGTCTTCTCACATTATCCATGAAGCGCTTTGGATCATATTCCATGGCATCATTAGTTTTTGTGCCATATTTATTAATCAAATTAGTCAAACCTCCCTTCTTGTGTTGCCTAAAATGCAGCTAATCTTAATTATGTATCAGCTTAAATTGCTTCTAAAAATGCTATCCTCTCTAACACCCATTTAGGTAACTTGTGCAGAGCAATTGTGGCACCAAAGACCCTTATGACAATGTAATTGTCAAAGAAACCAATCCCCAATTATGGGTTACCTTTGTCTCCTTATCAAGTGCCAAAGGCCTCAATGTAATGTCCCCTTCTCAATCCTAAGCACTCCAATGACCATTAGCTTATTTTTGGAGTCTCGTAGGCTATTCGAAGGCATTTCTAGGGATTCCAAGTTTCTTGGAGGTTTCTCGTTTGTTTTTCAGGAGGTTATTGTTGGGGTTTGCCCAAGATTTTTTTGGGTCTTTCTAGGTTTTCTGGGATCCTTGATGGACAATCACTACTATTTTTAGCAATGTTTATTTTTAATACTTACTATTTTTAGTAAGTCATAGCTACATCTCAAAATGTGCTTATTTTGAGTTTGGACATAGGTACTATTTTAGCAATATGCTATTTTTAGTAAGTGTTATTTCTAGCAAAGGTCCTAGCAACAGCTCAATGCGGGATTTCTATTTTTGGCAATGGTGGCAATTTCAATTGATGGTGTCTTGATATTTTTGGCAGCTGCTATCTCCACCATCCTTGGAGTTTGAAAAAGGAAATATTTGCAACTTAAGTTAATTTTATTAAGTCAAAAGGCCCCTTGGACCCCCATGCCTAGCATGTGACAAATTAAGTTGTTTTTAAAAAGCAAATTTGATGCATGACTATAGTGGATGCCAAAATGAAGGGTTTAAGTGATTTTTAATAAAGTATTTTACTCTCCCAAGTGTGGTGTCCCCTTTTGGAGGGAAAAGGCATTCAAACTTTTGGGCCTCAAAATCTAAATATACTCCTTCATTTGCTCTCATTTGGTTATACTAACTTATGATAACGAAGTGTTGCCGGATTGTAGAGAGATCTCCTTGGGCTTTGAGGACGAAATCCCTCCAAGTCGACTTCAGTTTTGAGGTTGCAAGCTACCTCCTGGCTGGATAGTGGCGAAGCTCCATTGCAGGGGTTACAGTTGAGCTCATATTGGTGATATGGCTTTCCTTGTTCATTCAGTTTTTACTTGCTATAATGTTTTCTAGGCATATTTTGGTGTGGAGTGTTGGTTTGCAGCTTTGTAGGAGCTTTTTGGAGTGTGTTTTCAGATTTGGGTGTTGCTGGTTCGTGCCCTTCCATAGTCCAGTTGACCTACCTTTTCACTCACACTGATTGGAGAAGTTGATAACTTTTTGTGGGTGTTGGCTCATTGGCTTTCTTCATCTTGGGCGCCCCTTTGCTCAAAGTTTGGGATTTTTTGATGGAAAGTTGGATTTTAACTTGCTGGTTGCCCACCTAGGGAGGTTGTCCATCCTTGCTGGAAGGTATTTTTGGTGTGTATTGCTGCTGGTCATACTTGTTGGGGCTGCTATCAAGCTCATTTTGGACACCTAGCCTTGTACTTGCCTTTGCAAGTTGCTTGGTGTGATTCTACGGAGTATTGGTGAAGTTAAGCTCATTTTATGATTGCTGATTGGTGTTTTAAGCTTGCTGTTCATACATATCAGTCTGCTGTCCTGTGTATCAGACCTGTAGCAGCAACTTGTTTGACCCTCTATTGACCTCCAAAGGACCTTTCATTGAGGTATTATTGTTATGGTTTGTGGCGGTCTTCTCATACTATCATTGTAGCATCTTGGGGGCAGTTTATACTTCATATTTCTATCATTTTCCTTTCATAGCAGCATCATATGATGAACTGATATATTTCATGATGAGCTTAATGTAACACCATTGGTGACTACTCCTATATTTGTTTTGATACTCACCCTAATGAACAAGTGGTGCTCCCACTAAATAAGTGGTTGAGCTTCTTTATGTTACATGCTACTCCCTTTGAATAAGTGGTTGATTTTTCATTTGCTTTCTTGTTATACCCGCTAAACAAGCGGATGACTTTGTTTTAATTGGCTGGCTTGCCACCAAGTATTTGCTTACTTGTTGTAATTCCCGTTGAATAAGCGGATGATTTACTTTCACGCATTTGGTTTGATTACTCACCTCATTGAAGAAGTGGTAGCATAAAGAATTTCAGAATTTGAAAGCCTTCTCACTGTATGCTCTCACCTTGCCCACATCGGGAACTGGGTGATCAAAAAGTGGAAGGTGTTTACTTTCAATTAGCTTGATTTTTCATGCATTTGATTTGATTACTCACCTCATTGAAGAAGTGGCAGCATGGAGAATTTCAGAATTTGTAAGCCTTCTCACCGTATGCTCTCACCTTTCCCACATCGGGATCTGGGTGATCAAAAAATGGAAGGTATTTACTTTCAGTTAGCTTGATTTTTCCAGTTAATGCAAGATCCCCTTCTCATCGTATGCTCTCACTTGCCCACATTGCGATCTAGGTGATCAGAAAATGGAGGCTTGCTTATTCAATTATTTATCATTGCATTTTGGCTAACGCTAACAAGTGAAGTTTTGGAAAAAATTGGGGTGATTATTACACTCAAGAATTCCTTGAATTTGGTAGTAAGTCTTGGCCTTTCATACCTTAGCTTTTTCAACAGAGAAGTCTTTAGAAACATGATAGTTCGAGTATGGACAATTCACGTCCATATTTACAATCCTTATTTGGACTAGGGAAAAAATCCCTTTAGCACTCTATTTGAGTGCAGCTATACACCTAAAGCACTATCCCACTCCTTTATAAAGACATGCAACAATATGTGGCACAACACAAAATACAATTTGAATATTTGGGAGAATCCAAGTTTTTTTGAAATTTGGCATTTTTGTGTGTAACCTATCAACCAAGGGTTGTCCATAATCGAATAATTTGTTTACATATGGATTTTAGATGTATGCTATTGTTGTTTAATGAACAGATATACAGAAATGAAAGCAATCAAAAAATGCAACACATGAGACAAAGAACACAATCAGATACCCTGGGAAAACCCTCCTCCTGAGGGAGAAAAACCCAGCAAATAGTTCTCTTATATATTGTAGGAACAATAGCAGAAATCTGCTTTACAATACAGGCCCAGCAATGGCCGAATATAATACAATAACAGTCGCACCTCTCCTAGATTATGTTCTTCCTTGAAATCGGACTGCTGCCACAAGATGATGCTCTGCTGCTTAAGTGCGAACTGCTGTGGGAGATGATTGATCAACTTGATGTTTTAATGTGCAGGGATGACCTTGTATATATACAAGATGAGGCACCTCCTCACTTAGGTCGGCCCTCTTAGAATAAACATGATAAATACAAGGTAGGTCGGCCCAAGCAATAAACAATTCATGCAAACCATAATAAAGTCGGCCCTTTATGATTTCCAAATGTTATTAACATAAATTGAATAGCCGAAAGGCTACCATTTAATTTATGCTTCCTTCTTGAAGCGTGTGCAATGGAAGTACAGCCCTAAGCTACTATAACATCAACACTCCCTCTCAGCTAGGGATGATACTTCCACCTGCACAAGACACATCATATTAGAATGAAAACAAAATAGAATATCACCTCAATGTGATATTAACCATTATGGCTACTTCCATAGATGGTATAAACAAGTGCTCATCACTTAATGTGATGTTGTCACCTCAACATGACTTTTACCATGACTCTCCCAGAGAGTGATACATAAGCACAAATAAAATCATCACGGATTCCCTCACGTGATGCAGTCATGGAGTCACACACATGACATCCACCATAGCTCTCCCAAAGGGTGGAAACAAGGGCTTTCACCTCAATTCTCTCTCAACAGAGAATTGCATTATCAAGGGCTTGCACCTCAACTCTCTCTCAACAGAGAATTGCATTATCAAGGGATTTCACCTCGAACTTCTCTCAAAGAAGAACTCATTAAACAAAGGAACACTGATACTGAGACTCCCTCTCGATCCTGGCTTCAGAGATTGCAAAGAAGACTTCTGGAGATGTACTCCCTCTAGCCATCAACTCAGTCTCTCTAGTGTTTACTCCCTCTTGATCATTTCTTTGGTTGACATGACTTCTTCACAAGATGCCTCAAGCTTTTCATCACTAAGTAATCTCTTATCATCTTCTTCCCCCTAAACCTATCCAGGAAGCATTTTAGATAGAGATTACTAACAGTCCATAATTATCCAAAGAAATATCAAGATTAGAATCGAACAAGTTATATCATGAATGAGATTTTTCTAAAGATCTTATGCTAGTGAACACAATCACCATTCAAGAGAATCTACTATCTCTCTTAATTACAAGATCCAAAGAATAAATAAATGATATAACTCAGCAACCAATGAATACTTATCTTTTTAACTATTCTGATAGGTCCAAATGCTGGACATAGTGAGATACGTTATACTTAAGCTCAGATCAATCCGTACCCTTCACAGTTTGAACACAAATGACGACCTTGGAAACTTGGAAAGAAATGAGGAGCATTTTTCCTTCATTACTGTTAGGTCTGAAATAGCTTGAAGACTAACACATTTCACTTTTGACGCATTCACCAAAGACCTTTCCATAGGTTTTCGCAAGTCAAAATTGCTACAAAAATCATCTGTATTACATTCACTGTAATTCATCTATGTGCAGAAACACACATTGCGACAAGCGACAATCATCTAGCATGGCCATCTTCATTTTGGGCATTCCCCTACAGACATTATCATATATTACATTGGCCCTCTCATGGTGATTGATGATGATGTTGATTCTTCTAGCTTGAGTGTTGCAGCAGGCGTGCCAGCACTTTCTTCCAGCCTTGTTCTCCGAGTATAATCTTCATCAGATGTTTGTTCAATGAGGGGTCTTTCTCTCACAGGACTACTTGTCCAGTTACTTCCCATGCACCTGACAGATCCTAATTTTCTTGGTACCTGCTGAGAGTGGATTAGATTTAGCAATCCTAGAAAATGAAGTCAATTCAGGCTATTGAAATCTGTGACTCTCAACTGACTGATTTTCATTGAAGTATTTCCGATACTGCCATGCAATCCTCAAGTTTTCTCCCTCTGTATGTTTTGGAGATCTTTCTGACTCGGGTTTGCTGTCCTTTATTTGAGCAACATTCGGCAAGGTGCCTAAAAAATGCTTGAGGTGATGCAAGAGGACTAGCATAAAGAAGTGGATGCTTATGGACTAATCCTTGAGCCATAAAGTAACGTAGCAATAAAAGATGGTGAGGAGCCTCAATGTCCTCCATGATCATAATAATTCCTCCAATCGGTATCCCACCTCCTATCACCTTATCGAGGTCTGCAAATCCAGTAGACATGAGTGAAACTCCATTGGCGCTCAACTTGGTGCCAGCTGCATATGTCTGCCCTGCCGGTGCTAAATTTTGTACAAAGCTTCTGCTTTTGACGGCCATTTCTTAAAATAATAGAATCTCATGCACATAATAAACTACCCATATCAACAAACCTTCGATGGATTTTCACGTCCCTTCTCTTATCTATGAGTAAATCTTTCCTGGTGTTGTTCTGTGAAGATTATTCGATCTCCTTTTCCTAAATATATCACCATTAACCTTAATATGTTCGACTCATACAAGTAATTCAAATCATAGCGAAACCAGGGATTGCTAAAATCAATGGCTCTGGCTTGTAATGCTAGACCTGATCCAAAGTGAAGTTTATAGCAAAATGTGCGATGTCGCAAGTGGGAGAGACGCCAATATCGAAAAATGTCCGTCAGAACTTCAGATCGCGACTTATAATTTTCTTCGATGCAATGTGCCTTCCACAATCTGCCAATGTGTAAGTCGGGATTGCGCAGCCAACTCGTGCTGAGTCAAGGCTTGGTTGGAAATTTGGGCACCATTGATATCTTCGGTGCTTTGAGCCAGCCTAGAAATGAATCCATTTGCTTCCTCAATACTCCCGATGCTCGGCCTGGACTAATATCGATACCTCCTGCCAGTGATAGCTAGATCCCTTGAATAAAGATCACTTCTTGGTCTTATTGCCTCATGTGATGCTCCCTGTCTTCATCGTGGCTGCTTGTTGTTCCCGACTACTCACTCAACTATCGGCTTCAACAAAAAAACTTTTCTTAATTACTATTGACCTCCAGAATTGCTCCGATGGGGTGGACTGAATATAAATTATTCTGAGTGAGTCGCTCCAAGTGAACATACTAGCGCTGCTTAAGATCAGACACTTTGAGATTGCGCTGAGTGTTAAGGGAGGTTGAGGCCAAAGAAGAAGCTCGGCCATGTCAATCGCTGCTAATCGCTCTTCAGCAGAGTGCCCTCGTGTTGACTTGTAGAAATTCGTCCTGAAGGTTCACTCTTGCAGAATCAATGAGGCTGATTCCTCCAGCAACATCTTGATGATAAGATTCTGGACGAATACCCTAATATTTAAAATTTGTCATTTCTCGAATCTGACCTAATAACGCATGGAACAGAGAAGTCTTTCCAGCACCTTCTAATCCTATACTCTGCCCAGCGTACACGAATGTGTTAAGAAGCAATTACCTTCTACACACTGCCCTATCTCACACATTTGAAAAAAAAATGATTCCTTAGTAATCACAACTCCTCTTGATACTTAACTTGCCTTGTTTCTTGACATATCTGATCAGAACTTTTACGAACCCGCTCTGATACCATGTTGTTGTTTAATGAACAGATATACAGAAATGAAAGCAATCAAAAAATGCAACACATGAGACAAAGAACACAATCAGATACCCTGGGAAAACCCTCCTCCTGAGGGAGAAAAACCCAGCAAATAGTTCTCTTATATATTGTAGGAACAATAGCAGAAATCTGCTTTACAATACAGGCCCAGCAATGGCCGAATATAATACAATAACAGTCGCACCTCTCCTAGATTATGTTCTTCCTTGAAATCGGACTGCTGCCACAAGATGATGCTCTGCTGCTTAAGTGCGAACTACTATGGGAGATGATTGATCAACTTGATGTTTTAATGTGCAGGGATGACCTTGTATATATACAAGATGAGGCACCTCCTCACTTAGGTCGGCCCTCTTAGAATAAACATAATAAATACAAGGTAGGTCGGCCCAAGCAATAGACAATTCATGCAAACCATAATAAAGTCGGCCCTTTATGATTTCCAAATGTTATTAACATAAATTGAATAGCCGAAAGGCTACCATTTAATTTATGCTTCCTTCTTGAAGCGTGTGCAATGGAAGTACAGCCCTAAGCTGCTATAACATCAACATATGCTACCAACATTAACATCATTGTTTGCATCTTTTGTTCTATATCAATGCCCATAACAAATTCCTTGATAGGTATCTATGAAACATTCTTCAAATGTGTCCAAGTCAAAGGTTGAGCTCATTGTTTGAAATGGATTCCAATTTCTTCACAGTCTTGTCCTTTTTGACTTTGTGGTGAGGGAGCCACTTGACCTTGTAGTTGAGTATATCCTTGTTCTACTCTATGGACTTATTGGTAGTAGTGTTTCGGGGTTCAAGTTAAAAACAATTTGAATTAATCCCCTACTTATGGTAAACATAATGCTTTCATCTACACCTAGAACATTCCTAGATATAGGATCATATTTCTTAAAGATCCACTCTAACAGTTCAGGACTAATGAGGCAGGTGGGCACGATAGACCTTGTAATTGAATCTATCCTTGTTGTACTCTATGGATAAGGCTTGCAAGCTTATTGGTTGTAGTGATTTAGTGTTTGAGTTAAAAATAGTTTGAATTAATACCCTACTTATGGTTGACATGATTCTTCCATATGCACCAAGAACATTCATGGATACGAGATCATATTTCTAAACCAGCAATTTAGGGCTAATGATGCAGTTGGGAACAATAATCTTCCCTAGGTCAAATTTCCATGCATTGTAGATAGGGGTAGCACTGAAACACTTGTTAAAGAAAACCTTAAACAAGTCCCACCGAATCTAGAAAGTTATGGCATCTCTAATATGCAAATTGGAGTCTTCTATGTGATCAGTAAGAATACCCTTCCCTGATGATCTCCTAAACTTTTTAGATGCCCAAAGGAATTGTTCAACAAAATCTTGAGTGGCACTTCATTTGGATGCTTTAGAAGATATTTTGTTTACACTAGCGAATTGACCTAGATCTTGAAATAAAACCACTCAATAAATTGAGATAGATGTTTTAGGGCAACTAATAACGGTAATAACATAAAGCCTGTGCACCTACAATTCCAAAGAAGCCCTAAACACCTTATGATTAATGCAAAAAGTAGCAATGGTAACAATTACTGTACAAGAGAGAAATACCTAACTCATCAAGTGTGCAAACACTTGGATTCAAATTTTAGCAATTGTATCCTTCTACAACCAGTGCCTTAGCAATGTCCTTCATAAAGTTCCCTATTTCAGCTTCCTACAACTTTGGACTTTATAAAACCTTCAACAATTAAATGTTTGGTAGATTGAGAATTTTTACCACAGCTAATCACAAGTTAGGGCATTGTAAATGGTAAGGGCTCAAGTCTTTAGAGTTTGTGTGTAATGTTTCTCCAGGAGTAGATTGCTTACATACACATGGATTTATGAAATTAATGACACTCTCGTGCCAAGTAGTAGTAAAAGCCATGGTTAACTTCTTTAAAAATCAAACATAACATAAGC
Source organism: Sequoiadendron giganteum (assembly GCA_007115665.2). Lineage (NCBI taxonomy): Eukaryota > Viridiplantae > Streptophyta > Pinopsida > Cupressales > Cupressaceae > Sequoiadendron > Sequoiadendron giganteum. The sequence continues at coordinate 437,581,550 of CM021104.1, forward strand.
CTTGATATTGAGATAGAAGGAAATCTAAGGTATGGTGCACAATAGCTAAGGAAAAAGTTGTGGGAATATAACACTATGCAATGTAAATAAGTTGGGAGATGCACTTAGGGTCCACCATAAATAGTTTGCCTTTTAAAGTTAGAGCACATATGTGCACTTAAATTCGATTGGACATGTACAAACTTGATGTGGACTTGGTGTGTTATATGAGAAAGCTTCAAGGTATTACAAATGGACAAACCACAAATATGCTTACTACGCTTCCTATAATAACTTAGCACATATCGCATAGTTTGGACAAACAACAATCGAACACTCTGCAATGTGAAACAAGCATGTGATGCAAACAGAGTCCATCATGTGGATTTAACCATTAGCCTTATTTGCTAGAAAGGCAAGTAAAAATTATGACAAGTGGCACATATACATTGATGTAATTCACAATTTGGACCAAAGGGGCACCATTTCTCAAATAAACTACAAATGGTGTGACATGTGGTGTAATTTCACACAACAGTGAATGAGTAAAACTTGGGAAGAATGACTATGCAATGTCACAATGAATAAATGCCACGTACTTGAGAAAATAATAAATAGAACAACTCAAGGAAACCTACCATTGTTTCATTAGAAAGATGACTCCCTCGATGTGAGGAGACTTAGTGATGCAATGGGAGAGCTCCATGTGTACCAATAGTTTTAAATGAAAAATTCCATAAAATGGGCCCACATGACTTATTTGAAACTTTAAGCATGTGGCAGGTTTATGCTAAGTGAGCTATGACATGCAGAAGTGGGCTATTACTTTGAGATGTATAGCGAGTAGGGCAACACATGGCACAAAATTGCACAGCAGCCGATGAGGAAATGCTCAAAGGGACCATTTAGTGATGTAAAGCAAGAGTGCAATGCAATATGTGAATGCCATGTAACTAAGAACCAACAAGGAACAAAACATGTATCAGCATGTCAAGACATGAATGGGAAATTAACTTTGCGATTTGAAAGAGAAATGCGACAAAGCTAGTTACCAAACAACAAACAAGAGATAAAAGACACAACTTAAGAAACAATATCCGGCAACTACAAGTTAACATGTAAACATAACAAAAGGACACAGCAACTCACAAAGCATGATGTGTAGAATTTAGGGCGTTTGCATGGTTTTAGAGTTTATACTTGGATATTTTACCAACATGCAATGGCAGCAAAAAATTTCAACCACAACTTGGCACAATGCTAAACATCACCATTAATATGAAACAGTTTAACAACCCCAAATATGCAGAAAAGAGTCAAAATCTTGACAACCTACCAGCTCAATATGCAAATGTATAGAATCAAAGACCTAAAAATCATATATAAAACAAACAGAAACTTCAAACACTGAACCACCAGCAAAAAAGGTCAGCAAAAATCATAGGCATGAGAAAACAAGACAGTAACTCAAAAAGATACATTTGAATAAAGATCTTCAAAACTATAAAAAAAATAATGCTCGGTTTTGCATGAAGGTTTCCTTGAAACTATTTACTCTCTTTTACAATTTGGCTGACTAGCAAGTAACATAAGTGTGGTTGAGTCTGGTCTGTGCAACTTTCCATTCAAAGACCTTGTATGGATTTGAAACAGAATGTATGCTATTCATTTCTACTTTTTGAAGTTGGAGGCAAGTCATTGTTAATACAAATTATCGAGCCCGATGAAAGACACTAAATGCAAGAGCTGGACCTAGATGACTTTTAGAAACTTGCATAAAAACAAATAATGAAGATGACCAAATCATTGCACTCCACTATTTATAATTCCAAAACTAAACGAAGGTTCAGTCCTTAGGATGCAAAGGTAATACACTGCCTCAATGAAAATGAAGTGTCAGATTTGAACTGCACAAGTAACCCCTCGTGCGCAGTTTGTGGGAAGAATAGAGGAAACACTTGAATACACCGTGAAGTGTGATGTACCGTATATTAGTGGATCCCATCTCTACCAAGGTAAAAGTAGGGAGGCATTGGGGTTCGTTTTCAATGGGTTAAAAAATTCAAAGTTGAACAAACATATGTGTTATATTTAGTTCGTGAAACATCGAACAAAAAATGTGATGAATTAAAAATCATAGTTTGCTTCATCAGGCACACATCCGCTGCTCCCCAATAATTGATGATTTTCTAAAGCGTAAACAGTTAATCAGGAATCACTGTCCAAAAATATAATACTACTTAAAATAACTAAGTACTGTGCTAAATCGGTTGGCTTGATGAGAGTTTTAACTTGCGGTAAAGGTGGAGAAATCATAATTCAAATACCTTGAGGCAATTCTATAGAAAAAATTATAGAACAATAGCGTCAAATCCTAGAAAGTTTGAATAGTTTACGAATTTATCTCCTACAAAGCCAAGTTAGCACCAGTCCAAATAAAATCACTCCCAAAGGATTATACCACTTGTTGATTTTCCACAGGCATTTTGAAATGCACAAATGTGTAGGGAAGAGAACATATTTACCTGTAAATGATAGTTGGTGAAACGAGGAATGCCAATCTGAGCAACCGCCAGCGATCCAAAGAAATTGCCCATGAGAGCGGCGTAATGGAGGGGTAACCCTTGCATGAAGCCGGCAGAGAAGCCGGCGATAAAACTGTCACCGGCGCCGGTGGGATCGAGTTCGTGGGCAGGAAAGGCGGGGACGTCAAAATGGCGATCCCGGAGATAGAGCGTGCAGCCGGCTGGGCCGTGGGTGACAATGAGGCAAGTGTTGCGGCGCACTCGCTCAATATCCACATACGCCGCCTCCACCGTGGAGGCCTTGAGATATGTGATCTTCCTCTCCTCCACCACCTCATAAAACTCCGTCTCGCACAGGTTCTGCAGCCCAACCGTGCCATCGCTCGCATCGATGCTCCGTATTAAAGCCTGAATGTCAACCACCACCACTTCCGCCACCTCTACCATCCGCTTCAGTGTCTCCGGCACTATCTCTCCTGCGACTCCCACAGCCAGCGCAATCATAAACTTGTTATTCTCTTCCACAGGAGGGATGTCAGAGGGAAATATCGGCTCGCACGCATTGCTCACTCGAAGCAGGCGCTCCTTGCAACCGCCGCTGAAATCGGCGTAAAATTGCGTGGTTTTGGCGCCGGCGAGTATTGCAGAGGGAGGGTGCGCGGCAGTGGCAGCGGCGTAGGCGAAATCTGATCCAACTTTGGAGACGACGGTGGAGGAGAGGCGGCAAGCGTCCAGAATATTGGTGATGTATGACACCGAACCTCCCAACGATTCCACCTCCCTTCCAGAGCCCAGTTTGAGGACGTCGTGGCAGTAATGCCCCACCACCAGAGCCCTTTTCTCCTTTTCCTTCTCCATTCCTACAACACCGCTTTCCTCTTCCATCCCTACGACTGTTCGCTATTTCATTTCCAAAGCCCTGCACTCCCCTTCCGCTGCTGGTTGATTTCGATTCTGTATTTGGTTTCCCATAAATGCTGGCAATCAGTCATGCAGTCCACCTATCTTTCTTAATAACCTTCCCCGCTAGGAATACCGTGTTTGGTCTGCGTATGGGACTCTTTTTCCTAGCGCGGCGTTAGCTAATATTTCTCTAAGGTAGGGAAGACAACCCATGGTGGCAGCGGGTCGAATATAACTCAAGTGTAATGGACAAATAGAGGTCATGTCGAACTAAAAAATATGGTCAAAAGTTGAATTAAATTATGCTATTTTTAAAGTTATTCGCTATAACAATTATATACAAATGTGCATGTCGCATTGTCACCCCCAATAATACAGTCATGTTATTATTTTTAATAAAATATCGTGAAGGGGAAATGTTCTTATAGGTCAATTTATGAAAATGTGTGTATCAAATCAAAAATAATACTCTTTAATCATACATTTGTTTCTTGGAATGTTCATGTAGAATTAAATTTCTTTTACCTTTTAAAAAGATGTATCATTCATGTTGCAAGTCTTAAGTCTTGTAATCGTAATTTAATTATATAGACGTTAAATAATTTCTAGTCTCCAAACATCATGGAATAAGGCCAAGTTGGACACCCATGTGAAGGAGGGATTTATTTATTATTTGTTCATTCTCTAAGGTACTTGAGATATTGTGTAAAAATGCATTTAATAGGGAGGTTACAAAGAATCAATCAAAATACAAGGTATAAGTCTTTCATATTTGGTGTTATAAAAGGGTAATAAATGCCCTCATCATGGGCCTACGATTGGGATCTTAGTTAATTTGACCATTATGACAAAATATGTGGCATATAAGACATCTAAGGAGTGTGTAAGAGGTGTAAGAGGAATTATATAGTATTATAAGATGTTTGACCATGACCATTGGGGTATTTTTTTGTCATGGCTCATAGTTTTAATTCATAGTTTTAGATATCACTTGATGGTTTTTAGTTTTTTTTATTTTCATATTGTAATGGCGTGAATTTGCACCCATAGGAAAATTCCACCTTTATGTTACCCCTACCTTAGAGAATTAAATCTGATGATGCAATCCATACACCCGCCACCTTTCCCTATCCACTTAGCAACTCATTTGTGTGCCGATGGGGGAATTTCTATCAAGGACGCTAGCGCAATGCATGGATGTCTATGCGGCATACTTCTGTCCTGATAGGATTCCTGCCTCTGGAATCCACAGAGGCGTTACACTCCTCCATTAGACGTGAAGTGTAATGTTTGATGCTCTTTTGACCAACTTCAAATGGGCTTGATGCCTCCTCCTTTCATTCAAATTGCTCATTCTTTCATTCATTTCATCTTCTTCACACTTCTTGATAACTTCTTGATAAAATTCACTCACTTTTAGCTCCTTCAAATTACATCACCACCACCATTGTAGTTGCAAGCTATTATTTTGTTGGCTCCTCCTCTTTGTTTTTGTGACAACATTGGCTTTGGAGAGCTTGTAAGCTCGCTCCTTCCTCCATTTGCCTTGAGTGCACGTGGTTAAGAAGGTGATATCCACCATTTTCATTTACATTTACATTATCATATTATTGTATGAGTGTTGCTTGGTATTTCCATTTCTATACTCTCTTTATCATCTTTCTATACAATCATTGTCATTTGGCCCTATCCATGGAGGTGGAAACACCAAAGCAGGGGACTGGCTGAGGCAGTCCTCTATACACAACCCCAACATTTTTCTATTTTTTTATGTGTAGGTTATTCATCAAGTGAAGCTAGTGAAGATCTCAACTTGCAAGTTCAAAGATCTATCTCTATCACCCTTCTTTTGTCAATTCTAGTTTAGTGTTGTTGAAGATTCTTCTTGTTATACTTTGTTCCTGCATTTCCTTTACGTTTTGGCATAGCATAAAACCTCGATCAATTTGTCAACTTATTCCTTGGTGTTTTTATCTACTCTTCACACTCTTTGTTTGTACAAACGTCAGCGCACTGTGTTGCAGTTTGTGCCTTGTGTTGTCAACCTCAAGCATTGAGTTGTCTAAATTGTAGATTGAACTATGGGAATCAGCCTATTTGACCTCTTGAAACATTTAGGTTAGTAGAAGGATAGTAGCAACCAGATTGCTCACCCTTTTTTACCCTAAATTCTTAACCTTTCCAATCACTTAGCAAAGCTTGAGGTAGATCAAGGCAACCTGTTACTTAAGACCCTCCCATGACCTGGGGTCTCGGAGCAGTCGATCCCCCTCCTCTACATTTTGGTGAACCCCACGTGAACATCATAGCATATGTCAAGATTCTTCCTCTCACGCCTTTTGAAGGTTACAAACTTGCATTTTGTGAAGCTTTATGAGCTTTACGACCCAATCTACAACCTCCAAGTACATTATTAAAAGGAGTGTACGACATCTAAAAATGGATTTCTCGAATGTCACTGTTAGACTCGCTTCTTAAGAGATGATTTTAGGAGTAGAGGTGAGTTTCTTTGGAGAAACCAATTGTGCTCCTACCCCTCCTATTTCTCCTACAATCCCACCTCTGAACGAGGACGACGCTCTCATTATTCCTATGAAGCATCTCATTACTCTAGATAAAAGGCTGTTGGATCTCGTGAATCATTTGGGAAAAGAATGAAACACAGCCAGGGCTACTAAGCTTGTCAATGAATAAGATATACACTAGACAAAGATCAGCTGGGCCTAAATCTTCTCTGGGGCATCACTAACATAGTGGAAGCATATGTCCCTTCATACAACTCTGGATTGGGTGTTACCTGAGGTTCTAGGCCTGAAACCTTTAGAAGACAAATAATATTTTTGATGCCCATAACGTCGGTGTACATGACCTAATCGGGCCCTTTTTTCAACACCACCCTCATGATTGAGGCACCTCTGACCGTCAAAGTAAATAGAATCCCTCTGGGTTTCAACACTACCCCTTCTAATTCTAGCAATGGTAACTCTAAGGGACATGTTGGCTTTGGCGATGGAAGCCTTGGTAGAATGGGGGGCAATGGCTCTAGTGGCTCTAGCAATGGTTGTGGCGGCAATTCCACTAGTCTTGTTTCATCATCTGACCCATTCTAAATGCTCTACTACAAAATATGGGCTAGATGTAGAATCAACTAGCGAACCTTTCCCAGGCCACCTCCTAGCTGATTTTCCAACCTTTCTTTCATCATAGTCCTTTATCAATAATAATTTTGAACACTCATATCCCCCAAGGGATGGAGATTCCAAAGTTCGAGAAGTATGGTGGTAAGGGAGATCCGCAAACACATGTGTCTGCATTTAATGCCATGTGTATAGATTTTTTCCATCATGATGCCTTAATGGCTAAATTATTCCCAAGATCTCTCAAGGATACAACCCTAGAATGGTATTGTTCCTTGCTTGATAATTCCATATTCTTGTTTGATCAGCTTGTGAATTAGTTTCTCCGACAATTCTAGGTAAACATCGAGTAGAAGATGGCCTTTTTGAACCTCATCCAGTGTAAGTAAGGAGAGCATGTGAGATGATAACTAATTTCATCGCTCAGTATTAAGCATTATTTTCATAAATATCTTATCCTTTGCCCAACTCCAATGTGCAGAAGGTTTTCATCGCCAACCTGCAAAGGTCCTAACAAGAGAAGTTTGCTTTGATGAAATACCCCTCTTTTGTGCATCTTTGTGCTACACTTGTTAGAGTAAAGTAATTAGTTAACTTTACTCTCCTCTTAAGATTTCGCCTTGCACACATATTAGTCATTTAATAATTAATATTAATTATTAAATGCACTCACCTTTAGGGTTAGGTTTTCCTTTTAGGTTTTGATCTCCTTTTATAAGGATCGATCTCTTGTATCTTTCAGATGCTCTATTCATTTTTCTGGAATACATCTTGCACATTGTGAGAGCCAAACCCTTGTCTTGATCTCTCTCTTTCTTTGTGACAAGTCTTTTGCATGCAGGTATTGATCGGGTTCTGTGGATTTGCATTTCTCAAATCCTACATGGTATCAGAGCCAGATCTGCTGCAGCTTGTTCAGTTTTTGAAAGGTTTAGAGATCTAGGTTTGGTTGCATCAGATCTATGTTTGTTTTCTAGTTTTTATTTGGAATAGGGGGTTTATTTTTTTGGTGCACTTTGAGCTCAAACAGACCTCACTGTTGAGCTCGCAGCGTCCAAAAACCCCTATTTTGATATAAAATTCATCAAATTTGGCTTCATGGTGTTAGATCTACGAGGGTTTGATGCTTTTTGAGGGTTCCTGATCCAGAGTGTACCTGCAATTTTGGAGCAATTTCAACCCAAACAGACCTCACCATCGCATTTAGAGCGCCCAAAAACCCCTAAATCGACTGTCAAATCGTCGAAATCGGACACAGTGACTCCAGGAGGCAAATTTTTTTCATTTATGGGTCGTACGGCCTGGTACGGCACGCAATCCGAGAATTTTTTTTTAAAAATCAGAGTTATGGGCGCCGCTGTCAGTTAACCGCTAGCGGTTAACCACTAGTGGTTAATGCTAGCAGTTAGCCTAACCACCAGGCTTAACCCTCAAACTTTTTTGGAGCAATTTTGGTACTTTGGCCATAACTTTTGCATACGAATTCGGTTTTTCAAAAATAAAATATCGTCAAAAAGTTGGTTTCGATGCCGTTCCAGTGGTACTGGTTATTTCTTTTGATTTTGCCGTTTTGCAGTCGTTTTTGCCAGTTAAAGTCAGAACTTGAGTTTTTCACTCCTGGGGGCATATCTTTTGCGTCCGTGCTCCGTTTTGCACAAACGAATAGGCGTTGGAAAGGTATTACAGAGTTCTTTCCAGATCTATAGTTTATTTGATCAGATAATTTACCAAGTATATTTAATTCATCCTTGTGTGTTTTTACACTTTGCATAATTACTTGGACATTCTGGCACCTACATGGGATCTGTTTGTGTGGGATGGATTATGTTGATATGATTTATTATGGTTGAGATTTTCAATTTTTGATATTTTCATTTGAGTGAGTATAATGGGTTTTTCTACTCACCCTTCAGTTGTATTTCTGGATAAGGATAATTATGAGTCATGGGAAAAGGGCATACTTACACATTGTAAGTGGCTCAATATTTTGCCTTATTTATATGATCTCATACCTGCACTAGACACATCAAGGGGTTTATCAGCATGGGTTATTATTCGAGATCATATTGTAGGGTTTATTGGTTGTAGTGTTGATTTTGACACTTTGTGTGCTTTATCCAACATTCGCTGTCCTCACAAACTTTGGCAACATCTTTGGGAGATTTTTGGAGACCCTAATATCTCTCCATTCCCAAAGAATCCCACTGCAAATTGTCTCATCCCTCTTGCAGATGTAGATTTCATACCCTATGATAATTGTACTCTAGAGGAGCTTGAGTATCTTACAGGTCTTGCATGTGTTGATGGTTCAGAGACTTGTATTCATGTTCCCACTCTTCAAACTGAGACTTCATCAGCATCTCCTATTATTCCTGATTCATTGCAACAGGACATCATTCACCTTCCAGACATAGCTACTTTGGACTCTTATCTTGTAGACATATCCTTCTTGTTTGTTGAGTCCTATATTGCAGATTTGGAGGATTATTTTGAGGATATTCATCTCCTCTATCTTGACAGTCAGGTTATTACTGTACGCCCACCATTATCAGTGCATTCAGAGGTTGCATTTCAGGATTCTCCACATCATTTTGGATTTGACACCATTTGTTTCAATTCAGACAGAGAGTTTCTTCAGCATCCTATCATGGCACACATCTTGAGACAGATTGGTTCATCACTCTTCACAGGGTTTCTTCGACATCGTCCTTTGGATCTGTTTCTTCCCAAGGGGAGGAATATCATCTACCGCTTCAGGATCTCTTTTTGGATTCTACATCAGGCATCTACCATTGTGATAGGAGTTTCTTCATTGTGGGGGGGCCTTCTTCTCTCTTTCTATCTCTCCTATGGAGACCATTGTATATGTACTTATATGATAGAAGTTGTCTATGGGGGGTATCATGTAATCCACCTCCTATCCTTCTTTCATTAGTACATCACATTCCTTTCTTTGCATTCTATTTTGGGGAGGAGTTTTGTTCCCACTGGGTTTTCTCCTTTACCCCGTTTCATTTAGTTTTCATTGCTTTTGTAAATGGGTACCTGATCAGGCCTAGTTGCCGGGACCCATGTTTATTTTCATGCATTGTAGTTACCTTTGCTTTCTTGCACATGTTTGTAGTTGCACTCTTGCTCATCTTAAGGGGGGTGTTAGAGTAAAGTAATTAATTAACTTTACTCTCCTCTTAAGATTTCGCCTTGCACACATATTAGTCATTTAATAATTAGTATTAATTATTAAATGCACTCACCTTTAGGGTTAGGTTTTCCTTTTAGGTTTTGATCTCCTTTTATAAGGATCGATCTCTTGTATCTTTCAGATGCTCTATTCATTTTTTTGGAATACATCTTGCACATTGTGAGAGCCAAACCCTTGTCTTGATCTCTCTCTTTCTCTGTGACAAGTCTTTTGCATGCAGGTATTGATCGGGTTCTGTGTATTTGCATTTCTCAAATTCTACAACACTATGGGAGTACCAACAGATGATTTCATAGTTCGAGGTATCTTCCTCGCATTCCCATCCAGAGGGTAGGTTCATTATGTTGATCTCAAGTAAAGTTAAGTCTGTTGTGAATATAGTTGTTGCATCTAGTGACAAAGGCCTCAAACGCAACAGACAATTCATGAAGTTATCAAAATCATACACTTCTATTATGAAGATGTTATTGAAAGACAAAATGATAACCTTGCTAGATCCTCGACCCTTTATTGAACCTTATCCTGACTAGTACAAAGAGAACACGTTCTTCCAATATCATCAAATTCTCAAACATGATACTAAAAGATGCATGCACCTGCACCACGAGATATAAGATTGCATTGATGATGATAATATCCACCTCGATGGGAAAAATTCGAATGTGAATAAGTATGCGGTAAAGGCTAATAGAAAGTTGCAAATTTACACAAATCCTTTTTTGTCTCACTCTATGAATCTAAGTGTCGAACCTCTTGGTTCCACTTCCCTTGAGTTCTCAAAGGATGTAAACGTGGTTTCATTTACACCTATTCCTCCCATGTAGCCAGCAACTAAATCACCAGCTATTACTTTCACCTCATAGGACTTTCCTATGAACATGAACAAGCATCCTTCTTCTCTATACATTCCCACTCATGCTAAACTGACAAGGTAATAGTCTTGTGGGAAACTCAGTTAAAGGGGGGACCTATTGTGCTAAACTAAGTGACCTTCGAGTTTTTAAAAAAGGTGGCTTCTTCTGTAATTGGGGGGTTGAAAAGGGTAGAAGGAAATTAATATAAAATGAAATCTAATCTAAGGCGATGTGCTAATACGTAGATATGAGCACGATAAACCTATCTGTTAGATATTATTTAAGGGTCGTTCAACAATCTGCTATGTCCCAGAATAACAAAAATCAAAATGGAAATTTGAATAATTTACTTAATGACATAAAATAACTTACATACATTTACTGAAAAGAAGAGTCAACAACATGGTCTGAATCAACAAGCTTATATTGAAATTATAGAAGTTTGTGAACAAATTACTCAATACAATAAGGGCACAATATAAAGCTTTATCAAATAGTCAAGAAACAAAAAGGTTGAACAATGGCACAATCTGTGAATCTTATACAATAAGCTAAAACAATACAAGAGGCTTGGTGTCTTTCCATAAAAAAAATTGTAAGTTCTAAACCCCTTCTTCAAAATAAGAAGTAGTATTTATAGATAAAAAATCCTACCACATGGCGGGCCGATAACAGAAAAGATCCTAAATCATGAGCAAAGATATCAGAGCAATGATTTCCCTTGGCCACTACAACACAAAATATTCTGAACATGGAACGTGGTCGCTTAGAAACCAGACGCGTCCCTTGCGAATAATGCCAGTGGTCCCAGTAGAACATAGTGTCGACATGTGTTGCTAATCCACAAAGGTAGTTAGAACACATGGAAATATTGGTGAGGCTTGTTGCTTGTTCCCTACTTCTCCTCGATGAAGTCCCAGAAGAGACATGTAGGGACAGGTCAGAGCTTGTGGTTCATTCCTCCCCTCTTGCGATGAAAACCTACACGATGAAGACATGTGGAGGTATCCTTCTCAAATGGCAATGTCGGAGGGGTTCGCCAAGAAGTGTACACAAACCGATGCTACATGGCACTCAGACGGGGCCCAATAGAAAAGTGAAGGGAAGAAACCTTCAAATATGTGAATTGTTGATGCGTGGAAGCATGGTGGGAGTTGTTAGAAGAGTGAAGGGAGAAAACTCTGCGAAGAGTGCTTGGAAAACATGTGGCTACAGTCAGACAAAGCTTTTGCAAAAAGGAGCCCAAAGAATGCAAAGTATGGGGCATGGGCCGGTACTTAACAAAAATAAAAACCACCTAGAGGGAGCTCGAGGAAATTTATGTTCACAGCAGGTAAACCAACAAAAGTGGTTTATAATTCCGGTGAGGAAGGAAAAGTTGCAAAAAAAATTGGTTTTTAGGGGTTCAAACAAACTTTTGGTTCGACCATACTCAAAGGAGAACCCCCCTTCCAGCGAACCCATTAAATTTTAGGTCCCACATTTCCCAACAAAATAAGCAAAGAAAATGGTTGTGGAAAGGGGGTTCGCTCGAACCCCCCCTTTCCCCCTTCTCCCACTTTGGCACCAAAAAACTCCAAAATTTTTCCCTTTGAAGCTCAAGTTGAGGATGAAAATGGAGGAGACTTCACAGAACCAACTGGATGATGGTAGTCCTCAAAATGAGCTATCCAACGAATACAATTTTAATATGTTTTGGTTTTATTATGTATTTGTTTTTTAGTGTTATTAAACATAGGTTTTTCATTGAAAATCAAGCTCTCTATTTTGCACACGTGGAAAAACAGCAGATTATCAAAAAAAAATATGAGTGCACTAGATATTAAAGTCCTTAATCTAACAAAAAAAAAAAGAATTTTGATACATACAAGAAAAGTTATGTTGTATATAGTCTACCTATGTCTAAATTGTAATCGATTTGACTTCAAAACTTGATTAAGGAAAAAATATTTAATAAAACATTATGAAACCAATTAGAATCACTAGATATCGTAGTTACAAATCAAAATTCGAAAAAAATAGAATTTTATCCTTCATAGAAAAAAAATTATGTTGTATACTGTAAGTGTCACTCCTTAAAAATGGTGGTTACTGAAAAAAAATAGTTTTCGAAGAAAATGGAAAAAGAAGTGCAATCTAATTCCAAATTTTTTAAAAAATATATATTTAGAATCTACAGACAAAATGTCACAAATCACTAGTTTGCATCATCTTCAAGTTCCTCACAGTTTAGCCACTATAGGTTCCTGAAAGTGAATATTTAGTTAGAAAAAATTATTTCAGTGTCTAGTTTGGCCAAAAATTGTAAACCAGTATTGTGGGATCACCCTCGCATCAACGAGAACATCTGATTGGTGTTCTAGTCGACCCTACGAGCCGTGTGAACATGGTAATGAAGGAGACTCTTCTATTCAATTTTCTACATAGGGAGGGGGTGATCCCACAAAGCTGGTTTACAATTTCTGAGAGGAACTGATTTTTGCTGAAATCACATATTTTTAGAAAATATAATGATTTAAGCCTTTAAAAAGTCCATTTTAAGGATTCAAATTGAAGAGGATTTTATCAAACCACCTTAGATCAAACCCCCTTGGATAGAACCTCGCCAGTTTTAAACCATACCTATAAATGAGTCTCCTTTACACCTATCAAAATGCTGATAAAAAATCACTTTTGATTTACCTTTTGGGGGATCAAATGAATTCATTTAAAATTTATTTCAAATGATTATGGTAGTCTTCAAAATGAGCTATCCCACAAATATAATTTTAATATGTTTTGGTTTTATTATGTATGTGTTTTTTAAGTTTAATTAAACATAGGTTTTTCATTGAAAATCAAGCTCTTTGTTTTGCACATGTGGAAAAATATAAAATTATCAAAATAATTTTTTTAAAAATATTTTCATGTTTGGTATTGATGTCCTTGATCCATTAAAAAAAAAAAAATTGAATTTCGATACATACAAAAAAAGTAATGTTGTATACAGTCCGCCTATGTCTGAATTGCAATTGGTTTGACTTCGAAACTCTATTAAGGAAAAAATATTCAATAAAAAACTATGAGACCAAATGAAAGTGCTAGATATCATAGTTACAAATCTAAATTCAAAAAAATTAGAATTTTATCCTTCATACAAAAAAAATTATGCTGTATACAATGAGCATCACTTTTTTAAAATGTTGTTTTCTGAAAAAAAAATAGTTTTTGTGGGAGATGGAAAAACAAGTGCAATCTTATTCCAAAAATTTTGAAAAAAATATTTTTAGAATCTAAAGAAAAAATGTGATGAGACTCTAGTTTGCATCATCTTCAAATTCCTCACGGTTTAGCCGCTATAGGTGCCCAAATGTGAAGATTTAGTTAAAAATAATAATTTTAGTGTCCAGTTTGGCCAAAAATTGTAAATCACTATTGTGGGATCACCCGAGGAATATAAAAAGTCAAAGACCACAATACGTACGCACGATGGATTCTTGGTCCCTCTAATCAGTTCCATCACCCTCTCAATCTTGGTAGGGCCCGGGACTATAAATGCTCCTTTCGATATCATCTTGGAGTCGAACTTGTTCAAAGTGAAACTAGGTATCCCATTGCTAATTTCCATGAATACGGTCACTTCGATAATTTATAAGTGTGTAAATCAAAATGAATCTAATCTAATACACCAATGAAACATTAGATTAAAGAAACTAAATTAAAGAAAGCAAAATGCAAACTCTAAATGCAAGCAACTTCTTCAAATTCATCCCATTGTCCTCTATCTCCAAGGATTCGTTTCTAGATGCTGACTCTTAGTTGTTTTAAACAACAGCTTGTAGAATGGCAGCTTGAGAGAATGAGATTAATGAAAATGCATATGCATGACTATATGAGTTAAGCTATGAAATTGAAATGCTAATTAAATGTTAGAAATGTTTGATAAAACTGAAATGCGACTATAATAACTACGTATGAAAATCTAGAATTCGAGGTCCTTTCCAACTCACAAGAGAGCTGTATTTATAGATTTTTGAAAGCAAGAATTCAAATGGCCAAGATCAACGGTTGAGTTCAAACCTGTTAAAATGAATGGTGAGAGATCGAGAATTTGAAAAGAAGGTAGAATTTTAAGAGACGGATGGAAAATGAAGAGACAAAATGAAAGATGTCTCCATAATTTAAATAAATAAATATTTAAATATGTGTGGGAAATGAAAAGCTTCTAATTATGTGAGAAGAGATGAAAATCTTTTTAACTAAATATCTGCAAATATTTAATTATTGAGAAGAGTGAAGAATTTCAGAAAATATTTTAATTAAATATTGAAAATATTTTAATTAAATGTGAAATGAAGAATATCATTTAAATTTTAGAATTTAAACTTGTGATAATTAATATAAATAAATTGTGAAATCTATTTAATTAATTAAGAGGAAAGTAGCATTAATTAAATAAACTCATTTATTTAATTAAACTAGAAGAATTGGGAAAATGAACAATACTATCATATATATATTTAATAATATATATAAAATACACCGAGAGATATCCTTCTCGAGGCACCTATTCAATTTTCATGTAAAAAATTGATTTAAAAATAGGCGCCTTGAGAAGGATATCTCTCGGCGTATTTTATATATATTATTAAATATATATATGCTAGTAGTAGTCATGACACAAAATGTAATATCTTAAATAAATTATTTTTTATATTAAATTATTATAATAATTAATATATTGTAATATGATAGTATAATATTTGTAATTCAATTTTAAAAATAATATATATAATTTAATATTTAAATGTTAAGTTAAAATATATGAATATATTTTTAGTATATTTACAATATTATAATAAAAAATATTACATCATCAATATTTAGTTAGGATTATTTAAGAAAATATTTAGTTAGGATTGGGAGCCTTGTTAAGGATAAGAGATATAGTTAAGGTTAGGGTTAGGTCTAGAGCTTTTGTTTTAGGGTTAGGGTTAGAGTTAATATATAGTTAGAATCAGGGTTAGGGTTAATATTAGGATGAGAGACAAGGTTTGCATCTAAATTAGGGTTAGGGTTATCATCGAGATTAGCTTAGGATTAGGGTTAAAATTAGGTTTAGGGTCAAGTTTAGGGTTAATAGATATAGTTAGGGTTAGGGTAATAATTGGGGTTAAGGTTATTAGGATTAGGGTTATAGTTATGTTTTGGATCAAGTTTAGGGTTAGGATTATGGTTAGGTTGGGGTTAAGAGATATAGTTAGGCTTAGGGTTCGGATTAGGATTAGGGCTAGAGATATAGTTAGGGTTAGGGTTAGGGTTAAGAGATATAGTTAAGGTTAGAAATATGGTTAACATTATGATGAGGGTCAAGGTTCACATCAAAATTAGGGTTAGGGTTAGTATTAGGATTAGAGTTACATTTAGGTTTGTAGTCAAGTATAGGATTAATAGATATAGTTAGGGTTGGGGTAATAATTGGGCTTAAGGTTATCAGGATTAGGGTTATAGCTATGTTCTTGATCAAGTTTATGGTTAGGATTATGGTTAGGTTGGGGTTAAGAGATATAGTTAGGTTTAGGGTTTATATTAGGAGTAGAGCTAGAGATATAGTTAAACTTATGGTTAGGGTTAGGGTTAGAAATATGGTTAACATTAGGATGCGGGTTAGGGTTAGGATTATCATTAGGATTAGGGTTACATTTAGGTTTAGGGTCAATTTTAGGGTTAAGAGATATAGTTAGGGTTAGGGTAATAGTTAGGGTTAAGATATATGGTTAGGGTTAGGGTTAAGGTTAAGGCTATATATATAGTTAGGATTACGGTTAGGGTTAGGGTTGATATTTAGTTAAGATTAAGGTTATGATTAGAATTAGGATGAGACTTAGATTTAGCATCAAAATTAGGGTTAGGATATCATCAAGATTTGTTCAAGATTAGGGTTACAATTAGGTTAGGGTTAGGGGTTGCATAATTGTTATGGTCATACTTAGGGTTAGGTTTTGAGTTAGAAATATCATTAGGTTTAGGATTAGGGTCAGAGTTAGGGCTAAGAGACATAGTTAGGATCAAGGTTAGGGTTAACATCAAGATTAGGGTTATGGCTAGCATCAAAATTAGGATTAGGGTTAGCATGAAGATTAGCTTAAAATTAGGGTTCGAGTTAGGATTAGGATTAGAGTTACAATTAGATTTAAGATTAATTTTAGGGTTAAGATTATAGTTAGGGTTACAATTTTCATCATGGTTATGGTTATGCTTAGGGTTAGGTTTTGGGTTAGAGATATAGTTAGGTTTAGAGTTAGACAATGACTTAGGAAAAATTTTAGGGTTAAGATTTAGAGATATAGTTAGGGTTAGGGTTAACATTAGGGTTATGGTTAGAGATTAGGGCTAGGGTTAGCATTAGTAGTGGGATTACCATTATTATTAGCTTTATCTTAGAACCCTGACTCTAATCCTAATTGAATCGTCACCCTAACCCTAACCCTAATTAAACCTTGATTGTAACCCTGAGCTTTATCTTAAAACCCTAAACCTAACCTTTACTAATTCTTGACCAAATTGAACCCTAACCCTTATTTTAATTGAACACTAACCCTAAACTTGTTTAAACTCTAACCCTAATCTTAACCCTAATTAAACCCTTTATTAACCCTAAGCTTTATCTTAGAACCCTAACCCTTACTAAACCCTAACTCAAATTGAACCCTAAATATAACTATAACTAAAGACTAACCCTAGTCCTAGTTAAATGATAACCCTAATTTTATAAGTCTAATTGAATTCTAACCCTAATTTTAACACTAATTGAACCACAATTCAAACCCTCAGACTAATTGAACACAAACCCTAATTGAAGTATATCCCTAACCCTAACCGTAATTGAGAAATCACCCTAATCTAAGCATAACCCTTACCTTAATTAAAACCTAACCTAATTAGACCCTATTGTTAAGGTTAAATTAAGGTTAGGTTTACGGTTCAATTAGGGTTTTAGGATAAAGTTTGGGGTTAGCATTAGGATTAGGGTTATTAATGTCTTAGTTTATAAATTGGGCATTAATGATAAATATTTTAAACAAAAATTGAATATTTTAATGTACATATTTCTAATTCTATGTGAAATTTAGTATATGAGGGTTAGAATATCTTAATATTAATTTATAAATTTAACACTAATGATAAATATTTATTTAAAAAATAAATATTTATTTAAAAAATAAATATTTTTTAAAAAAATATGGATTTTAATCTAAAATTATATTTCCATGTGAAATTAAACATTATTAGGGTTAAAATTATTAATGTGTTAATATTACTTTAACCCTAACCGCAAATGAACCTTAACCCTAATCCCAAGCTTTATTCAAAAACATCACACATAACTCTAACCCTAATTGAACACTAGACCTAACTTTATCCCTCATTGAACCCTAACCCTAATTGAATAGTATTAGATAATTGATTCCTAATTCTTACCCTAAGACTAATTGAACCCTAACCCTAACCCTAATTGAACCCTAGCCTTAACCTAACCCTAACCCTTAAAGAATACTTACCCTAATTAAAACCTAATTGAATCGAGCCTATTTGAATCATAACCCTTAATGAACACTTAACCTAGTTAAATACTAACACAATTAAAACCTAACCCTAACCCTAATAATAAATAAGCCCTAACCCTAATCCTAATTAGACACTAACCATAATCTAATTTAATATTAACCCTAACCATAATCCTAATTTTAACTCTAATCCTAACTGAACCCTAGTCCTAACCCTAATTGAGCCTTAATTGTTACCTTAATTAAATCATAATGCTAATTAAATCAATAATATTAAGATGAGTCACTATCAAACACATCCCCTTAATATTATATATTTAGATGTGCTTCTATATAAAAATAGATAATTAATTAAATTTTGTGGAGATAATTATAAATATTGTTATTATTATTTTATTGATATTTATTTCAATGATATAATGGATGAATTATTTTGAAAAATGTGACTCACTAATATGATTTGAATGGGTCCCCATAATTTATTAGAAATGTTATAATGTCAATATTAGTACTATTGTAATTCTTCTGTAGTATTGAATTGTTATTGGATTTTCAAAAAATAATAATTTAGAATAATTTCTTGTGAAAGCAAGCACTCTTAATTAAATGGTAATATTTTAATCTAATTAACATTAGGTGGTGAAGTTTCCAATTAAGTTCAACATAAAGTGAAAATTAAAAGAGAAATTAATTGTATTATAAATTCAACTTTTCTATGTATAAAAATAACTTTTCTATTTCTTTTTTTCTTTCCACCCAAATCAATTCATTTTAAAAAAATATACTAAATTCTAACTTCAATTTTGGATTCAATTAAGTTGTATTATTCTTTAAATTTGTATAATAAATAAATAAAAAATCAAATCACCACAATATCTTGAAAACTGAAATTTCATTTATAAATTTAAATTTCATTCTAAAATTAAATTATAATTTCTAAAAAGCATATAATATTTATTATCTAGTTGTTAAATAATTAATAAAATTATAGTGATTATCTAATACAAATGAATTAAATAAAATTACATATTCATTTTAAAATAATTTAACAATTACTAATTTAGATATAAAAGGAACCTTTCTTTTTATTTTTATTTTCTTTTGCATGCAAATCATTTCACTTTCTAAAATTAAACTAAATTCTAATTTCAAAAAAGTTATAAAATATTTTTAATAACAAATAGTTTTGATTTATATTGTTTTAATAGGTTGGTAGGAGAAATAAACCTTTACTTCTAATTTTTTTCAGCTCAATTGAATTGTGTATTGATCTTTGAATTTGAATGTTTTCAAAACAAAAAAGGGTGATCTCTTGGAAATAAACTTTAAAAAAATTTGTAACACCCATTTTTCTTCCATATTAGAAATAATCTCAAATATATAATAAAAAATAATTATTATTTTTTAATCAATTGCACATTTTTTTAATCAATATTTTATATATAAATACACAGTTATATAGATTTTTGAAAATATACATTGTTTACAACCAAAAAATTACAGCTATATTAATTACTCATAATTTAACTATATTTTTTAATAGCACCTTAAAAAACCTATAATTAATTTCTTTAAGAGTCTGTGGTCTTATTCCTCCTACCATACCTAATGTAGAAATAATACAACCATTTGGATCATAGCATAAAGTGCATGTTGTTTAACACCATGTAAAAGCTATGCAAAATTTAGAAACTGATTATTACTGGAGACCTAATTAGAGTTAACTATGTGAAATCTATGCAAAATTTAAAATTTGAAATGATTATAATAGTAACAAAATGGGTAAAAGCTAGAGAGAATTTGTAAATTAAAATGAATATTGCCTCACTCTCCACATAAATATATGAAGCTTAATTAAAAAACATGCATTCTCTTTCCACTAAAATTTAATTAGTGCTCAACAATAAAAAAAAATCCACTAAAAATTTTCAGTTCAACAAAATATTTATAAATAGTATTTAAAAAAAGCTTTTGTAAGTAATGAAATTGGACAACCATTAAATTGGCATCCATTGAAAAACTACAGATAATGCTTCCTCAACTTTAGGACCCAAACAACCTGCACAAAAAGATAGTTTCCTATCAAATTAAGATTCAATTATAGAAACATAAAAAAACCAAACCAAAAACCACAAACTTAAACCATACAAGATCAAGAGCCATATCTTACCTGGTAAGAGATGCAGATCTGTTAATTTTTTATACTCAGGGAACCAAATAAAAAATAGAAGCACATACAAAATAAATAAGTGCAAAGCGATAGATACTATGAGTTTAATCGCTCATCCACTATCCAAAACAAAGATGATACAAATTATAACTCTGATGCAAACATATGAAATTTACAAGATCCAAAAGGTAAAAAGTTTATTTTTAATAACCGATTTTCTCTGCTATTTCTCAACACACAAGAAGTACAGACCAGTTGCAAACAACGACAATTTAGGGAAAACTAAAGATACATTGGATTATAGATCATTAAAAAGAAACTTGCCAAACAATTCTGATAGTCAAGAAGTAGCAATGTAACCATAGATATAAAATCAGCCAAGAGTGGAAGAGAAACTGTGGAGACAACTTTCAATTCTTTTTGTCCACACACATAACATGAAACCATATGGGCTTTACTAAATGAGAAATTTCACTCATTCACATAAAGCAATAATATTCGCTATTACTATACTTGTAATTACTCAATCCATCAAGCATGAATAAATTATGAATTGCTATCATACGACTCTTACAGAACATGAGGCATAAAAGATTGTGGTATAAAAGAACGACTGAATTGACCCGTCCATGCAGCCAAGAAGTAGAAAATGATGGATAAAGAAGTGGAGGGGAAAAGCGAGTGGCAGTAACCTAGATGAGGATTAGGAATGACATCCAGGGTACAAATGCATTTCGTATTCTGCCAACCAAAAAAATTATATGAAAACCGATGCAAAATACCAATCAATACATAAACTTTCATATAGAAAAATAAGGAAATGTAACATTTTCCTAATGGAATACCATGCAAAGATTTCATGAGATAATTGAAAGCTTAAAACGGGAATACAAAATGCACAATTCAAGAACTCAAGAGATATCGGTGACAGTAGGAGAAATCTATACGAACCTTTACTTACCACAACCAGACAAGCATACAAAAATCCATAGAGAGAAGAAAGGCATTAATTTTACATAATCCAAAAGCCACAAACAGAAAAATAAAACTTACCATATACTATCCATTAATTTAGGATTTTTGACGTAGCTCCAGATACATGCATTGATTTTGCAACACATATATGTTGGCCCTAAAAACAACAAAACTTGTTAAACACATTTAGCTGCAACCAAGTTACTCGGCAAAATGAAATCAATTTAGCAGTGTGGAATAGGCTACGCCCCACACTTATAAAGAAAACACCAGACGTTGCATGAATATTAATGTGCTACAAGTGGAGAAATAAGGCACTGATTCCACTCAATGCCTTGTGAAATGCCACTGACGATTGTTTGAAATGGTTTGGCGTTATCCTTCTTTCGCCTCATTTCCTCTTCCATTACAGATCAAACGAATATTAATAACTACTTTCTACGAATACTGGCAGCTGCCCGTCATTTTTTTCAAAAAGGCCAAAAATTTTACTATGATTTTGATGCCACTGTAGTTCGCCTCTCGACGAAATAAATAAATAATTAAATTTATTTATATGTAGATGACTTAAGAATATTAATTAAATAATTCATATTTAATTAATTAACAGGTTTGGTTAACCGTGACCATTTTTAGATGTGTACATTTTGCCCCTCTTTGAAGTGATGTGTTTTACGCATTGCTTCAAAGAATTTGCTCCTGATTTTGAAAAATTTAAATGATGATGCTATATGCCCCCTCGAGAGATAAATTGTGTAATGAGAATGATTTGGAAGATTTTCAGATGATTTCGGAGAAAAATTGGCGATTTAGCTCTTGAAATAGCACTTTGCATAGTAAAAATAAAAATAATTTGCCACTTTCACCCCTTTAAAAGGTGAAAAAGGTGAAAAGTCATTTTCATTTAAACAGTAACCTTTGAGAATTTTTGAGCTCTGAGAGAGATATTAGCGATGCCGATCCCTTATGAGCGTCACAGATTCAAGCGAGGCCGCCGTCATCAGAGACCACCTGCGTACGAACCTCCGGTAAGTCGATCAAAACCTCTCTGTCAATTTTTTAATGATTTTTGAATGCATTTTTTTATTTATTTTTTATTTTTTAAATTTTGTTTTAGCGCATATAATTTTTATTTCGGCGCATATGAGCTTTAGTTTAGCGCATAGGTTAGATAAACCGGCACATCCAAAGTGGCGCATAGGTGCAAAATAGTCGTGCATAGGTGAATTAGCGCATAGGATAGATCAAATGGCCCATCCATGAAACCTGTCTGCGTAGGATGGTAGATTAGCGCATAGATGAACTGTTTTAGCGCATTTGTTTGATAAAGTAGCGCATTCATGAAATCGCACATCCATCATCTGTTTTAGCACATCCATGGAGTAAAGTTGCGCATCCATGTTTTGGTGCATTGATTGACTGTTTTAGCGCATCCATGGATTTTTGCTGAATTTCAATTTTTGAAAAAAAATTGATGTGTGCTTGATGATTGTTGCTATATTAGACAACGAATTTTATGCTTTTAAATATCATCAATGATAAAGTAGCTTGATTTAATAAATTTTTCTTCATGCTTGAAGAACAAATAGGTTTGATAAATTTGCTTCCATGTGATATGAAAACAAATAGAAATAATAGATTTGCTTTCCCGATTGAAAGTCAAATAGATAGATATTGAGTCATGTTGATTGTTAAATTTGTTTTCATGTGATATGAAAAACAAATAGTAGAAATGATTGATAAATTTGCTTCCATGCGATATGTAAAACAAATAGAAATTGATTTGAACTTGCTTGATGTATTGATTGATTGATGATATCCATTGTTGATTGATTCACATGATTGTTTGATGATGTTGTAAAGGAGGAATTTAACCTCCTCTAGATCAGAGAGAGATTTCCTCAAACGTAGGAGATGATTCCTCGACTGTCCCATGAGGATTTAGGAGTGATAAATCAGTGTGGTTTGAGAGCTCTGTTGAGTATCCCGCAATATCGGGTCAACAAGGCACTGTTGACTGCTTTAGTGGAGAGGTGGCACAGTGAGCACAATACCTTCCATTTGCCTTCAGGAGAGATCATGGTGACTCTGGAGGATGTTTACGAGATTCTGGGTATTCCTATGGTTGGAGAGCTTGTGATTTATGATCACAAGGAGATTGGAGGGATTGATGCTTTGAGACGAGTTTTCCAGGATCCTCATGTCTCCGGATATGAGATTCCCTGGAAGGAGATGATGGAGAGATATGCCCCACTACCTTCAGTTTTAGCAGGTATGATCGGTGGTTTCCTTTGTCCTGATTGTAGGTCAAAGGGACTGTCAGTTGGGTGGGGTAGGATTCTAGAGGACATGCTTCTCCATCGTACCAGATATGCATGGGGGTCATGCATGCTTGCCCATCTGTACCATGATCTTCATTAGGTTATGTACACAGATGGGAAGAGTCTCTCCTGTGGGGTGACTCTTTTACAGATATTTGCATGGGAGCACTTTGCGATTACACGCCCCATCGTTCAGAGAGATCACCCGCTTGGATTTCCATATGTTTATGCATATACAGGGCCCCTTGTCTAGTCGAGGCTGGGCAAATTAGAGTACTGGTTGTGTGTACTTGATGATTTAGATACTGTCATCTGGCGACCGTATGTGGACCATGACCCATGGGAGGCCGATGATATAGAGTTACCATATATGACCAGATCCAGATACCTACTTGGGCGGACACCTTTTATCATCGAGCGATTTTTGGTTAGAGGGTGTTGAGACAACTAGGATTGGTTCAGATGATGCTGCAGGGTGTGGCACATTATGCTAGATGCCGAGAGGATGTACCAAAGTGGAGTCCATTTGTGATCATTGAGGTAGCCAGGGTAGAGTACTTTGAGTTACAGCGAGTGCAGTGGGCCATGCATCCGGAGGTTACTGATGCAGGGATGACGGATGATTATGCCGCCTATTTTTACACACATCCCTTCCCAAGATTTACTAGTCCAGAGGAGCCTGCCCCATTGATGGGAGGGTCAGTTACACAGGCGAGGTGACAACAGCCCCAGGGACCTCCAGCAGTAGGGCAGTCATAGGGTCAGGCACAGGTACCAGCACAGGGAGGGGTACAGGTAGATCAGGCCGAGGATATCGATGAGGTGGCAATGGATGTGGATGATGAGAGCTCAGAGGATGAGGAGATGGATGAGGAGTTAGATGACTCAGATAGTGGGGATGACAGGGGTGGTGGGAGACAGAGATTTTTCTTTAATGTTCCTTTCAGCATGAGGCCACGAACATCCAGAGTGGTGGGTCAGCCCAGTACTTCGGCTCCACGGATTACTATCAGGGCTCCGTCACAGGGATAGATGGATGCTTTGCAGGTTGAGGTTCAGACTCTTCTGAGTCAGTTAGCACAGGCACAGGTGACTAGTCAGCTACAGGCATAGATCGCACAACCACTACCTCCTGACCCACAGATAGTTTAGCTTGCAGCCAAGAGAGACAGTTTCAGAGAGAGATGCATACAGGCTAAGGGAGTAGCCGAGAGATTGCTAAGATCAGTTGAAAGCACCTCTATTGGAAAGGTTGTAGCAGAGGGGCTAGAGACTGTTCGGGAGGCCGAGTACTATAGGATGAGGTATTTTGAGGCAGTGCCACCTGAGCAGACGATAGCATTTACACAGTCAGGTACTCAGACTCGGACTCATTCACGTAATCACTCTAGAAGTGCGACCAAGAGTGTGGGTCAACCGATTAGACGAGAGATTAGAGCTTCTGGGAGCAGAGATCTGTCGAGACCTACTACCTCTGGAGGAAGCAGTAGTCATGTTCCACGGCCATATACCCCTCAGTGATGGACATGTTGTACATATTTATGCCATTGTATTTGATATATATTTTTGAAACATTTGATATCCTTGTATTTCTGGATATTTGTTTTGATGAGATTTATAAGATGGAATGGTGATTTGATTATGCACGTATTATAGATGATTTATGCACATGTTATGGATGCATGTTTTTATTTTTATATGCTATGTCGTGTATGATGATGCAATAATGATATGATCTAAATGATTTTTTCCTTCATGATGTATGCAATGAATGTATGATGTAAGATATAAATGCTTTTGATGAAATGAGAGGATATGATTTGTGAAGATGTAATATGTAATGAATGATATGCACGTGATGTGATTTATGATGTAATATGAATGGTAATGATGATGTAATGAAAATGTACTTATGTAATGAACTTATGATATATGATGTAAATGATCATGATAACCTAAATGATGGATGCAATTTTATTTATGAATGTGTGTGAAATATGCAAATGTATATGAATGATTAAAAATAACGACCATGTATATGATATGTAATGATGGATAATGATCATGATGAATAAAATGAGATGATAATGAAATGAAATAATGATGTAAGTACGCAAGTGCAATGATAATGATAATGGAAAATGATGTGAAATGAATGTGAATGATAATGAAAATGAGATGTAACAAATGTCCAGTCATACTCCACCATTGTTTGAAAAAGATATTCAAGAATGTGGTCAACCCTCAAAAATCTATTTAAAAAAGCCCTCGAAATGCAAATGAATTGTGCAGTCCTGAAAAGTAATAATGAATTATGCAATCCTAAATGAAATAATGAATCATTCTCCTTGTTGCCATTTCCTATTGTGTTTAGTTGTCATCATTGAGCCTTTTGATATGTTGAAAGTTAGTACAAGCATCAAAGGGTATGTTAGCACCAATGATGACCTGAGTACTGCTTTCATAATGTTTGATGTAGCAAGTTAATACAAGCATCGAGGTATAATTGAATCAAGATGACCTGAGTATTGTTTGCATAAACAAACAAAAGTTAACCATTTTCCTATGCAAATTCTGAAATGTCATCAATGATACGTTGTAGAGCATATCTCACGACCAATTTGCACAATACTAATGATTAGCTTTCAGACAACAAGCAAAGAAAAATCATAATTCTCCCATGTGATTCTAGTTCAATACATCATTGAACCACTCCAAAGATATGATGCCATCAAATATCAAAACAACAATTTTGCAACTTATGATTTTAAGCTTGTCATTCATTTTATTCAGATTTAGATCGTCCACTTTGTTTCTGTCAAAATAGTCATGTAAGCTCATTTTGATTGGACAAGACTGTTGCTTTCGATCTTAGACACATGTTGTCGTTTTTGCCTGCTAGAAAAGCTCCAAGAAGTGAACTACCCCCTAGTGACCTTGTACTCTGACTCCTGCTAGACACAACTACTGCTAAGGATTGTGATCCTAATAAAATGCTACTCCTAATGTGAGATGTTAGATGAAAACTATTAATGCAATGTGAAGAAGTAACAAGATAAAAGGGCACCTCAATAAAATTAGCCTAAGAAAATGGACAATATGCAAGCAAGATGAACAAATTGATTGTTGTTATACCTTCATGTTGTTGCTTCCTTGGTTGGCCCTTGATTTCTGAAGTCTTGTGTGCTCTTTGGATGACAATGAAGTGAAGTGGATGTAAGATGCAAGATGATGCTAAGTGCTATGATAGATGAGAGCTTGAATGACAATTTTGTAAGAGTTTTGTTGCAAAAGAATTGATCCTCAAAAATGAGGGAAATGAGGGGGTATTTATAAGCTAATTAGAATTCTCTAGAGAATTCAACGGTTGGGATTGATCCAACAAGATCAAGATGAAGGGCTATGGTGAATTGAGGACTCACAAGCCCTCACATCTTGACATGTGGAGTGTGAGATGTTTTAAGGTGGAGTGATGTGGAAATGAGGTGGAAGGGAAGTACATGAGATGGATCTTGGGGGATGAGAAGATTCCTTGGAGGAATAAAAGTGAATTAAAAATTCACAATGATTGGAAAAATCTAGTGGATAAGAGAGGGTCTCCAAAAAGCTGGAGATTTGTCACATGTAGGTGATGTGACAAGTCGAAGGTTCTAAAAGCCTTGGGCATATGTAAAATGGCATGTCACATTTGCATGGGGATAGGGTAAACCTTGGAAGAATAAAATGTGAATTAAAAATTCACATGGGAAAGAGAGTCTAGGCTAAAAAGGGTAAGTGGGAAGGTTGACCAGAAAAGGTAAGTCAAATGTGGCTAATGATTCTGATTAAGGTTGTGCAAACACAAGATTAAGATAATTAATGATAGATTGGGGACAAGTGGGAGATTATGAAGGATGTGACACTTAATCTTGATTAAGTGGTGCACATCCTAATCATAGATTAATTAATTTAATTTGGATTAAAAGGTGTTATGGAGTATGTGACAAGGAGAGAGAAAAAGGGGAATTAAAAATTGATTTTAATCCAAATGGGTTAAATGACTAAATTAAATAATTTGTCATGTTTATTTAATTTAGAGAAGAAAAGGGGGTAAGGTAAAGTATTTAATTTATTTAATTACATACTTTAGGAACCTTAGGCAAAAAATGAAATAATGATTAAATAAATTATTTAATCACTGTTAATGGAATAGATGAATATAATAGACGATTTTGATCATATGAAAGTGATCAAATTTGGATGTCTACATTTTTCCCCTCTTCGAAGTACCGTTAGAATAACCATGCTTCGAAGAAAAGAAAGTGCATATGACTCTATAGAGGAAGTAACCGGAAGATGATGCCCCAGCATAGGACTTGAGCTGTCCGATTAGTGTTGAAATGGATGAAGATGCCCCAATCTTGAAAGGGATTGATTATGGCAGGGAAAATTGGTAAATGTGAAAGGTATGCCCCCTCGAGAGGGTGACAGGGAAAAAGAGGGGTCCCAGGCGACATCTCGATAGGAAGAAATGAATGGTATGATTGGAAAGAGGGCAAAAAATTAGGCAAGTTTTCCTTTTAAACGAAGTCAATCGGACAAACAGGGTGCAAATAGCGGCCCGGAAAGGGAAAGGATTAATCAGAGGAATAAAAGGGTAAATAAAAGGTAAAAACACCTCTTAAAAGAGAGGGAAAGGAGAGGGGTCCTGAAAAAAATCTCTTGATAGGAAGAAAAAAAGGGTGTGGTTGGAAAGAGCTCAAAAAATAAGCAATTTTTCCTTTTGAACGAAGTCGATTGGACGCACGGTTTGCAAATGGCGGCCCCGAGAAGAAAAAGGAAAAAAAGTGCTACAGAGGGGTGAATTTGCCCCACTACAGAAGGGAAAATACGCCCCGGGAAGGCGCGAGTTCACCCTAGGAGGGCGCTTACGCCCCAGGAAGGGGCGAGTTCATCTCAGGAGGGCGGTACACCCCGGGAAGGGGCGAGTTCGCCTCGGGAGGGCGGGTTCACCTCGGGAGGGAAAATATGCTTCGGGAAGGGGCGAGTTCACCCCGGGAGGTCTCTTACACCTCGGGAAGTGGTGAGTTCGCCCCAGAAGGGCGGGTACGCCCCGGGAGGGCGGGTACACCCTGGGAAGGGGCGAGTCTGCCCTGGGAGGGCGGATTTGCCCTGGAAAGAGGTCAGGTCCATTTCGGGAGGGCGGATCCACCCCGACAAAAGTAGAAGAGCGGATGAGTGATGAAGGATGAAGGGATGATGGAAGGGGAGAAAAGATGAGAGATGAGATGATGAAAGGGAATATGAAGATGATGATGTAAGTTGATGGATAAGAAATGATGATAAGCGATGGGAGATAAATGCGAGCACAAAATAAATATGATGTTGCCTTAGGCAAGCTGCAAAAGTGCGGATACGCCCTTCTGAGTGTTGCAGAAGTGCGAATACGCCCTCTAATTGTTGTAGAAGTGTGGATACACTCTTTTGATTGCTGCAGAAGTGCGGATACGCCATTTTGATTGTTGCAGAGGGGCAGATGAGTGATGAAAGATGAAGGGATGTGGGAAAAGATGAGAGATGAGATGATGAAAGGAGATATGAAGACGATGATGTAAGTTGATGGATAAGAAATGATGATAAGCGATGGGAGATAAATGTGAGCACAAATAGATTCGAGGACACATATGATGTTGTCCCAGTCAAGCTACAAGTCAGGTTGAGTGAATGGTTCATGGAGTGTTGTTTGATAAAGACATGAGACATCCCAAAACAACACAAGGATGGGGAAGGATACATCCCAATGAGAGTGTTATTGACGAGGGAAAGATTCATCCCAAAACAACGTTGATGATGAGGATGAGGATGAGTGTTGTTGATGAGGGAAGGATACATCCCATTGATGATGAGGATAAGGATGAGTGTTGTTGATGAGGGAATGATACATCCCAAAACAACACAAGGATAGAGAAGGATACTTCCCGATGAGAGTGTTGTTGATGAGGGAAGGATACATCCTAAAACAACACAAGGATAGGAAATGATGCATCCCATAGATGATAAGGATGATGATGATGATGAGGATGATTGGATCAAGGCTTGCAGCAAGTCTAAGACCAAGAGTGTGATTAGATGATTTGAATGGATGAGGATGGGGGAGATATGCAAGATGATGGAATGGAAAATGAAATGCAATCCTAATGCAATTTGCCATCCTTAGAGCACTGATTTTTGCTATAGCATAAGACACCGGGCGTCAGGGTATGTAAACCAAGACAGATTAGTTTCCAATGCATAAAACAAACACAATAGACAAGAAGGCTATTCCAACACCCCAAAGTTGAGATGACTTTGGTCGGGCCAGATATTGGAATAACCACAAGCACAAAAGGATGCCCCAGCGTAACACAAGACCTCAGGGATCTTGGTGGGTACTACGTGGGACAACCAAGAAGACAAAAATAAAGAAATGAGCAAGATATGCCCCTATGTTGACTATTCAAAGCACACCTTGATATGATGGATCAAGGCAACCATGAAAAGTGATGATAGGGAGATCAAATGATAAACAAAAGCCAAAAGCATCAAAAGATCACAATCAAGTTCAAATGTCCTTTGCCATATGATCAAGATAATGGATGGGGTTGATGAGGTCTGTTAGGAATGATATATCCTGTTGAGACTGATGATGGATAGGAAATTAAAAGATCGACATGACGCAGGATACTAGAAACCAATTGGATCTTGTGATACAGATGACCGTTGTTTGATAAGCACTAGCTCGGATAGGGACATACTTGACGATACAACAAGATGACATGACACAAGACTGAACCTAAAGACCTAGGGTCTCGAGGGTTGATCAAAGATCAACCTTGTCTATGTGAAAGCGCAGAGCCCTCGTAGTTCAGGAAAAGACCATGGTAAAAGCGAAAAGAGGATGATGGAGACCAATGATGGATGACAAAGACGAGATGGACAAACGCCCAGGGGGTGGATCAAATGATGGACCTTCCCTACGTGAAAGCAAAAGGGAAACGTAGTTCGACACAAGGCCAAAGATAGACGATGGAAGAGGACAAGATAGACACAAGACAAAGCCCCGGGGGTGGATCAAATGATCGACCTTGCCTATGTGAAAGCGTAGGGGCAACGTAGTTCGACACAAGACCAATAAAAAACAATGGTCTTGCAGGATAAATGGAAAAAAGGATGGAGCCAATATGATGAGACAAGATAGACTTGCAGGATTGAATAGGACAATAGTTGATATGTGTAAGATATGTAGGATGTGAAGCTCAGGGATAGGATAGGTAATCAGATCATTAGAATATGAATTGGAAAGGTGAGATGATGGATAGATGAGTGATGAAGATGTGAGAAAGATGTGGTAAATAGATAGGAGGGATGAATTATGATGTGAATGGCATTGGGTTGCATGTGGGTAGCCTAGAGCTAGATACCAATGACAAGGGATAATAGAGGGAAATGGATGGATGGATAAGAAGATGCTAGGATAGGTGGATAGTTGAGATGAAGATTGAGAGGATATTGTAAATATGTGAGAAATAGATAGGAATGATGATAGTGAGATAGCATGGCATTTGATTTCATGGGGGTAGCCGATAGCTAGATACCAATGACAAGGGATGATGAGATAGAAGGAAATGGATGGATGGATAAAGATGGGGAGATAGAAAAATGTGAGGATAGGTGGATAGAGGGATACAAAATTAGAGGGATGGAATTGATTATTGGATGGATAAATGGATGGGATGACAAGGATTAAAAGATGGAAAAGGACTAGTGGATGGGTAGATAGGAAGATAAGGATTTGGTAGATGGAAGGGATGACTGGATGGATAAATGGATGGGGAGGTAAGGATGGGTAGGAAAGGAGAGATGGAAAGGATTTCTTGGAGGGATGGATGGATGATTTCTCCAAGGACTCAAGCATAAATAGTGAGATGCCCCCACTCTATATGTGTCACGCATGATGAGGCAAGAGGGATAGAAAGATGGGTGGATAAGGGAGTGAGATGGGTAATGGAAGATAGATAGATGTGGATAGGATGCATGGATTAGAAAAGTAGATGGGGGGGGAAGGAAAATGATAGTGTGTGGATGAGGCAAATATATGCCAAGAGATGTCCAACGCATGTATAGAGGCTTTCCCGTACATTTATCAAGATCACGAGGAAGATGGAGGGATTGGGATAAATGGGGTCAGAGGGACAGGATGCAAAAGATAGGCAGATGTAGGAGATGGAGGAAAGGAATGCGTAAGTGGATGTTGCCCCCAATCGTGGAAGGAGACAAGATGGGGAATTTATGCATGATGCTTTTTTGCCAAGTTTTCATCATGGTACTAATCCAAGGTGCTTGTTTTCCAAGTTTTCACCATTGGACGAATGATTTTCTCTTTACTATTTTTTTTTTTTCCTCTTTTTTGGAGTAGGATGTGGACGAAGATGGATAAAGATAGGGAGATGGATATGTGGATTTTAGAGGATAGTTGATAGGGATATGGATGAAGGACTCAAGCAGCAAGTTCCATATGAGGTAATAAGAGCCCATGTGTAAAGTGACCAGTGGATGTTGGTACTACCTTATTAGACTGGATGGTTTATGCAAGAGGATGGATTAAAGGAATTTGATGGGGGAGATAGAGAGGATAGTGGATGGGATGTTGGAAAGTGTATGGATGGAATGATGGTGTAGATGTGTGATGGGGGAAGGTGTTCAGGACCAACATTGGCACATGTGGTGGTGGATGCGAAAAGATAGGTGGATGAATGGATGGAGAGTGTGACAATAATGGAAGCATTGGGATAGTGAATTTTGGGATGTAGGGACCCAAAACAGATTTAGGAGATGGAGGAGGTGAATGATTTTGTGGGGGAATAGCAACTTTGGATGTCGTTATGGACTTTTCAATTGAAGGTATGGCACCTTTTTTCTTTGGGATCCACATTTTTATTTTTTCTTTGGTGGGCCTTTGTGGCCGTTTGGATTGATTTGGATTTTGGACTTGATTTTTCTTTTCTTCAACATGCCTTTTGAAGGGGACATGAGGAGCTTTAGATTCATGTGGACATTTGGATTTATATATTTGTGCTTTAGCATCCAAAGTGCGTTTAGTAGCAAGGGGATAGATGCGAGGAGATAGATGATGGGGAGCGATGGAGGTAGGGTGATAGGGATTATGTGTAGATGGATAATGTGTAGGTATGTGCCTTTTTTGATCCTAATTATGAGTTATGAAGGTAGGATTTTTATGTTGTGTATGAGGGAGAGGGGGTGGATCAATGAAAGGATGAATAGGATAAGATGGAGGGGTTGATTTTGGGATATAGGGACCCAAAATGGACGGTGTATATGAAATATGTGTGGGGTTTGATGGAGGGCTATAGGAACCCATAGTAGATGGAGGATGAGCAATGATGGATGGAGGGACATAAGGACCCAAAATGGATTGAGAGGATGAGGGAGGAAGATGAATGGTTGTTTTTAGGTAATATGATGGAGGAGGGGGGATGGTGGCAAAGGACTTGGTAGAACGATGGAAAGTAACTCTTGTGCCTTTAGAAGAGGACCATTTAGGATGTACGGAGGTTGTACCAACATCTTTAGAGTGCGGGTTTTAGGAGATATATCCAAGACCATGTGTGCCTGGATGTTCTTTGACTTGGATGGGCTCTAAAGTACCTTGCTCATGAAGGCCTAAACCTTTTCCTTGATAGTTCATGTTTTGTAGCATGTGATTTATGGTAGGATGCTTATTCTCTTGGAAGCATGATGCGAGTGCATTAATAGGTGGAAGAGGTAGGGTGGTGCATACACATTGTTTTGCTCCTGTAAGAAGGCCACCACAGATAAGTGTAATGTGACCAAGGTGGTATAAAAGTGGCGTTGGGATGGTAGGAGTAGAGGGCAATGAAGGATCACGTGATGGAGATGAGGGGATAGCCGCATCAGGAGGAATGAGTGATAAGGGATCAGGAGAGGAATTAGGGAGTATGATGGGATCTGGATTTATGGCAGTGGATGATAAGGGCTCATGAGATGGAGTGATTGGATCATGAATGCAAAGGGAATCATGGGATGGAGTGGATGAGCTAGTGTGATCTTGAGATGGGGTGGATGGGAGGATAGGATCATGACTTGGTTGAGGATAGGAATCATGAGATGGGATGGATGGGGGATTATGATCTTGGGATGTAGTGGATGGGATGGTAGGATCTTGATTTGGAGGAGGGGATATGCTTGTACGCTTTGGACCAAACTCTTGGCATGACTCATCTTGTGGGGGATGTATGATGATGGAAGAGTGTTGGAGGGACTCCTCAATTGGGGGAGATAGGAGGATGGAGGATTCATGAAGGTCATGGGTTTGAAGTTTGTGAATATTAGGACTGGGAGGAGGGGATTGGATGTCTTCAATGGATTGGGTGGATCTAGTAGGAGAAGATGGGATTTTAATGGAGTCGATGGGTTTGACCGGCTCAATTGTTTGGACGGTGTCAGGAATGGTGATGGGAGGGATAGGTGTAGGATGGAGGAGGGCCTCATCACTAGTGACAGTGCATGATAGAGTGGGAGGGCATGGTGTCTCTTCTTGCATGAGTCCTTGGGCAACATTTGGAAGGGATGTAGGATTAGGTAGAGTGATGGGAATGTATGGAGGATCATGGATGGATGGAAGATTAGGATTAGGGATTGGTGGATTAGGATTAGACGTGGGGATGGGATTGGATGTAGGATTAGGAGGAGATGGACGATAAGGATTAGATGAAGGGATGGGATTGGATGTAGGACTAGGAGGAGATGGAGGATTAGGATTAGATGAAGGGATGGGATTGGATGTAGGACTAGGAGGAGATGGAGGATTATGATTAGATGAAGGGATGGGAATAGATGGAGGACTAGGAGTGGTTGGAGGATTAGGATTAGATGAAGGGATGGGATTGGATGTAGGACTAGGAGGATATGGAGGATTATGATTAGATGAGTGGATGGGACTAGATGAAGGACTAGGAGTGGTTGGATTGGATGTAGGACTAGGAGGATATGGAGGATTAGGATTAGATGAAGGGATGGAAATGGATGTAGGACTAGGAGAAAATGGAGGATTAGGATTAGATGAAGGGATGGAAATGGATGTAGGACTAGGAGGAGATGGAGGATTAGGATTAGATGAAGAACTAGGAGGAGATGGAGGATTAGGATTAGATGAGTGGATGGGACTAGTGGGGGGCTAGGAGTGGTTGGAGGAGATGGAGGATTAAGATATAATACGGGAAAAGGGAGAGTGACGTAGGAGGATGTGGATGTTGGATTAGAATGGGGAGATTGGGATGGTGAGTGATAGCAGGAAGATGTAGATGAAGGATTAGAATGGGGAGATGTGGAATTAATGTAAGGATATTGGGATGGGGGATTGTGATAGAAAGGTGTGGATGTTGGATTAGAATAGGAAGATTGAGGTGGTGGACCACCATAGGAAGACATGTATGGTGGGTTGGCATAGGAGGATATAGATGGTAGATTAGGATGAGAGGATTGAGATGGTGGATTATGATAGGAGGAATATTGGGATGGGGGATTGTGATAGGAAGGTGTAGGTGTTGGATTAGGATGGGAAGATTGGGATGTGGGATTAAGGTAGAGGTATTGGGATTGTTGATGATGATGAGGATAAGAGGATGTGGATGTTGGATAGGATAGAGGTTGAGAGGGGGGATATGATGAATATGTCAATGGTGAGGATGTTGGATATCCCTTGTCAAGGGTAGCCTTAGACCATTATTAGATGTGGATGAAAGCAAGGTGGGATAGTTCAAAGGAGTAGTTGGATTTTGGGAGGCGGTTGGAGAGAGCTTGCTAGCAGTGATAGGGTCAAGGGAATCTATATAACAATCTTCATGATCAACAAGATTTTCATTATCGTCATCAACGGAGTTAGGATTTGTTGTGCCTTTCACACACACGCCCCATTCAGAATGGGGACCCTCTTTTCCCTCTTTCCCTTTTTGGTTCCTTTTGTTTCACCTCGTTTTACGTACCCCATTTTTGTGCCCTAGAGTTGGAGGTAGCACGCTCCCCAATGCCATATTTTAAGTCTTGGGCTTTTCGGATTTTCCTTGTCGAAATCCTGGCATTTGTGGCAATTTTCGGGTTTCCCTTTCCGGATTTCCTCTTTCGGATTGCCTCTGTCGGGTTTCCCCTTCCGGGTTTCCCTTTCCGGATTTCTTCTTTCGAATTGCCTCTACCGGGTTTCCCTTTCCGGGTTTCCCTTTTCGGATTTCCTCTTTCAGATTGCCTCTGCCGAGTTTCCCCTTCCGGGTTTCCCTTTTCGGATTGCCTCCACCGGATTTCCCTTTTCGAGTTTCCCTATCTGGGTTTCCCCTCGGGCTTTGCTATTTAGAACGGCTGTCCTGGGACGGCTTTCCAGACCCCGGACCTCCAGTCGCCCTTGCATTTTTGAAAGTTCACCAACCCAACCTACAATAGTACAGAGGATTTAATGCTGCATTAATGGCTGCTTTTTGCTATAAAACCAAATTTTCGACCGTCATTATCAAAGGCTCGAGTGATAGATAAAGATTGAAGAGCTCCCGACGAATTTGACTTTCCTCCTGTCGGATTTCGAAGTGCTTTCCTGACGACCTCCACGCATTCGATAGCCTGTTCTTCGGATTTTCGAGGTAGGTTTTCTGTCCCTGCACCCTCATTTTGTTTTTTTTGCGATTTTGTGGATTTTCTTGGGGTTAAAGTGTAAAATGAAACCTGAACTAAGTAGATTTGCCCCTTGCGCGCATAACCCATATCTTAGAATCGGAAAATCCGCCATTAAATCGCCCAAAAATCGATTCGGAGCCTTCCCGTGTTGTAGCTGTTCTTCGAAACGGTGCTGGCGTCTTCCGGGCCCGGGACTTCCCGCGGCCGTCCGTACCGCCATCTTCCTTCGAATTTTAGACCTTTTCCCTCCTTTCAGATTCCCATCTCCGAAATTCCCTTCTCAGGATTCCGTTGTGTCTTTGCCGTTTCAAATGGCCCTGTCCAAGCGTCTTCCCAACCCTCGGATCCTGGACCCTCTATTTCCATCTAAAATCAAACTTCATAATTTTCTTCAAATTCGTCCTCGGAATTCGGTTTCCAGGATTCTGTTCCCAAAATTTCGTCTTCATCTCGCTGTTTCGAACGGCATCCGCCTTGTGGCTTCCCAGACTCCGTTTCTCGGTCGCAAAATGTTTCACCTCTTGGTCGAAACCCTTACCATTTTCTTTCCCTCAGACTTTTACCCCTGGAATTCCTTTCCCGGGATTCTGTAGTGTTCTCGCCATTCCAAACGGCCCTGTTCGAACGTCTTCCCTGATCCCAGACCCCGGTCCGCTGTCTGTCGGAACCCCATGCCTTTGGTATTTTTTTCTCCAAGCTTCTTCCAGATTCTGGATGTTAGAATTCCCTCCTCGGGATTCCATTCCTCTTGCACCGTTCTGCACGGCAAGCTCCGAGCTTCTTCTTGACCTCCGGGTCCCAGCGCCTCGTTCGCCGTCCGTTTGTCTCGAACCCTTTGGCCGCTCCTGGAAGCCTCCTCTCGGGTTTCCTTCATCGGATTTCCTCTTCCGTTTCGCTATTCTGCACGGCCGACTCCAAGCCGCTTGCCGGCAACGGCAATTCGAGACCCGGATTCTATCGTCCGAAATTCCGTCTCCTCTGCGCCGTTTCCAACAACTTCCCTGTAGATGATGCCCGAACGTCCAAATGGGGCATCAAATGACCTCCAAATCCAAAATAGATTTTGACCCACTTACTAGAATTCTGTTTTCTTCCATTTCCAACTTCAAATCTTCAAATCCAACTTCGGGAAATGCATATGGGAATTCCATTCTCATTTTGCCCTTTCAAGTGGCATTCTGCCAAGGGATTTCCGGCCGAGGAACTCCGAATTGTTTGCACTGCCCTCTAATAATGAAATATCTTGCTTCCATGATTATGAAGTATGAATTGTGATTGTCGAACTAATCTTGACATGAAGGTATTTGTCGTTAGCCATTTTGTCAAGTTCGTTATTACTGATTCTCATCTGTTGTGCAGGATTTATGGAATCCGGCCCAGACACTTCCGATGCTTCCAGAAAAGGAAAAGGAATAGCTAAGCCACCAAGGGGCAAGGAAGACAAGGAACTGATGAAGTACAAGTTCCAAGGGGTTCTTATCTAGTCCAGGGTCACTACCCTTTGGAGGGATGTTTCAGATACCAACATCGGACAGGTCGATGTTGATGAATTTACGCAGAGGGTTAGAATGAACTTGAAAACTGCGAATGCCAAGTTGATAAAGAGCAGTGGACTGGCTAAAGCTGCAAGTTTCCCACTGGCCCTAGTGGCCCCAGAACTAGTCATGGCATGTGTTGAGGCATACCAATCTAATACCAGAACAATCGTGGATCATGAGGGGAATATCCTTGCAGATATGTCTCCGTCAAGCATTACGAACACCCACATTCCAGCCTTCGAGAGCATGGAGGTCCCCACCTTGGAAGACTGTCAGGAGGTGTGGGAACAAGACCCGTTGGATTGTAAAAGGCTCATCAACCAATGCTGGTTGAAGGACAAACGGGCTAGTGTTGGGAAGCTCCCTCAGGAGCTCTATCGCAGTGATTTCCATGAAGACTACCATGATCTGGTAACGCTGCTCAACCGAGTCAAGGGCCTTCCTGGCGTGGTTTTCTTTCAAGAATGGATGTTCTATTTCATAGAACAGATCCTCCGAGGTAAGGGTATCGCCTTCTATTAGGGAAAAATCATTAGCGACTGTTTCCATGAGCAGTTTACCACTGTGAAGAAAACTAACAAATTCTTCATGACCTCTTACTTGGTGTATTCCCTCACCAATCAGTGACATTATCAAGGTTTGACAGTGATGCCAAGTGATCCATCAGGGCCAGAGCTCAAACCATATGACAAGTAAACTCAGTTGCAGTTTAGGAATTTCAAAACAAACTATTGCAGGGTGAATGACGCATTCATTGCCCACGTAATCCGGTCAGTGGGAGGAGATTTTCATAGAAGGACGTCCCATAGTGCTAGGGTCCTCCTTAGACAATATGCCTTTTGGTACATCTAGTTCCCAAGGTTCACCTACATCCGTGTCGAAGGCTTCTCAGATAAACCAAACAAGCTTCCCCGGTACCCAAACGACCAGATCGTTCTCTTGGAGCTGACTCGGCAGCTGCGACACATTCACAGTGTCTTGAGTGAAAAGCATCTGGCAGGTCCCGTCTACCCCATAAACCTTGGTCAGGGGATGTATAAGGTCCACACTTCCTAGTGCGCAGGATATTCAAAAAGGGAGTTGGCAGAATATAATTTTCAACAATATACAGTAAGGCCACAGATAGATCCCTATGGCCATGTCAGAAAGGCACTGGGGCGCGGATATGCCCACCTCCACAACATCGAGGACTTCTGGGCCAACTGTAAGGATGATCTTGAGGTATGGTTGCGATATCATATGCACATGACCATCATCCATGTATGAAGGGTGAACTTATGCTCGATTCCTGATCAGATGGAGGATGAGGAGGCAATTGTGGATCCAGTTTACAATACAGTTTCCAACCTGTCACTGCCCGCTATCAACTGGGATACACCGGAGCTTAATGATATTGGTGTGCTCACCAGGTCCGTTGAAGCCCGAACGAGAGCATGGATCGACGAGAAGGTGGCCCAATTGAAACAACAAGGGCTCGTCCTAACATACATCGAGCTTGTAAGTGAGCCAAGTGGCTCTGAGGGTGGGGAAGCCACTGCTGCAACTGGGGAGACATCTAAAACCCCACCACCTCTGAGGACCAAGAAAATAAAAGAGGCTATCCAACAACTACCCAAAGTAGAAGTCTATGCCCATAAGTCTTCTGAGCCGGAGCCCTCTAAGAAGAAAAGAAAAACAATAGGAGGCACAGAGACAACGGTGATGCCTAAGGGTTTGCCCCTCGGGATCGCGAGCAAAAGATTTAGCTCGTTTGGATCTCCACCCATTATAATCACCGCCGCCACCCCGCTTGCTTCAATTCCAGCTTCTGCATCTTGCTCAGTCTCCTCCAATATCGTAGGTCATTCCCATGGATTCATCATCTGCCACCACCTTGCCGATGACCTCTCCCTCCATGTCTCCATCCCTTCCTTTCGTTTTCGCTGCCACAACGCCAACCCCGAGCCTTCCAAAATCTTTTGTGAAGTATATGCAGAATGTGCCTTTTGAGCTTTCGAGGATGCTCACCAATCCAATAGTCCAGGCTGCGATAGCTCAGGCTATGGCCTCCACTCTAATGACATCCCCCTCTACCGAATCACCAAAGATGAAGGCGACCATGCAGATATCAGACGAGCGTGAACGACAACAGCTTGAGGTTGAGAAGGCGCCGGAAGATGAAGAGTTTGAATATCACGAACACCCCTTGTTCGAGCATCGAAAAATTGATAAGGTGGCCTATGAATCTTCAAGTGAGGGCAGTGAGTCAAGTGAAGCCAGTGAGGATCTTGACACAAAATTGATCCGAGAGTCGAATGATCCTGAGCTCAATGCAGAGTGGGGCAAACAACTCAAGGAGATTGAGGACAAGGAGGCTGAGGATCGGCTTGCATAGGAAGATGAGACTGTTGCTCCGGAGACAGAAGGTAACAAGTCTCCAATCGAAGAACATGGCAAAACTTTGAAGCATGGTGAGGAAACTTTCCTCCAAGAGAGTAAACAGACAAAGAGCCCCGAGAAGCATCAAGATACTATAAACGCAGAAGAGGATACTGAAAAGAAAGATTCACCCAAAGAGCAGCTACGTACCAAGTCTCCCGCTGGGCATGGGACATTCGAATAAATTTCTGATGAAGGAAAGGAAGATGCAGGAACAAATGAGAAGGCCCTGGTTGTCAGTACTGTCGAACTCGAAGGAAAGGATAGCGGAACTCAAAGTGTACTGCTAGTCGAGGAACCTCAAACGCCCAATTGGCTACAGTAACAGCTCAAGCAAAAGAATCCCACACCAAAGGATCCCAAGGCAAGGTTGGAAGCCATCATGGCCAGAGCACGGGTGAGCACCAGAAAAGACAAAAAGCCGAGGGTTAGATCGAGGATAACTATGGATGCCTCGGGATCCAGAGCAGTGCAAATAGCAATGCCAATGGTTGGGGATAACTTATAATGTCTCCACCATCGATCTGGGGGTGGCCACAAGGGAGCAAAAAGTTGAGCATCTCCAGGAGTCGGTCGCCACAGTGGTGCACCTTATCCAGCAGGATAAGATCTCCAAGGAGGAATTAAAGGAGCAGGTGGCCGAGCTAACAACTTATATGTAGCAGTGGTCGTCTCCAGATGATCAGCCGACAACATCATCGGCCCCATCTCAATTGCTGTCTAGAGAACAAATTGATAAACTAGAAAAGAGACGAAACTTGGACAAAACTACGAAAAATTGGTTCTGACAGGTTTTGGACATAGGGAACACAGGTATCAATGTGGTCGCTCGGGCAACAAATAGGTTCCTAGAGGTTCAAAAAACTCTCGAGGACACGAGGCAGATCTATGAGAAGTTCCCCAGGAAGTACGATGCAGCCTGCCCGAAGATTGAGGCCATTCTCGTGCTACCGAGTGATGTTTGGGAGAAGAACCTTGCCTTCAAGGACGATGACCACTGGCTGGTGGATACTTGGAAACGAGATTATAACCACCAAAAGAGAAGGCTGGAGCAGATTTTGGAATGGATAGCGCCTAACATTGAATGGGCAAGGGAGTCCAGGGAGGAGTGTACTCAGTACCTCAAACTGATGACGGGATACGAAGTGCCCGTGGTCGAGATCAATCCCGAAAACATCAAGCCCCACTTCTTGAAGATTATGGAAGATGGGATGTCTGCCGAAATCACCATCGAGTTCATGTGTTTTGTGGCCTGAGCCTTCGTTCAATCAGAAGTTTGCAAAGAGAACGATGTTAAGTATAAGGCAGACTAGGAGAAGCTAGGCAGCAATTCCCAAGAGTGGAGTTACCAGATCTTGAAGGCTGACATCTTGGAGGTGGAGAAGTTTCAGTCTCTGATTTTGAGTTTCATGGAGTATGTCGCATTGAAGAAGCAAGAGGGCAACCAATTCATCGACGAATAGTTCCTTAAAGAATAGCTACAGCAAAGGGAAAATCACTAAAAGACAAATTTGCTACAGTGTTGTCACTAGATGACAAAATAGGGAAGAGACAAGAAAGTATTTATAAATGTAATATATTTGGAGGTAGGTGAAACCCTAATGTAAAATAAATCTTGGCCACATAATAGAATCGAATCTTGGCCACTCATTTTGTTTTTTGAAAACTATAAATAGGGCTCTCCTCCTCTCATTTTAAGAGAGTGGAGTTGTTGTAAAGGCATGCTAAAGAAATTATAAATAGCAAATACAGTCAATTTTGGTGTATTTTTTGGGTTTCTCAATATGTTTTATGATTCCTCTCCCTTTTAGTTATAGCTTTGCTTTAAGTTATTTTGCTGTTCTAGCATCTTTAGTTTAAACTTGGTAGATTTAGTATGTTTTCTCTGGTTTTGGAGATAGTTGATGTGTGTATGCTTTCCTTGTCCATACTTTTGGTCATTTGTTGAAGGTAAATGACTGTGCAAAGTTAGTCTGGACTTCGATTCCATTGTTGTTCATTAAACTTTATCTTTATTCATGTTTCATAATGAATGAATGATGAACATCTGCAGTCCCTAGAAGATAGCATTGATTTCATGATATTGTGAGAATTCTGGTTAAGTGAA
Source organism: Sequoiadendron giganteum (assembly GCA_007115665.2). Taxonomy (NCBI): domain Eukaryota; kingdom Viridiplantae; phylum Streptophyta; class Pinopsida; order Cupressales; family Cupressaceae; genus Sequoiadendron; species Sequoiadendron giganteum. The sequence goes on from CM021104.1 coordinate 437,623,943, forward strand.
ATCCCGTTTAAGGAAACTGTCCACAGCAGGAACCTCCATGATCACTGTTTATTGGTAGTTGCAGGTCTAGGAAACATCTTTCTTCCTCGCCCTTTTTTTTTCCTTTTTTTTAGAATCAACTTGTGCCAAGGTTCATTGCACATTATAAAGCCAAATCCAATGAAATAATAGAGTCTAAGACTGCTATTTGAACCTGCAGCAAAGGATATCAATTCCAAACCTCTAGAGCTCCATTTATTGACTCAATTCCCCTACAACTTCAACCACGTAAGTCCACCTTGTGAATCCAGCAAATCACATAAACAACTAAAATATTCTAAGCACTATCAAGACCTGACATCCGAGAGACCTTGGGATAGTGTTCTACAATTTAATTGTAGAAGAATATCTTTCAAGAGAGGTAATGCACCTGCGCATTACCTGTATTGAGAAGTGCATAAAAAAACCATCAACAAGATTCCCCTTGACTACTATTATTGGTCGTGTGAGAGGGGGATAAAGATTCATGATGGATAGAGAACTATGATGGATTGAAAGCTAATATGGGGATTACATGAAATCTCAGATTGGGATTGAATAAAAGCTTAGATTAGGATGATGGGATTAACGCTCAGATTAGAACTGGATTGGAGCTTAGATTGGGATTGAATAAAAGCTTAGATTAGGATGATGGGATTAACGCTCATATTAGAACTAGATTGGAGTTTAGATTGGGATTGGATCAGAGGATATGATAGGATTGATTTGAAACCAAGATCATGGGTTTTAACTAGAGGACGTAAGGTGTTGACAATTAGATTTTTGCCAAATTTGGCAGTTTTCAAAAATTATCAAATTTTGCCATTTTAGAAAACTTCATAGGAATACGTTTGAGAGTCCAAGTTTTTTCCAACAAATACCCAATACTAAGATTGGATGACTTCTCAACTAAGATCCCAAATCTGAGACAGTGATTCAGAGTTATTAATGAAAGTGTTTTTCCAAAAACTGGAAAAAAACACTAAATTATGATTTTGAGGGTTAAGATGAAACTTTGGGGGTTCAAAAATGTGCTATAAAGGGCTTCAACCTATCTAAGATAGGTTGGGAATCCACATGCTAGCTCATAACGCAACCACCCATAAAATTTCAGCAAAAACTCACATCCGAGTCAAAAGTTATGGCCTCCGAAAGTTTTTGCATAAAAGTCAAAACCTTCAAAATTGATAATTGGAATGTATCAATTTGATGATTTGGATGAAGATTGGTTTGATTAGATCAATCGAGTGTTTAGGATGATCAAATTGTCAAATGAATACTTGGGGTGGTTAAACAGAGGCTTTGTGGGTTTGAACGGAGGTTTAAAATGGTCAAACGGATGAAACTGGCCGTTCAGCGGGGCGTATACGCACTTCTATAGTAAAACTGCTGAAACAGTGGGGCAAGTTCACCCCTCTGCAGTGGAAAAATCTGAAACAGTGGGGCAAGTTCGCCCCTCTGTGGTAAAAAAGGCTGAAACAGTGGGGCAAGTTCACCCCTTTGTGGTAAAAAAGGCTGAAACAGTGGGGCAAGTTCGCCCCTCTGCAGTAAAAAGTCTGAAATAGTGGGGCAAGTTCGCCCCTCTGTAGTGAAAAGTGTAACTTGGTTTAGATAAGGGATTTTGGCAAAGACTTAAAATGATTTAATGATGGTTTGAATTATCAAAATTTACTAGTTCTTCACAGAAAGACACTTTGAACAAGCACAATCCTATGATTAGTGTTTAACGGGTATGGCCGACAAAGGTTTTACTCTAGGATGAACAAGGTTTCTAGGGAGTCCTCGATATACGCTCGGTACGTGAGGCACAACCGTGAACACCAGTCCGTCACAAGCGTGAGTTGGGAGCCCCAGTGAGATACTGAAAGGCTCATACCAAGTCTTCACGTTTATCTAGGTATCACCCTAGCTTCGACGTTCCGCTAATTACGATGCAACTGGATTGAGGTACAACTTTGGCTCTCCCCCCTTTATATATCCCGTTGGTACGCGTGGTTGGAATCGTCCCTTGGGGTGATGAAATCCCCAAGCAAGTTCCGCTAAGAAGAAGACACTAATCGTTTCCAACTACCCCCTTCGGATCCACACAAAGTGCAAAGGAGGAAAGTGAAAACAAACTAATGCCCCCTTAGGGTAAAACAAATAAAATAGACACAGCAAACAACAAATATTACTTTCCCCTACTTATACTAAGTAAATAGATAAAGCAGTAAGGAAAGACTTTTGAAAATTAGAAAAAAATGAAGGCTCTGCAAGCAAATGTTATTTGTTTATCTTTTGCCCTTTTATAATTTGCAGCAAAAATACACAAGATACCAGCAAGAAATCTAACTTCACTCATCAATAAATAGGATTAGAGGGTTAGAGCACAAAACAACAAAAGAAAGAGACAAAAACAAAGCTAAAATGTCCCTTTTTTACCTTCTCGAATGTGCTATTAAGGGCAAATTCGCCCCTCTGCAGTGAAAAATATTGAACTAGGAGGGCAAGTTCGCCCTTTTGCAAAAAACAGTCAAAAACAACAAGGGCAAGTTCGCCCCTCTGCAAAAAACAGTTAAAAACAGCAAAGGGCAGGTTCGCCCCTCTGTAGAAAACAGTCAGAAACAACAAAGGGCAGGTTCGCCCCTCCATAGAAAAGAGTCATAAACAACAAGGGCAGGTTCACCCCTCTGCAGAAAACGGCTAAAACAGCAAGGGCAGGTTCGCCCCTCTGCAAAAAACAGTCAAAAATAGCAAGGGCAAGTTTGCCCTTCTGCAAAAAATAGTCAAAGAAAATGACCAGCAAGGGCAAGTTCGCCCCTATGCAACATCCGGTAGAGCAAGTTCGCCCTTCTGCAAAAAATAGTCGGAAATAGCAAGGGCAAGTTTGCCCTTCTGCGACGTCCGGGAGGGCAAGTTCGCCCCTCTGCGACCTGAATCTGCAAACAGGCTAACAACAAAAAACGTAAAAAAAAAGACCCCTTTGTGGGTCCCACCGGACGTGCCAGAAATGTGATCCTAATAAAATGCTACTCCTAATGTGAGATGCTAGATGAAAACTATTAATGCAATGTGAAGAAGTAACAAAATAAAATGGCACCTCAATAAAATTAGCCTAAGAAAATGGACAATATGAAAGCATGATGAACAAATTGATTGTTGTTATACCTTCATGTTGTTGCTTCCTTGGTTGGCCCTTGATTTTTGAAGTCTTGTGTGCTCCTTGGATGACAATGAAGTGAAGTGGATGCAAGATGCAAGATAATATTAAGTGTTATGATAGATGAGAGCTTGAATGACAATTTTGCAAGAGTTTTGTTGCAAAAGACTTGATCCTCCAAAATGAGAGAAATGAGGGGGTATTTATAGGCTAATTGGAATTCTCTAGAGAATTCAATGGTTGGGATTGATCCAACAAGATCAAGATGAAGGGCTATGGTGAATTGAGGACTCACAAGCCCTCACATCTTGACATGTGGAGTGTGAGATGTCTTAGGGTGGAGTGATGTGGAAATGAGGTGGAAGGGAAGTACATGAGGTGGATCTTGGGGGATGAGAAGATTCCTTGGAGGAATAAAAGTGAATTAAAAATTCACAATGATTGGAAGAATCTAGTGGATAAGAGAGGGTCTCCAAAAAGCTGGAGATTTGTCACATGTGGGTGATGTGACAAGTCCAAGGTTCTAGAAGCCTTGGGCACATGTAAAATGGCATGTCACTTTTGCATGGGGATAGGGTAAACTTTGGAAGAATAAAATGTGAATTAAAAATTCACATGGGGAAGAGAGGAACCTCAGTTAAATAAATGTGAATTAAAAATTCAAATGGGGAAGAGAGTCTAGGCTAAAAAGGGTAAGTGGGAAGGTTGACTAGAAAAGGTAAGCCAAATGTGGCTAAAGATTCTGATTAAGGTTGTGCAAACACAAGATTAAGATAATTAATGAGAGATTAGGGACAAGTGGAAGATGATGGAGGACGTGACACTTAATCTTGATTAAGTGGTGCACATCCTAATCACAGATTAATTAATTTAATTTGGATTAAAAGTGGGTTATGGAGAATGTGACAAGGAGAGAGAAAAAGGGGAATTAAAAATTGATTTTAATCCAAATGGGTTAAATGACTAAATTAAATAATTTGTTATGTTTATTTAATTTAGAGAAGAAAAGGGGGTAAGGTAAATTATTTAATTTATTTAATTACATACTTTAGGAACCTTAGGCATAAAATGAAATAATGATTAAATAAATTATTTAATCACTGTTAATGGAATAGATGAATATAATAGACGATTTTGATCATATGGAAGTGATCAAATTTGGATGTCTACAAGGATAACCCTCAAATCATCAAGCCATGATGAGATCCTTGTCATTCCAAGGAGATGATGTGATGCGAATGCCATGATGATGCTGACGAAAATAATGGATATGCAAGATGAATCCTAATAGATGAGAGAGCCAAACGAAATCACAAACAACGCCTGTTTGCCAGGTTTTCATTGTTTGTTTTTATTGCACTTTTTCTGATTTTATGATTTTTTTGCTATTACCAAGATGCCTGTTTGCCAAGTTTTCATCAAGGCAATGATTTTTTTCAGGACTTTTTATATATATATATATATTTTTATTTTATTTATTTTTTATTTTTTTAAGACTTTTTGTATTGTTTTTGATATTTTCTCAGGTGTAGAACTTCTTCAAATGAATGTTGTTGGTTGGATCTTCAAATAGGTCCCCTTCTGCTATTGACAACTGATATGCCCCCGATCCGTATGCTGCAACGATAACGAATGGGCCCAACCAATTAGGTTCGAACATGCTTTTCTTTTCCCGATCCTATTGATTTCGAGAGTTTTCTTTGAGAACCAAGTCACCCACTTGAAAAGTTCGTGGTTTGACTCTATGATTATAGCTACGGGACATAATTTGTTGATACCCCTTCAGATGATTAACTGCAGTTTGACGCTGTTCATCAAGCAATTCCAGCTCTTGTAACCTTGATACTCTGTAGTCTTCATCATTGATTAGCCCCTTAAGTGATACTCGTAGTGAAGGAATCTCAACTTCCAATGGTAGAATAGCTTCTGCTCCATAAACCAAAGCATAAGGAGTAGCACCCGTTGGTGTGCGAATACTTGTTCTGTATGCCCATAATGCTGGATTCAATTGGACATGCCAATCATGACTTGCTTCATTTACTGTTTTCTTCAAAATCTTTAGAATTGTTTTGTTTGAAGCTTCGGCTTGACCATTCTCTTGTTGATAATAAGGTGTAGAGAACCTGTGTTGGATGTGAAATCTTTCACATAGTTCATCAACATCCTGATTTTTAAAGGGTCTACCATTGTCTGTGATAATGGAGTTGGGAATTCCATATTTGCAAATGATATAATTTAAGATGAATGAAGAAATTTGTTTGCCCGTGATTTTTGTCAGAGGAACAACTTCAATCCACTTAGTGAAATACTTAGTGGCTGTAATGATAAATTTATGTCCATTTGAAGATGATGGGTGTATCTTGCCAACCAAGTCCAATCCCCACTGAGTGAAAGGCCATGTTGTGGTGAAGGGTTGTAATTCCTGAGCAGGAGTGTGAATGAGATTTCCATGAATTTGACATTTTGCACATTTCTTTACAAAGGTGAATGATTCTTTCTCCATGGTTGGCCAGTAGTATCCTAATCTTACAAGTTTCTTTGCTAAGGTCAGTCCACTTGAATGTGTCCCACAAATTCCACCATGGACTTCTTGTAAGGCCTTTTCCGATTCATCGCGTTCAAGACATCTAAGGAGTGTACCATTCAGACCACGCTGGTATAAGATGTCAGCAATTAAGGTGTAACGGGATGATTGACAAATGAAATTTCTTTTTTGATTCCTAGACAAGTCTAAGGGTAAAGTAGTATCTTGTAGGTAAGTGTAAATTTGGCCATATAAGGAAAATTCAGAACTCATAAGATGGCAAATGATTTGAGTTTCAGGATAGTCATGGGCAGGAGAAAACAATTGTTCCACCAAGAAATCGTACCCTTTTTTATTCTCTATCAACTGGAGTAGAGAGGCGATTGTAGCCATAGCGTCTGCTACTTTATTATCAATGTGCAGAATCTATATGAACTTGATATTAACAAAGTATTTCTTGAGATCTTCCACCATTCTTTTGTAAGGTATCAAATTGTCATCTTTAGTGTGATATTCGTCATTGATTTGGTTTATAACAAGTTGTGAATCACCAAAAACTTGAAGTTCTGCGATTTTCCAGTCTACTGCAATTCTTATGCCGATTATCAATACCTCATACTCAGCTATGTTGTTTGTACAAGGAAACATTAGCCGGTAAGATTTTGGGATTGTATGTCCTTGAGGTGTAATAAAAAGAATTCCCACTCCTGAACCATGTTGAGTGTAAGAACCATCAAAGTAAAGTGACCATGACTGCTGGATATCTGCTGTGAACATGTCAGCGTCAAGAAAATCAACATATATTGGGTGTTCTGCTGGTATCGGTGCTTCTACTAATTGATCTGCAATTACTTGTCCCTTTATAGCTTTTTGATCCACATAATGAATATCAAATTCACTTAGGATCATAACCCATTTAGCCAACCTGCCAGTTAAGGTTGCTTTACTTAGAAGATATTTGAGTGGGTCAATCTTAGCCACAAGCTTTACTGTATGAGTTAGCATGTAGTGTCGTAATTTTTGAGAAGTGAACACCACTGCTAAACAAGCTTTTTCAATGAAGGTATAATTTAGCTCATGACTTGTTAAGGTTTGACTGACATAATAAATAGCTTGTTCTTTTTTTGAGTTGTCTTTTTGTGCCAATAATGCTCCTAAAGATACTTTTGTGGCAACGATATATAATATGAGAGGCGCACCTTGTACTGGTGGAATCAATACTGGTGGATTCATGAGATACTGCTTTATCTGATCAAATGTTGCTTCACATTTGTACTCCCACTTGAATGGAACATTCTTGTGTAAGAGATGTGTAAATGGTAAACTTTTATCCGCTAGTTGAGCAATGAATCTTCGAATGGATTGTAACCATCCCTGCAAAGAGCGTAGTTGACTAATATTCCTTGGTGGTGGAATATCAAGAATTGCTTATACCTTAGCCGGATCCACTTCAATTTCCTTTTCTGACACAATGTATCCTAATAACTTTCCAGATTTTACTCCAAAGACACATTTCTTTGGATTAAGTCTTACTTTGAATTTTTCCATTCTTTTGAAGATTTTTGATAAGATATTTATGTGTCCTTCTCTGGTGTTAGATTTGGCGGGGAGGTCATTGACATAATCTTCCATAAATCTATGCATCATATCATGAAAAATCATTGTCATTGCACATTGGTATGTAGCTCCTGCGTTTTTCAACCCAAAAGGCGTTACGTTCTAGCAATAGGTACCCCAAGGACATGTGAATGTTGTTTTATCTTGATCTTCTGGTGCAATCTTGATCTGGTTGTATCCTGAAAATCCATCCATTAATGAGTACATTGCATGTCTAGCAGTTAAATCAACAATCATATCTATGTTTGGTAAGGGAAAGTCATCTTGAGGACATGCTTTATTCAAATCCCTAAAATCTGTACAAATTCTAATCCTTCCATCTGGCTTTGAAATAGACACGATATTGGAGATCCATTCCGCATAATCCATGGACCGGATGAATCCAACATCTAAAAGTTTTTTTAATTCCTCTTTAACCAATAATGCAACATGTGGATGCATTTTTGTGAGTTTTTGTTTTATAGGCTTTTCCCCCGGTGTAATAGATAGATGATGCATGATGAGATCTAGATCCAATCTAGGCATATCTACATATGACTAGGCAAAACTGATTTGATTATCTTTGAGAAATTATGTGAATCTAGGTACTTCTTTGTCTGTGAGAGAGGCAGCCGATTGCAAAACTTTGGGCTTTTCTGTAGTACCTATATTGAGTGCTTTTGTTGGTTCGATTATAATGGAAGACCTTTCCTGATAATGCTTCGGAAGAGTGTCAAGTTTCCCATCCTTTGGCACCTTTGAAAGGTTTTCACCATTGGATACACTTTTTATTTTTCTCTTTTCTTGATCTAATACTGCCTTTGTTAGGTTTTCACCATTAGATCTTTCTTTCATTTTTCTTTTTTCTTGATCTAATACTGCCTTTGTTTGGTTTTCACCATTAGATATTTCTTTTATATTATTTATTTCATAGCTAAGAAACTTGGCACTTTCCTGTCGAAAACTTTGATCTTGTGATTCCCTGGTGGAACTTGTTTCGGGACAGGATGAACAAAGAAAGTTTATTATGGTTTCATCATTTGGAAAAGTTGGAACATCAATGGGTGCTATTTGTTCCCAATCAATAAGTTTGGGATGTACCAAAGGAAACGGATCATTAGGATGAGTAAGGTCACTGGCTATAAGGGTCAAGATGTGATCGTTAACGTCACTATAGGGGAGATCTAAGATGGTATCCTCCTGTGGATAATCTGTTTCGCTTTGAATTGAATCGGTTTCACTTGAGTCATGATTGCTTTGTAGGACATAATCAAACAGAGGCCTTGAGCTTTCCCCTTGTAAGAATTCAAGTGAGAACTTGTGTATGACATCCACCCTTTTCTCTGAGGTAAAGGTATCATCAGAGAAGCTATCCCATTCATATTCATTTGAGTCTGTGTCAGAATTGTTGGCTTGAATTCTCAAGATTGCTTCGGTTAATTCTTCTTTAGACCTCTTTTGTATCACTTCTTCCTTTGTATCTTTACCATATCCCAACCCAGTTTTATCTCTTGGGTGCATGGTTTTCAGTTCAATAGGTTCAATGATACCCTCTTTTCTTTTACCTATAGGGCCATTTCCTTCATAACCCATTTGTTGCATGATAGCATAGCCTTTTCCGTATTGCTCTGTGGGTAACTTGATATGCTGTACGAATTCTTTTTCATCTTTATAGAGCCAATCAAGGATAGCTCTATCTTCCATTTCATTTTATTTGATGAATGTCCCATTAAACTTGGTGATGGAAGTTGAAGTTGAGGCTAAAGTTGTTGTCGCCTGTTGTATGGAAGTTGAGGGTTGACCATGGGATCTTGGAGATATGGGTAAATTAGAGAGAGATAAGGAATACTCTCCTACTCCACTATCTTTCAATTTTAGCTGGGTGCCAAAATTACCTATCATTTCATTTGCTTGTTCATGGTACTTGGAGGTAGAGATGGTCAAAGCCTCTCTATTGTGTGGGACGAGCGTGTCCTGAGTTGCTCTAAGGTTAGAGCAAGTTTGACTGCTAATGTGATCAGCAGGTATTGTTACTTCTTGTCCATCATATGAAAACTTCAAATATTGATGATAAGTAGACAGAATAGCTTGCATGTCATGGATCCATGGGCGACCCAATAGTATGTTATAGGTTAGATCCCGATCAAGAACTTGACAAAAGGTATTCTTCACAACAGGTCCCACTCTGATTGGTAGCATGATGAGACCTTTGGAAGTCCTTTCTTCATCATCATATGCCTTGATTGTAATTTTCCTCCGTGGATCTATAGAGTCTGCTGAATATCCTAAAGCTAGGACCAATTTTAAAGTACAAATGTTTAATCCGGCTCCCCCATCTAATGCGGGCTTTGTGAACCATGACCTCTAAGTAGAGTGATGAATTATGTGGATGAGTTAAGGATGAATCATCTTTTTCAGAAAATGATAAACATGTGTAGGAGGACAAGTGTCCCACCATGGCTTGAAATTTATTGATATCTAGATCAAGGGATATAGTTGTATCAACAAGTGCCTTTTCCAGAATGTCCTTATGTGCAGGTGATAACTTTAAAAGCTCCAAGATAGAAATTTGGGCTGATGTTTTTCGCAGTTGATCAACCAAATTGTATTGACTTGGAGGGGGAATGGCTACTTTAGATGAACTGCCTTTGACAATGATTTTGGATTGTCCCCTTGTCGTAGCATTGACCTCTTGATATTCTTGCTTACCTTTGATTCAGATAATGTTGATTTGAGGATCATTAGTATAAATATGATTGATAATGACATTGTGGATGTTATTAACATTCTTGCCCTTGTCACTCGACAATTCCCCTTTCTGATAATTAGGGAGTGGATTCTTGAATGCTTGATGGTCATTATTGACATTATGTCCCTCAACCGTGATGGTATGATTATCAATCAAATCTTGAACAATATTCTTCAACCCTTGGCAATTGTTTGTCTTATGACCTTTGCACGTATGATAATCACAGAAATGTGAGTCATTCCACGATGGTGGTTTAACTCGAGGCTCATAGTCTCTTTGTGGTGGCAATGTAATAGCATTTTGATTCAATAATTCTTTGAGAATGGATTCCAAAGATTGGCCCAAGGGAGTGAAACTCTGTCGACTCAAAAAATATGACGATCTGGGCACATTTGAATTTTGATTATTGCCAAAATTATTTCCATGATTATTAGTCGTGTTTCTTTGATCGGAAACATTGCCTTGGTTATTAGAATTTCCAGCATTGTTGCTACGTTGAACACCTGACACATTAAGGACGGTAGGCTTTGTATTTATGTTGTTAGCACCTACTACCCCATCATTCACAAGATTTTTATTTCAGGTCCAAAATCGTGACTTGTGATTGTTGTTATTATGGTTGTTGTTGTTGTACGAATTTGAACCCTCTTTATCGATTTTTAGAACTCCACGCTTGATCAACGCACCTTCAATAGTAATTGCATTTTCAATCAATTTTTCAAATGATTGAGGACAGTGAAGGTTTAGTCTGTAACTCATTTCTTGATTAAGACTATTGATAAAGATCTCTGTCTTTTCTTTTTCAGGAACAGGACTAGAGTATTTAGCAAACACCCTTCTCCACCTCTGCAAAAATGTAGTGAAAGATTCCCCTACTTTTTGTTTTACCTTACAGAGATCAAGCATGGTTATCTGGTGTTGGATGTTGTAGGAGTATTATGATATAAATTTTTTTATTAACTCTTCAAAAGTTTTCATGGGGGGAGTGATCTTTGAAAGCCACTCCATGGATTGTCCACCCAGACTTCGTGGAAACAACCGCATTAAGTAGGTATCGTTATGAGCAAATTCTAAGCTCATATTTCGGAAATCCCTTACATGCTCAATGGGGTCAGTTTTCTCATTATATCTATCAAACTTAGGGATTTCACAATGTTTTGGAAAATGAATCATTCAAAGACTCCTATCGAATGGATAAGGACATATTTCATCCAAAACATACTTCTTTGTTGTACCCCCTTGCATTTCTTTTATTTGTCCTTGTAATTCCTTTATCTGTTGAGTAAGGGCACCAAAATCATTGAAGGAATTTCAGGATCCTCTTTAATCCTTTATGTGTCAAAATCAGTAGGTAACTTAGCTCCTTGATTAGCTAATGAAAGGAAATATCTTTCCTTGTTTCGTTCTAAAATCCTTTTCATGAGAGTATGGAATTGAGGATCCTGCTCCGCTTCTTGAAGTTTTTCTTCTGTTAACTCTTCAGTATTTGAAATGTTGAAAAGGTTTTCCTCCCTCTCACTATTATCACCCATGTTGTTCACTGTACTTTCATCTTTTTCTAGGTGCTTTCGAGATCTCGTGATAACAGGCATAAGCTTTACTCAAATTCTACTATCTTTGATCAAAGAAATGAAATAGTGCAATGGTGATGGATATGAAAGTCAGGATAGAATGAAGATTCTATGACTTAAAAGATTTTTAATCTTTAGCTCGTGATTCCCTGATTGAAAGGATGAAAAATCCTATTTGCGAGAATTTAAACCAAAGATCGAAAATAAAGATGATTTTGCACTTTATGAAGTTTGATCTTAGCTTTGTAGAAAGATGAATTTAATGAATGCCTAATGTGTTTGAGTTCTCTATTGCAAAATTTGATTTAGACAAGTAGCGTACGTGATTGCAATTTGGAGAATATAAGAAGAACGAATATGCTAATTGTGGTCGTGCCTTTGAAAAAGGGCTCTTCTTTGAAAGAAAGCTCGTGAGTATAAAGGTTCTACAGCATAATCATCAGTGAAACCTCTAATATAGTCGTGATATCAATGAATAAAGGTTCTATGTTCAAGCAGGACCTTTCGACTTTGATATAGAAATTTTCTCTTCTTCAATATCTTCTTATAACTGAGAGACTTCTTGGGCTTTCTAATCTTTCTTTCTAAGGACTTCTTAACAAAGGTTGCAGACTTCTGAACTCTGAGCATGGGAAAGACTAGGCCAATAAGACTTGATTTCTGAATGTCAAAAAATTACCTAGCCTCGGAAAACAAATGTGCCGAAACAAAGCACATATGCACCGAAATAGAATTCCTATGCACCGAAACATAATTCTTATGTGCTGAAACAGAGCACAGATGCGCTGAAATAGAGCACAGATGCGCCGAAACAGAGCACAGATGCGCCGAAACAAAGCACATATGCGCTCAATTATCTGCTAGACCTCTGAGACATACATATTTGGATAGTTTTGATATTTTTGGATGATCTTAATCTGATTTAAATGTGAAAAACACAGCATAGAGAAGCAAGCAGTTGTTTTGTTAATCCTAAAATCTAAATAAAGAGTGTATGTTCTTAACATTTTCACAGGTTTTGAACAAGATAAGCAATTCAGTAAGACTCACTCTTAATTTGTCAAATAGGTCATCATAATAACTACAACCCACAACTTAAAATCGTGTCAACTCACACAGCCATGTCACCCCCTAGAGGGCGCCTGTGTTTTTGTCTTTTCCAGGTGCGTACTCAAGGTGACAGAAGTGGATACCGAATCCCTTGAGCAAACAATCTGTGGCGATTATATGGTGAGTGTCTTGGGGGAAGATTCTTCCCTCCCCTTGCATCATGATTAAGATGATGTTTGGATACTGACACGACTGACTTTCTACACTATGATTTTTAGTAAGGATATCCGTTCAGTGTGGCAAATAGATAGACTCCCTCGAGAGACCTCCCAACCTTTAGAACAAAGGTTTTGGGGATGGTTATCCTGTGCACTACTGTCAAGTTGGATTTTCATCAACAACTTGCTTTTGATTAAAGTGGGTTGGAAATTTTGGCTTTAGGTGTTCCCACTTAGGTCGTTCCTCTTGGGTGAGTACTTTTTCCCACAAGAGCAGGTCTTCTAAAGGATGTAATAAAACATTAAATTGCAGAAAATAAAAGGTAAGTCTAGTGTTCTAATCACCCAGTTAAGGGGAGAGCATAAACCTATTACCCACAATCACAACAAATAATAATGGTTCAATTTTAAATCCCAAATTGACAATTCTCTACACTAAGTGAAGATTTTGCTTCACCAAAAACATGGGATTCATTTTAACCAGAAGAAATTTTAAAGAAAGCAAAATGCAAACTCTAAATGCAGGCAACTTCTTCAAATTTGTCCCATTGTCCTCTATCTCCAAGGATTCATTTCAAAATGTTGGCTCTCAATTGTTTTAAACAACAACTTGTAGAATGGCAAATGAAAATGCATATGCATGACTATATGAGTTAAGCTATGAAATTGAAATGCTAATTAAATGCTAGAAATGCTTGATAAAACTGAAATGCGACTATAATAACTACGTATGAAAATCTAGAATTTGAGGTCCTTTCCAACTCACAAGAGAGCTGTATTTATAGATTTTTGAAGGCAAGAATTCAATTGGCTAAGATCAACGGTTGAGTTCAAACTTGTTAAAATGAACGGTGAGAGATCGAGAATTTGAAAAGAAGGTAGAATTTTAAGAGACAAATGAAAAATGAAGAGACAAAATGAAAGATGTCTCCATAATTTAAATAAATAAATATTTAAATATGTGTGGGTAATGAAAAGCTTCTAATTAAATTGTGAGAAGAGATGAAAAGCTTTTTAATTAAATATCTGCAAATATTTAATTATTGAGAAGAGTGAAGAATTTCAGAAAATGTTTTAATTAAATATTGAAAATATTTAATTAAATGTGAAATGAAGAATATCATTTAAATTTTAGAATTTAAACTTTTGATAATTAAGATAAATAAATTGTGAAATCTATTTATTTAATTAAGAGGAAAGTAGCATTAATTAAATAAACTCATTTATTTAATTAAACTAGAAGAATTGGAAAAATGAACAATATAAATAAATAATTAAATTTATTTATATGTAGATGACTTAAGAATATTAATTAAATAATTCATATTTAATTAATTAACAGGTTTGGTTAATCATGACCATTTTTAGATGTGTACAATAAGTATTTGAAATTTTCTCATGAGGGCTCTATACACAACCGCTTCGATAATTTATGTGTTTGAAATTTTCTCATGAGGGATCTATGCACGTTGTGCATGACACTGGATATAAAGCTCTGATGTCACATGGGTGTTTCTTGTTAGATCACTTCTAGCCTGCCCCTCTTGGTCTGCTTCCTCCAAGGATAGACCTATTGTATCACACCTATGTTAAATACAAGAATGGGGGCATAACATCGAAGGTGAACTATCATGTATCCCTTTATGTCATTTCAATTAAAATCTTTATAATCGCGTAGCAGTAGGTTGCCTCTTCCTGCTCTCAAAAGGGGAAGGGGAAGTCTGCTTGTGCCCAAGAGTCTTCCTCTTCTTTTGTTATCCCATTTGCTTTTTCCTTTCACCCTACTCTAGTGCCTTCGACTCCTACTCCCATGCCTTGCATGGGGAGTTCGATGGTGCCCTCTTAACGAAAGGCCAAGCATCAAGTATTCATGCTTCCCATCTTACCCACGGTGTTGAGGCTCGTTGTCTATGGTAAGGGGAAGGGCCCTCAGGGAGCTGCCCCTGTGTCTCAGCCTCCACGGCCTCCCACTGCTCCTACCCCTCATGTAGTGAATGGGAAGAGGCTCACCTTCAAGGCACTTGAGTCTGCTTCTCCACATGTTTTAGTCTTTTCTCTTGTGCTTCCTTGTAGTGTCCCTTTGGTTCGATTGTCTTTGGTTTCCAAGTAAGTTTGTTTTTGATGTACTTAGTAGTTTTGTTTAAAATAGTTAATTAAACCGAGAATTATTTTATTTGGTATCGTTTTGTCTTATGTCGTTCATTTTGAGTGTTAAGTTTAATACGTTAATTGTTGATTCTGAAGCGTTATCATTATTTAGTGATGATTGTTATTGTTGTTGAAATTAATTTAATTAAGCATCAAACTTAATTAGTAAGGTGAGTTGTGAAATTACCAAGGATTTAATTAAATATTAAATTAGTTTGAAAATTCAAAATTATGTTTGTAAAATTAAAAGAATAATATCTTAATTGCAGCTTTGTAAATTTTCAATTGACAATTAAATAATATTGTTTATTTAATTAAATAATATTATTTATATAATTTTTTATTGAGGATTTATTCAAAAATAAATAATTAGGCTGAAAGCAACAAAGAATATTCTGTAAACTTTTTGAAGCTTAATTGAAAATGAAGGCAGGTGGAAGTCATGTAAAAATGAATTTGATTTTTCTATAAAGACATCTTCCGATGATAAATTTTGGAACCAATTTGTAAAAAGTGAAATAATTTTACTGCAAATCAAAAGAATATAATTTTTAAAAGTATTGTGCCAAGAAATTGACATTTATATCTCCTGATAAATCCCTAAAATGCTTAAGACTAAAAAGAAATAATGTAGGGTTAGGATTTAAGGCAAGGGTTAGGGTTCTAATAAAGGTTCAAAAAAGTTTTTAAAAATATTTTATATTGAAAATTTAAGAACAATGTTAAGTAAAGAAAAAATATTAATTATAAAAAATTGAAATTCATATTTTTAACATTAAATTTCATATTTTTTAACATTGAATATTTATTTTTACATAATTATTTTATTTTGAAAAGAAACAATGAAATCATATATGACTTTTGAAATTAATGTTAATGAAGATGTAAGCATTTTTCCTCAAATCAATAGACACCTAGATAATGATAACTGCACTTGGTAAATTTATATATATATATATATATATTTATCTAAAAGAATTCTTGGTTAATTTTATAATGGGATAATATGTTTACTCGATAAATATCAAAATGGTGGAGGGATTGTGTTTAATTTAATTAATTCAATTTAATTTAATAAGGTGATAAATGCTTACTTGATAATATGTTTAAGTGGGGGATGGTTTCTAAATTTTCTAGAATGAAGAGATTTCCTCCGGGTGATTAAATGGGAAAAAGGTAATTGTAATCTGTGAAATTGTCACCTGTCTCCTCAACTTTAAAGTATTCTTTAATTTATTTTGGTTGAGGGGGAGAGATAAAAAGGAGAAAAAGAAAAGAAAGGATGGGAGTTTTGGAGAAAAAGAGAGATTGGGGAATTTATTTGCAAAAAAAAAAAGGGATACAAAAATTTCATCAAAAGGAAAGAATTTACTTGCAAGGTAAAAAGAATTTTAGAGAGAATTTTGGGGGTTTGAAGTAAAATAAGGTATAGATATAACTCGGGCTTTGGGGAAAATTGGTGTTGGAGATTGGATTAGAGGCTCTGAGGATTTCAATTCGGCATTCCACCTTCATCTCCAAATATTGTGAATCCTAGGTTGGTCTTCGATTCCGTGGTGAATGTAAATTCATTTCCAAAAGTTTTTAATGGTGTTTGCTATGGGTTATGTGGGTATCCTTTGGTCAAAAAGAAATATATATATGTAAATTTATAAATATGTGTTTAATTACGGATGCTTGTATGTGTATTATGCACTCTTAGACGAAGTTTTTATAATGTATATAGATATAAATTTAAAATAATTGTATGTACTTTTGTAAAAGATAATATTTGTATTTGTCCTTTTGAATTAGAGTTTAAATTAATGAAAAATCCGAATTATATATATATATATACAAATAGAATATGAGATGTATTGATTTATAGGTATATAAATGTCAATGTATATATATGATGAAAATCATTTGTAATTCGATACAAAATATGTTTTATTAATTTAATTAGATGACTTCATGAGGTGTGTTAAATAAAAGGTAGTTGATTAATTTTAATCTCCTTTATAAGCTCAATGTAGCATAAGTGGCGTTGGTAATTCCTATTTTTTTGGGGCTCCACCACATTCCCATCCACTTAGTTTAGTCTATGATCTTTAACCTATTTTCACGTTTGAGTAACTTCTTCAAATAAAAGAAAATATTTATTACTTTTTATTTAAATTTGAAAAGTTTAATTTGGAAATATTAATTTACTTTAAGAAGTCTTAAACTTATTTTAAGAAGTTAAAAAGATATTAATTTGAAGTAAGTTAATATCCTGAAAAAAGAAGTAGTTAAGAAATAAATAAATAAAAGAAAATATAAAGAAATCAATATTCATTTCTTTTTACTTAAAATTGAAAAGTTGAATTTATAAATATTAATTTACTTTAATAAGTTAAAATGAATAGGTAAATTTGGGAATACTAATTTACTTTAAGAAGTTAAATTATTTCAAGAAGTTAAAAAGATATTATTTTGGAGTAAGCTATTATCTCTAAGAAAAGCAGTAATAGTTAAGTATATAGAAATAAATAAATAAAAGAAAATATAAAGAAATCAATATTTATTACTTTTTACTTAAATTTGAAAAGTTTAATTTGGAAGTATTAATTTACTTTAAGAAGTTAAAAATATATCATATTGTTTCTCACTTAGAGGAAGGGTACACTAGGACTATGCAAAATGTTATGGTATTCTAGAAATTTGTATCCTAAATTGTAGCTTGTATATTTAAATTTATTCCATGATTATTTTATTAATCCAAGCAAGAGATACATGAACATATAGATGATTTATTGAATTGTATATTAGGTTATGAAATTATGTTGAAGTGCTTTTAAAAGTCAAGAGGTAATATTTAATAGTTTCATAATTAATAATAGCGTTGAAGTGAACCTTGCTTAGGTGATTATTTTCAATATTTGAATTTAATAAAATGAATAAGGATATATTTAAGTTTGGAAAAGTTTATTGGTTACTTAATCGCTAATTCTTAAGTTGTTATCTAAGTGATCTTTTGTTTGTATTGGTAATATATATATATATGTATACAAAGGTGGCATTGATTAATTACTAGATGGTAGACATTGAATAATGTTAGAGTATGACCGTTAGTCGAACTATTATACTATCCTGGAAGCTATTGAGAAAACCTAGTTCTTGTTAAGAATTTATACTGCTTAAGGGAACCATGCTTACCTAAATGTTATCCATTTGTCTCTATGTTAATTGATCTAATGTTAAGTTCCATAAGGTTGCAAATGCCTTCATATTATGGTTAATGAGCTTGTTGAATATGTAGGTTACGTAGTTTTCTTATAGTATCTTATGAGTCGCGAATGTACTCACAATCACATTTCATTGATTGTATGTGCCTCATTATTTGGTTGTAAGGTTTGAATAAGTGCTCTCATTGTATAAGTAGTTAATTAGCGAAAGTGTGAAGATTTTGGTTGGTTGTTCAAGTTGAATTATTGGATTGGTTTTCAAGTTGAGATGTGCTCGGGTGATTGTTATCATTGTCATGATGATTACTTTTATTCTACACTTGTCTCCTTTGTAGAATTTACATAGTCATTATGAAATTCCATGATGTGAGCTCTTTGGGAACCCAGGTATTTATGTACCCTTTAGTTGGGAGTATATGAATATTGGTTTTATAGTATCCCTTGCTTTTTCCTTTGTATGCCTCTAGAAGCAGTCACTTTATAATTATTTGTTGAGATGGTTGTATATTATGTTTTGGTTGATCTTGTGGTTTGGTCTTGTGATCATTCAATTTGTCTGTCTGGTCGTGGGTCTTTCTTGTCAACTCCTAGCATGGGGGGTAGGCCTTCAGGTCCACATGGTCGGGTGGAACGTTCTACGCACCCCATTGGATTCCTAGGTTGTGTTTGTGATGCGGAAGTGGATGTAGAGTTTCGAGAGCTTCACGTTGTTGAAGAATTTACCTCACCTTGTACCTTATCCTTCATTGATGTAATTATTCTTGTACTCAATGTACTCTTTCGTTGTTATAAGGGAAGCATTATGTAATGTACAGTTGCATTATTGATGTGTTATATCTGTGGAAATCTGTTCCACAATTGTATAATGGAAATTTAAATTGAATTATAATAAAATGATGTATCATTTCCTCTCTTTTGACCATGGATGGTTGTATGTCATCTTTAAGTAATCTTGGTTTTTATTTGCTTTCGTCTTGGTAAAATTTTAGGTTATGATTCGTAATGACCGTTACGTGTACCCTAGAGGACGTAGTTGACTTTGTAAATGTATATTTGCTTTTCATGTAATGAATATACAAATTTATCTTATGCAATGTTTCACTTTCAAAAAAAATAAAAAATTGTGTGGTGTTGGTTGTCCTTTGGGGTTAACACGGTGGGGCGTTACATTCCTACTCTTGCTCCCATCCAAGAGGTTTCCCTTCCACCAAAAATGGTTGTGGAGGACACGCCTATGGCAGAACAAGAGCCTCTTGTTCCTTCCCAATTAACAAGTTTTAGCTCCCTAAGTTGAAAAAATTGGCTTGTACATGAGCGTAAGCATCAAAGGAAGGCTTTGGATTTTGAGAAAGCTACCTCATAAAAGGAGGAAGATGAGCTTATAACTCTTGTTTTGCCATCTTCTGTTGTGCCTCCCTCATCTTCTTCTTTTGCTTTAGTACCCATCACCTCAATCTTGCTTACAGCTCCCCTCGCAAATGTTGATGACCCTCATCCCAAAAGGGTGCAGGTGTTCATCACTCCCTCAGTGGAGCCTCCTCTTTTGATGTCCCTTTTGGATATCCCTCTATTTTCCCAGCTTGTGGACATGTCAAACACCATGGTGGTGTCAGTTGCGAACTTTTCCTTTCCCTCCTCATCTTTTGCTTCTTTATGGGGATTTTGCATCCTCCAATGAAGCGTAAGTTGAAGGATGACCTCACTTCCAATGGAGGTCAGAAGAAGGTATCACCTTCTTCAAGAGAGGGTTTTTCTTTGGATTGCATCATCCTTGTGATGGAGGCAGTCCAACGTCTCCTAAGTTTGTCACCATCTCTTTTGATGAGATTGATGGTGCATCTTGGGTACCTCCTTCATCTCTTACTCAGTTAACACATGACACTCCTATTAAATGCATGTTTAACTCGATAGATGATGTCCCAACTCTATCAGCGATCTTTGCAAGATCAATGATGTTTAGCTCATAGGAGTTGAGTGAAGAAGACCTTGAGGGGCCCTCTTCCTTAGCTCTTGTCATAAGAGAGTCAGAGGGTACTCCCCTTGTTATCTTTCCCTTGTAGGCTCGTCCACCCTCCCCTTATGATGATCTAGATTGGGAGAATGATGACCTCCTGGTTGATGAGAACTAGGAGAGTACCTCTTCTTTATCTACAGATTAGATTTGTGTGTGTATTGTGTTTCTCTTGCACTTGTTTTTGTGTGTTCCTGGAGTACCCTTGTCACCCTTGTAGGTGCTTGGATACAGGAGTGAAATTGTGTCATAAACTTCCTCTACTTGTTGTATCATTCTTCTATATGTGTATCTTGATTTTCAACAATTGGGGATTATAATAGAGGGGGACCAACCATTGCAAGGCCCCAGGTCACGAAAGGCCAAGAGCAGAAAGGTTGCCCTAACTTACCTCAGTTTAAAGGAAGGTTGGGATAGAAGGGATTAGAATGATGAAGACTATATGTCCTTTGATCACTCTGCAATCCCGAGAACTGAAGAGACACTAGGTGAGTCACTTTCTAAGGTCAATTATGTGTCTTAGATAACTCTTTGTTAGAGGACAAAAGCGTAGTTCTGGGATGACAGCATGGCATGTTGGCATCTCACAGGTGCACTAGCGTCCATACAGCCAAAAAACTAGAGAGACGAGGTTAAATCCTCAAGAAAGGACTGCTATCCTAGTTTAGAGGTTTCTTGAACAACAAAATGAGATTAAGAAGAATGAAATATAAATAGGAATGTGATAAAATAAATATATTACTGCAAGGGTGACGAAGATAATCTTGTACAACAATATTCTCGCCAACTTGCTTTGAGATCTCTCCACCTGCACATAGAAAAAGGGGAAAATGTTGGGTTTGTTTAGTGGCCTACCTTAGTTAGACCCCCATTTTGGTGTTTCCACCTCCACGGACAACCAAGTTTGCAATGATAGGAATAAAGATAAAGAAGAGAATACAAGCTACGTAAACAAAAGACACTACAAAACAATACATGCTTACTCAACCAAGATGATAGAGAAGATGAGAGGAGCTTACCACCTTCGTCCAAAGTGCTCAAGGTTTGCGGAGGAGAAAATGAGAGGAACTCAAGCCTCTGTTGCAACGGTGTTTGTCCTGTGCTTGCACTATAAGAGTGATGGAGTGGTAGATTGTTCCAATGGAGTTTAAAATGCTGCTACAATACTTGAGGTGAATGAATGGAATGGAGAGAGTGCTCAAATCGATCTTGCAAAACTTCGTCCAAACTTGAGAATGGATGAGAGAGTGAAGATTATGAAGAAAATGATGAAAAATGACCATATTTGGGTCAACCAGTTGAAGGGAGACGTTACTCTTCAACTTCCAATTGAAAGTGTAATGTCTCTACAGACTCCAGTTGCAGGAATCTTCCAGGGACGTAAGCGCACCATGTGGGTGTCCTCAACAGAAATTCCTCCACTGACACATAAAACAGGTGCCAAGTGTGATGTGGACAATGGGCTTAAGTGGAATTAAGCCTTTGCCTTAGGTTTTCTAAAGTTTAAGGGGGTAAAAGGGAATTTGTGTTAGGGGTGCAAATTCAAGCTTATATATTTTTCCCCCACTTTAGTGAGCACAAGTATTGATGAGTGCTTTGGTAAAGTAGAGTAGTAAGGAAGTAACAAAGTAAGAGAAGTATACCTGAACCAACGAGGAAGCAAAACATGGTCTGGAAAACTCGAAAGTGCAAGAAAGGACTTCATAGTTTTGCGGAACTACAAATCTGAAGAGTGAAAATGCCTCACAGGCTCACGGTCTTATAAGGGAGGTATCCTTCAAGAACTCTCACATGAAGGAAACCAAGAAGAGCACTTTATAGACCCACAGACCTGCAAAGAAGGTATCCCCCAAGAACTCTCACATGAGGGAGACTGAGTAAAAGGGGACTCCACAGAGTCAAAGAGGGCGACATGTTTACCGATAGATAGAACACATCAAGAAGCGGTCGTGCAAGCCAATGAATGGACAGTCACACAAACCATCGCTAAGTTGTAAGTCTTTCAAAGGGGTCCCTCAAGAACCCTTCAAAAGGAAGAAGGGTCCACTCAAGGGATGCACTGTTTGAAAAGTGAAGTCTAGTCGGGCTACCCCCAAGCTAGACGTAAGGATGTAAAGTAGGTCTAGTCAGGCTACCCTGAGACTAGGCACCAAGAAGTAAAACCGGTCTAGTTGGGCTGCCCTCGAGCTAGATGCAAGGATGTGAAACCGGTCTAGCCGGGATGCCCTCGGGTTAGACACCATAGAATTTTGCTAAAAAATTTTGAAGGGGTCCCTTGGGAATGCAATGTGAAAGGGAGGGGTCCACTCAGGGGACACGTTGTTCAAAAACTACTGTCTTCCTTCTCAAATCGATTCGTCATCAAGGAATCCTTTTGAAAGATGTTCACTTCATCAAATAATTTGAAAGGAAGGACATGCCCTCATGTGAGGGAAAGACTAAGACCATTCCCACTTTGGAGGAGGGTTTCCAAGTCCTTTCTTTATGAACCCATGATGAAGGAAACATGTTTAATTAGGATTTCAAGTCGAGAATGCAATTCTAACAAAGAAGTATGAGAAGGATCTTCGAGAAAATATTCACTTGGCAACAAATGCATTTTCTAAGGATCATGCAATATATAAGTAATGTTGTCACACATGAAAGGGACAACTCAAGCAAAGAAGAGAGAAAGGTAAAAGAAAAGAGATCACACACAAAGGGCACAGGGGGATCTAGTTTTACGAGGTCAGATATGCCTTTATTCATAAGTAGTAGGTAACCACAGTAAAAGGCGAAAGATCATCAATCCCCAACCAGATCAAGATGAATGCACGAAAGAAAAATAAAAAATAAAAAATTAGGTCAACATGGAAGGGAAGCCTAAATACCCCCAACGCTTTGCATCATCCCCAATTTACCGAAAGTCAATCACAAACATGGAAGGATAGAGATACATATAGAAGAAGGTTTACAAAATAAACACCACGCCTATATCTAAGCACCAACATGGGTGACAAGGGTCATCCAGGCACATATAACACGATTATGAGGGAACACATCGTAACACACACACACACACACACATCTAATCTAAAGATCAAGAAGAGGGTCTCCCCCTAGCACTAGTCAACCAAGAGGTTGTCATCTTCCCACTCTAAATCATCGTAGGGGGAAGGACGATGATCCTGCAATGGTGTAATGTTAAGGGGAGGGGCTTTTGATCCTCCCATAACAAGGGCTAAGGCAGATGGACCACTGAGGTCTCCATCGCTCAGCTCTTGTGGGTCTAAGGTCAACAACTTCATGAAGATTGCTGACAGGGTCATAACTTCATCCACCAAGTTAAACATACACTTGATGGGAGTGCTATGTTTTACCTCGGTGGATGGAGGAATTTGTACCTCAGGTTCATTGCTAGGCTCATCGAGAGACTCGGGAGTGGTGAAAAACTTGAGGGAGACCAAGACTAGTTCCGTTACTAGGACAGAACAAGTCAACTCAGGGCCACTCTTTGGAGAAGGTGGGCTCTTCTTATGTCCTCCATTACTGGAGGGATCTCGCTCTACCTTCTTCTTTGTCAGGGGAGGCAAACTTCCCACAAATGAAGCAAGGTGGATAGAAGAGGATAGAACTGCAGTGGATACAACTAAAGTGTTAACCATATCCATGGGCTTTGGGAAAGGGTAGACATTTTAAATGGAGGTTGACAGGGGTGGCTCCACAGAAGGAGTGATAAACACCTGCACCTTTCTAGGCGCATGTGCGTTCACAACGGGAGCCAGAAGAGAGTCAAAACTAGATAGATTAGAGGCAAAAGAGGGGAAATAGGACACAATAGTAGGTGTCGTCTTGTCCTCCTTTTGTGAGGAGGCTTGCTTAGCTAGGAGAGCCTTTTTTCTTATATTCACGTGCAAGGTGGTTTTTATGGCTCTTTGAACCGAAAGTCGGGATCTACAAAGGGACGAAAGGATTTTGTTCAGCCATGGGAGTGTCTTCCACAGTTGTTTCTAGTGGAAGGAAAAACTCTTGAATGGGAGCAAAAGGGGCAGGCTTAGAAATGATGGGAGAAATCAACTCTACCAACTTAAAGGTGGATCCTTTTTTATTCGGGGGAATAGGAAGGGGTCAAGGGGAAAATTCTCTCCGCGAGCCTTTCTTTTCTGTCATACAAATAGTACCAGGGTCTTGGGGACCCATTAGGGAGATCTGATATCTTGATCTTGGGCTTTCGCCAAGGAGGTATCATCGGACTCAGTGGGAAAAACCTGGGCTTGTTCACCCAATACTCTTCCCAAGAGAGGGGAGTAGACGAGTCAGCCTAAGAGGGGGTGAGCTTCTCCTTTCCTTTTTGAGAGGAGGAGGCAGTTGGCTGCTCAGCTACAAGAAGGGTAAACTTCGGTTGTCCCTTGCCTCTATTCTTATACTTCACATAGATCTTGTAAAGTAGGTATGTTCTTTGTGGGAGTGGACTGACAAGAGTGGGCCAAAAGTGATCCAACGAGTATCCCCCACAAGATACCACAGGCTAATATCCAGTGTCATGCACCACGTGCATGACACCCTCATGGGAAAGATTAAGGCATTTATGGATTACAGAGGTGATCCCATTTATGGAAGCCAACCAAGGTATGCCTAGCTTCACTCTAAACAAGTCTGACTCGGGAATAACGTCAAAGACCATGTCTAATTTCTTGGGTCCAACCAGGACAAACAACGTTATCAATCTATAAGGTTTTAGAGAAATTTCATCATGTGTAGGGATGATGGATTTTTTTTTGTATTCCTCCTTTTGTAGGGAGTTTAAGAGTAATGTCTCCTTCGTGATGACATTCACTCTACTCGTGGGGTTGAATAAGACCCATGTCACAATGTTACCATTGAGGCGAGCGAGAATATATAGTGGAGAAGGCTTACCATTCACTGACACATCTTGCGAAGTAAACGTTACATCCAATGAACTGGTCGCAAGACGAGGAGAGGGAGAAATGATAACCATGATAACATATGCCTTAGGACAAGAAACAAAATCAAAGGGATCGATAATCATGTTAGCAAAATGTGCTAGAAACGGGTTTGTGTATATCTGCAAGTCACTATTAGCTTTTGCCATTGATTTGTTCATGTTTTGCTTACTTCCATTAAAATGGTTAGTACCATCCTCAATGCCATCCTCTATCTCATGATGCAGGTGCATGCAACATTTGATATCATGTTTGTTAACTCGATGGTATTGACAATACGTGTTTTCTTCATACTAGTTAGGGTACGGTTCCCTATCTGGTTTAGGAGGTGGCAGGGTAAGGATCTTATCTTTCACCAACTTTTGTAAGATGGATGAATAAGATTCTGATAGCTTCATAAACTTTCGGTCGCGTTTGAGGCCATTGTTATCCACAATAGCTACTACATTCACGCCAATTTTACCTCTTCTAGAGATCGATACGATAGATCTTCCTTCAAAATGGGAGCGCGAAGGAGGACCCTCAAACTGAACTACTATTTGTTGGTATTCTTTTAAAGCCACACACAAGTGTATGAAAGAAGGATACTTCATGAGGTAAAACTTCTCTTTCCAAGGCCTTTTTAAGTTCTCTATGAAGACCTTTTGTACATCTAAGTCGGGTAACGAATATGATATTTGTGAGAAGAGTGCTTGGTACTGTGCTATAAAGTCTATAATGTTCTCGTTATCCCCTTGTTTGCACCAAACAAGGTTTGAGAAGGTCATCTTTGGTCTGATATTGACTTGGAACTGTCACAGGAATTGGTTCACAAGCTAATAGAATGTGAAAATGGAGTTATTAGTCAAAGAATAGTACCAATCCAGTGTTGTATCTTTCAGGGATCAGGGAAATAGTTTGGCCATCAATGCATCATGATGGAAAAAAATTATGTGATGAGCCAATACTTTGGCACATTTTGATCATATTTTTATAGATACTTTTCCATTTTTATTATGCTAAAAACAAACATTCAGTCTGATTATGGGATAGAACATAGACCTTTTTATGACTTAATATGATGAAAAGTCCCATGATTATTATCTTTAATGTTTTATTAGTCTGATAAATACTTTATGGCTTTTTGTGATCATAAAACCTTCTTGCAACCTCCACTACCAAACTTCCTGTAGCCATATCTGAAATGATGTTTGCCTTAGTTTAATACTTAATGAATGAATGAATGAAGTAACAGACTATCTTAAAGATGAATGTGTTGAGCTAACCTTCTTCTCCAGGAAAGGTGGTGAGTTATTTTGCAGGTGTTGCGATTTGAGGAAGGAATTTAAAATCCACTTGAAGAGTAGAAGGCCAAATCTACAAAGACTGGTTCAATAGCTAAAGATGGGGAGACAGTTTCAAACTTATTCACCAAGCAAGAAGAATGTTCCAGGAATCTAGGCCAGGCGTCCTACTGTTGCTCAAATCCAGGATGATGGCGCTTTAAGTCTTTCAAACCAATTTGACTTGGTCCTTGCATTATCGTTCGCCTCTTTAAATAAAGTTAGTTGTATGTAATAAATACCTCCCGATTTATAAGGGAAGGTTAGTTAGTAGTTAGGATTAGTTTTCAATAAATAGTCCATACTTCTTCAAAGAATGGGCTAGAAGATCTTGTCATTTGTAATACGTTTTTTCAGTATCATAAATACAGTTAAGAAGGATTGTGCTATGTACTTGTTCACTTTAAATCAATAAAGTTTATGGAGATTTTCACCTAATATGTTGATTACTTTGGCATGACCTAAGGGGGCCCACTTAGGAAATTTCCTGTACTTTCATTTTGTAGGTTAGGATAGCTGTACTTTCTTTTCCAAAAGTTAAATGTGTCTGTTCCTGCAGCAACAGAAATACATCACTGTTGACTATTCTTGCAGCCACTAGAAACAGAGTAGTTTTACCTTTCAGTTTTTGTTCCAGCAAGTTATTTAGTAAAGTAATTCCAGAATTTAGAGTTCTAGCATTTTAGAGATCATGCATGTCTGGAAGGGGTGGTTAGTGTATATATTTTGTTGTCCCATTTCAAGTCTATGTCCTTGGGTTGATAAGTAAATGAGGTTCTTTAACAGATTATAGCTGCTTGTTGTGATGTCCAATCCCTAAGTTGGGGAATTTATATTCCTAGTTATCAAGCTGATTAAAGAACACTGCATTTTTGGCACCGTTGTCGGGGATGGTGTCAAACTAAAAACCTGTTGCAGGCATGCTGGCAGGTAGCTTTAAGTTTTATTCCTAAAATTTAGATCGCAATTCACTATTCCAGCATTTTTCCATAATTAGATTTACTTCTTACTATATGCTTAGAAGAAGAGACCAATTTGGAAGATTCCTTCCTAGAAGCTTTGATATCCAAGAAAACAACCTAGAGATTGACCCCGAAGTTGTCCCAAAAGGACCATATTTGGATGCCGGCCAGGACCTTGTCACTTCATCTTCTTCTTCCTCGGAGGCCAGTTTGAACCTGTTTGATGCACCTGACAATCTTGATTTACTCACAACACAGCTGAATAATCTGCATACATTCAATAACCAACATTCCCATAACAATCCACTGGCCCTTGTTGTCTACCAGCCAAGAGCTAACCCAAGACCACCATCAAAGATGGCAGTGCCTACTTTTCCATTTCCACTCCCTGAGTTGCATGACAACAACAATATCAAAAACATTCCTGCTTCATTGCTTCCAAAGTTCTATGGCCTGATTACAGAGGACCCTCATACCTTCTTGTTCGAGTTTGACATCCTATGTAGGAGTTATGATTATAATACTGAAGCCCATAAGATGAAATTGTTTCCTTCTACTTTAAAGGAGTCAGCCTTAAAATGGTTCATGGGATTAGGGGGTAATACAACAGCCACTTGGAATGAACTGAAGGAATTGTTTTTAGGAAAGTATAAAGAATATTGTAGGGGCAGTGATATGAGAGGAGATGACCTTTTCAAGATGACATAAAAGGAGGATGAAACCTTGGAGGATTATGTATCTAGGTTTTTGTTCAGTGTGCAAAAAAATACTCAGCACCAGCTAAATGAGGAGTCTAAAAAACTTCTTTTTCTAAGGGGAGTCAATGATACTTGCATGGAAGCACTAGACCTCATGGCTGGAGGAGATATTACCCAAAGCAATTGGGATGACATTAAGACAATATGTTTTAATTACTCTAGGGCAAATGTGAAGAAATGAAGGGGATTTCGATCCTCTGTTGCCAAAGGAAGTGGTACCGGTGTATCAAAAGGAGAATTATCTAATCTTCTGTCCGACTTCAAGCAAGACATCATCAATGATGTTGCTACTCAGCTGGACACCATGCAGGCTAGGAGGAAGAAAGAAGAAGTTGATGTGATGCTAGCTGAATATTGTCCTCATTGCAGACTGAGGAAGAGGGACTATAGATGCAAAGCAATTGCCAATTTGGAGGTGCAGCATCTCCCTACTGAGTTCAAAACCATTGAATGAGAGGAGGAAGTGTTCTTTGTTGCTCAGCACAGGCCATGGGCCCCAAGACAAGGTATGTCTCTTGCAAAATTTTGGTTCCTATAATAGTCAGTGGAAAATTTAGTACCCTCCAAACTATGGGCCATACTCCCAACCTTAGTGGAATAACCCTTGGCCAAATAACCAACAAAGCCGTTGACAATCCCTAGAATGGAATTGGCAACCACCACAGCAAAATCAGTGGCAGCCTCTGCAAGGAAATTGGCAGCATTCTAACCAATGGAGAGGAGGCCAGCAATGGTCAAATCCACCCACTGGTTTCCTGCAGCAACCCCAACAGTAGTCCATTATGCCACCTCTTGCCGCTAATCAAGGTCTGAATCCAAAGCCAACCCAGTTACCTGCTCAAGCAGCACCTAATCCAAATAACTAGCAGCAACAACAAGTTTATTTTGATGATCCTAATAATCAGCCTGCCTATGCTATCAACCTGAACAATATCAATTTATGTTTAAGAACTGTGTTGCCTACACCATCTCCTCCCCTAATCTTAGAATTACCATCTAAGGAGATTGAGCAGGAAGAAAATGCCAATGGCCTAGCCCAATCCAATGAGCCAATTCAGACTCCATCATTACCTAAGGTACCTAATACATCACCACCTCCTTTCCCACAAAGGTTGGAAGGTGAACTTGTGAACAAACATGAGGAACCTACCTTTGATATTCTTGACCAACTAAAGCACATATGTGTTAAAATTCTTTTGTTTCAAGCAATTAAGGAGGTACCCATTTACAGCAAGGCCATTAAAGAAGCATGTCTAAAGAAGTCGGGTAGGAAGAAGAAAAAATCTTAGATTGTTCATGTCTTAGGTCAACTCTCTGATTTGATGCTAGGGAAGCTTACCATCCCAAAATATTCAGACCTTGGCAACCCTGTTGTTGAAATTAATATTAATGGGGTTCAAATTAAAAATGCTTTGGTCGATCTTGGAGCTGTTATCAATGTCATGACAAAAGACCTTGTACTGAAACTAAGTATTTCAGACCTAAGACCTACACCTATAGTCTTGCAACTTGTTGATAGTTCAATTGTCAAACCTGATGGAATAGTGGAGGACTTAGTTTTCACCCTAGATTCATGAGAATATCCTGCTGATTTCATGGTTTTATCTCTAAAAGCATCATTATGAGGTTATCTTGTGATTTTAGGAAGACCATGGTTAGCTACTACTGATGCTTATATAGGTTGTAGGACTGGTAACATGACAAAATCTGATGGGTATACCACAAAGAAGCTTACCCTATATTCTCCAGCCCAACCTCAACTTGAGGTTGGATAGGCTGTTTGGCTTGATTTGGGTGAAGAAGAGGAAGTAAACTCCGTGGCCAAATTAATGATGATTACCAGAGAAATTTTCATTAAACAACAAGTTGAGGAAGATATACTGTCCAATATCCTGCTGAATAACTATGGTACCGAATACCCTCAATGTAACAAAAACCCATGCTCTTTGCAAACTATTCTTCCTCCGCCTACATCAGCTCATTATCCTGCAACAATTGACTGCTTACACACTTTGCTACCCCACGAGGTAGAAATTCCATTTCTTTCTGAAGTATCTATGGTTGATTTAACCTCCCAAGTTGAGGTAGCAGCAGGAAAAACCTTGAGCATCAATAAAAACCTCACCAGTGAGCAACAAGAATCTATGCTTAAAATGCTTACTAGTCATAAGTCAGCTTTTGCTTGGGAATATGGTGACATGAAGGGTTTAGAACCCAAACTCTGTACACATTGCATATACATTAACAGTGAGTTCAGACCTGTCAGGCAGCCTCAGAGAAGAATCAATCCAGCCTTGAGAGAAATTGTTAAAGAGGAATTGCAGAAAATGTTAACAGCTGGCTTTATCTACCCAATTTTAGATAGTCAGTGGGTTTCCCCATTGGTTATTGTTCCTAAGAAAGGAGGAAAATGGAGGGTATGTGTAGACTACAAAGAGCTCAACTTGGCAACAAAGAAAGATTACTTTCCTCTTCCCTTTATTGATCAAGTTTTAGATAATTTATCTGGAAAAAAGTATTTCTCATTCTTAGATGGCTTCAGTGGGTACAATCAAATCAAGATTGCACCTGAGGATCAAGAAAAGACTACCTTTACATTCCCTTGGGGGACATTTGCCTATTCTGTTTTGCCTTTCGGTCTCTGCAATGCACTTGCAACTTTTCAGAGAGCAGTCATCAGTATCTTCTCAGATATCTCATATGATTGCATGGAAATATACATGGATGACTTTACTGTTTATGGTGCAACATTTGAAGAGGCTCAAGAAAACTTGAAGAAAGAGCTGCAGAGGTGTGAAGATCATAACCTATCACTAAATAGTCAGAAGTGTTTCATGGTGATGCAGGAGGGAATAGTGCTTGGTCACTATATTTCTGCTGCAGGAATATAGGTTGATCCTTCTAAGATCGAGGTCATCTCTAATTTACCCTTTTCCACCAAACAAAAGGAATTGAGAAGCTTTCTAGGCCATGCTGGATACTACAGAAGATTCATCAAGGATTTCAGTCAAACAGTTGCCCTTCTCTATAGTTTGCTAAAGAAAGATGCAGATTTTGCATGGACAGAAGAATGTGAAAAAGCATTCCTTGATTTAAAAGTCGCCCTTACACAAGCACCTGTTTTAAAAGGACCTGATTGGTCACTTCCATTCCATATTCATATTGATGCATCTGATTATGCTGTCAGCGCTATCTTAGGTCAAAAAGGTGGTTCAACTGAGCATGCACTGTATTACATAAGCAAAAATCTGCAAGGGGCTGAATTAAACTACACTGTTGCAGAAAAAGAAATGTTGGCAATCATCTATGCCCTCAATAAATTCAGGCATTACATCACAGGTTATCAGATATTTGTCCACACTGATTATGCAACAATCAGATATCTTATGAACAAAAGCTTAATAGTCGGAAAACTGGCAAAGTGGTTGTTGCTAATGTAGGAATTTGACATTACAATTGTGGACAAGCTAGGTAAAGCCAATGTGGTTGCTGATTTCCTTTCTAGAATTCAAAGGAAAGATGACTCTGCAGTTGTTGAAGATTCCTTTCCTGATGAGCACCTATTTGCAATCAAGGTTATTCACCCATGGTATGCCGATATATCAAATTATCTGGCTACAGGAAGGACTCCTCCTCAATTCTCCCCTAAGGAAAGGAAATTATTGGTAGAGAAAAGTTTTAACTTTTCATGGATTGCAAATTGCATGTTTTATACAGGGTCGGATGAAGTTATGAGGAGATGTGTGCAGGAGGAAGACACTTATGATATATTACATGCAAGTCATGATGAGCTGTGTGGTGGACATTTTGCTACCAAAAGAACAACAATGAAAATTTTAAACACTGGCTACTATTGGCCAACTCTGCATAGAGATGCAACCAAATATACTAGGAGGTGTGATAAATGCCACAGGATGGGAAGACCAACTAGATCTGATGAGATGCCTCTATTTCCACAAATTATTTTTACACCCTTCGACAAATGGGGACTGGATTTTGTAGGACCAATTGATCCATCTTCCAATGGTAAGTCCTATATTTTTGTATGCACTGATTATGTGACAAAATGGGTAGAAGCTAAACCTATGAAACATTCTAAGGATAATAAAGTAGCAAATTTTTTTTATGAAAATTTTTTCACCAGATTTGGTGTCCCTAGGGAAATAGTACCAGATCAGGGAACACAGTTTACCTCTACCTTGATTACAACCTTAGTCAATGAATATAATATAAGGCACATAAAATCAACCCCTTATCATCCTCAGGCTAATGGCCAGGTTGAGGTCACCAATAGGGACATAGAGGCCATTTTGACTAAAACTGTAGCTTTGCATAAGAAGGACTGGGCCGCAAGGTTACCAGAAGCTTTGTGGGCTACCGAACTACCTGGAAGACTACTACAGAATATACCCCCTTTGAAATGGTGTATGGTAAAACAACTGTGATGCTAATAAAATTCGAACACAAGACACTAAGAACAACATTAGAGATGGACATGGATTTGACAAAGGCACAAAAGGACAAAGTCATGTAGCTCAATGCTTTGGATGAGCTCCGCAAGAATGCCCTGCAACACACTGAGATGATACAAAACCAAAGAATAAGGTGGCATGATAAATACATTAAGGAAAAGAAATTCAAATCAGGAGATTGGGCTTTGCTTTATGATTCACGGTATAAAGACAGTCCAGGAAAGCTGCAAACCAGATGGTTGGGTCCATATGAGATAGAGGAAGTATTCACAAATGGAGCCATTCAATTAAGGACCATTGATGAGGTCCGGTTCAAGGTATTAGTCAATGGGCATCACCTAAAGCTCTATTCTAAACCCATTGACAAGGAAATATTTCTGAAACAGTTCAAAATTGACCAGGACAGCAGTGATCCTGCAGCCACAGGAATTGAGCCTAGGCTCAAATTTTCAGACCATGCATAAAGTGCATACTAAACCATAATAAAGGGGTTATCTATTAAGATCCCCATTCCATTCATTCATTTCATCCACAATTCGTACTCATTCTCTCTCTTCCACAATCATCCACCTACCATTCCATATCATCCACATTTCTCCGTGTCATGAATTGCAATGAAGCCGGATGTCACATCAGATAATTACGACGATTCTCTCCAGGTACACTCCACTTCACTTTAAGATCACTTTAGTTTTTTTATTTATTGCATTTAATTTAGTATTAATTAGCACAAACAACTTTCCTATATGATTGCCTTTTCCTTCAGCTAAATCCACACGAATAAGCATGTTTCTCCATAACTCAAAGTTTTGCTACATCCTTATTACCGCTGCCATAAGCCTTGCTCTGTCAGTTGTCAAGAACCCCCAATATTAGAACCTGCAATTAATAATCATACAGCCTTTACTTCCTCCAATAATGACCCTAAGTGTATTCCGCCAATTCATGATTACTCTCTCTTTCCACAAAATTGCATGATCACATTATTTTCCCTATTTTTTCTGTAACTTTTGAAGAGAGGTTCAAAAGTCTTGGTTGAGGGGAGGGGCAGAGTGCTGAAGAATTGCAAAGGATTCATTAGTTGGATTTTAGGAAGTTTTGTTGTAAAGGCTAGGAGAGCAATACTTCAAACACATTTGATTATAGTAAACCAAAGAAATGGGAGGTCAGCTGATTTGGCATGAGCCTACAGACCACAACATCCTGTTGCAGGATGTGCTGCATGTACCATTGTTCAGACAATATGTGTGGCTAAATTACTTTATGAAGCTCGGGACTTTCAACATGAATATTGCAGAGGAATTCATGAGGACATTTCAAAATGGTGAAGCAATAGCTAGGGGCTTAACAATCAATGCGTCAATTAACAAGATTGTTGAAATAATAGGGTTACCCCAAGTTGGAGAACCCTATCCCAGAGGAAGAGATGCAAGGAGCGCCAAGGCTAAATTCACTCGGCCAAATGATCCTCCTCTATGGGTAGACAAGCAAGGTACACAGAGGATGAGTCTACCTCAGGAATGGGTGCCACGAGCTGGGTATATAAGGAAATACATAATCTGTGAAGGTAGATTCTCAGTCTTACATTCTCATCATTTTAAGTTTTTGTCTCATTTACGTCATGGTTTATTGATGAATGTACTCGACTTCCTTTATAACTTGTTATCCAATAGTGCCGCTGAATATAGGAAAGGTAGGGTTAATTCTGTATCCCACCATTGCCTCATAAAATTGCTTGTTGAGAAGTCTGTTCAAGATACATCAGGGATGACATGGGAGGAGTTCATTGTCCAATTCAACCCTAAAACTCAAAATGTAGGACCTAGAGGTGAACCTCTTACCTTTAAGCAGCGAACTTCCCGGTCAAAAAGGCAGACCTCTGTTGCTATGTCCTCCCCTGAGACATCATCCAATTCGTAGGATGATGTTCCTATTTCTGAAAGAACTTCCACATAGCCAGCCCAAGGCCCTATTAAAACCCCTGAGTCTTCTTCCAAAAATAGGAAAGGAAAGTCACCTGTTGTAGTAACCCCTGAACCTGTGAAAAGGAAGCGGAAGGAGAACTTCTCTGTTCTGGTAGCAAAATCTTTCAAAAAGCATAAGTCTGTTCCTACCTCCATAAGGAGCTCTAGGCTCCAAAACTAGGCAGCCCGCCAATCGCCTAATCCTACTCCTACCACACCACCTTCAAATCCTTCTAGTCCTGAACTAGGGAAAGAAGAACCTGTTATTGAAGAAATTATGAGTACACCTGAAGGGGTTGGTTTGAGTGAGTTAGTTTCCATTGCAGAATAGCTACAGGAAGGTATGGAATGTGATAAAAAGGAAGAAGAGCCAGTTGTGTTTTTAGCAGATGCAGAACATGAAAACATTGGCATGACTGAGGTAATGGAAGAAGAACAAGGGAAGATGGATGAACTTGAAGAAGTGCAGGAAACACCTGCAATATGCTATAAACATAGACCGCCATTCCATGTTACAAACTTTTCCATAGGAATAGCATGCTTTCAGGAACTTCAACAACAATAGACTGCTTATGCACTTGAAGTTGAGAGACTGCAAAGAGTAATCCAGAATAAGAATCTGGAAATCGCCAATCTAATTGATACTCTCAATCAGATAGTAGAACTTGTTCCACAGCTACTACAGTGTCGAGTGCCTTCACTAGTTTACGCCATGTACCTCAAAGAACTATATTTGAACTTCCAGTTGATTAGAGTCTGGAAAGGGAAGAACCCTTCTTTGGAAACCCTTGAGGAATTTTTTGAAGCATACAAGGATTCACCTTTGCACATTAGGAACCTCCTGTGTGAGTTTTACCTGCACAATTTGGCTGTATCCTAGGACAAGGAATGGAATCCTTTGTGTTATGTAGGTGATATTCATATTAGTGCCTTGATTTCTTGGATCACCAATGAAATCAGCAGAGGGGAACAATTTAACAGTCATATGCATGATAAAAGGAATATGCCATTATATGTGAGAAATGAATCTCGAAATGGCATGGGTATTTATTTTGACTGAAAAAAATTGTGGCGAGATGAGAGAGTTAGACCATTGATTGAGCCTTTAAGGCAAGAGGTATTTTCTCAATATTCTCAGATCATAAACAATGATTTTAATGCTACAACTCTGCATATTTAGAACAGATGGGAGCACCTTTCATTTCAGTTAAAGAAAGCAGAGCCACATTCCCCCAATACTTTGTATGCTGCAACCCAAAGAGCAGAGAGGTACATGAGAAATGCCAGAACAAGGAAGGAGGATTGGTTGCCCTTGGTTATGCAACCACCTATTCTCCTATGGCCATTATTGGCTATACAAGGCGACAATAGTACTTACAATAGGAGTTTAGAGGATAATCGATGGCAAAGACTGGAGGCAATGAGGGCTCACTTCTGGAGTTTCCATACTGGTGAATGTGGAC
Organism: Sequoiadendron giganteum; assembly: GCA_007115665.2. Classification (NCBI taxonomy): domain Eukaryota; kingdom Viridiplantae; phylum Streptophyta; class Pinopsida; order Cupressales; family Cupressaceae; genus Sequoiadendron; species Sequoiadendron giganteum. The sequence continues at coordinate 437,660,057 of CM021104.1, forward strand.
AGTAGCTGAATGCAGATCTGAGAGAGTTTGCTGAAAGGAAGAATGCTAGACTTGCTGAATGGTCCAACAAGTAGTTGGTTGAGGGGAGTGATGAGCCAATACTTTGGTGCATTTTGATCATATTTTTATAAATACTTTTCCATTTTTATTATGCTAAAAACAAACATTCAGTCTGATTATGGGATAGAACATAGACCTTTTTATGACTTAATATGATGAATATATTATGATGAAAAGTCCCATGATTATTATCTTTAATGTTTTATTAGTCTGATAAATACTTTATGGCTTTTTGTGATCATAAAACCTTCCTGCAGCCTCCACTACCAACTTCCTGTAGCCATATCTGAAATGATGTTTGTCTTAGTTTAATACTTAACGAATGAATGAATGAAGTAACAGACTGTCTTAAAGATGAATGTGTTGAGCTAACCTTCTTCTCCAGGAAAGGTGGCGAGTTATTTTGCAGGTGTCGCGATTTGAGGAAGGAATTTAAAATCCACTTGAAGAGTAGAAGGCCAAATCTACAAAGGCTGGTTCAACAGCTAAAGATGGGGAGATAGTTTCAAACTTATCCGCCAAGCAAGAAGAATGTTCTAGGAAACTAGGCCAGGCATCCTACTATTGCTCAAATCCAGGATGATGGCACTTTAAGTCTTTCAAACCAATTTGACTTGGTCCTTGCATTATCGTTTGCCTCTTTAAATAAAGTTAGTTGTATGTAATAAATACCTCTCGATTTATAAGGGAAGGTTAGTTAGTAGTTAGGATTAGTTTTCAATAAATAGTCCATACTTCTTCAAAGAATGGGCTAGAAGATCTTGTCATTTGTAATACGTTTTTTCAGTATTAGAAATACAGTTAAGAAGGATTGTGCTATTTACTTGTTCACTTTAAATCAATAAAGTTTATGGAGCTTTTCACCTAATCTATTGATTACTTTGGCATGACCTAAGGGGGCCCACTTAGGAAATTTCCTGTACTTTCATTTTGTAGGTTAGGATAGATGTACTTTCTTTTGCAAAAGTTAAATGTGTCTGTTCCTACAGCAACAAAAATACATCACTATTGACTATTCCTGTAGCCACTAGAAACAGAGTAATTTTATTTTTCAATTTTTGTTCCAGCAAGTTATTCAGTAAAGTAATTCCAGAATTTAGAGTTCTAGCATTTTAGAGATCATGCATGTCTGGAAGGGGTGGTTAGTGTATATATTTTGCTGTCCCATTTCAAGTCTACGTCCTCGGGTTGATAAGTAAATGAGGTTCTTTAACAGATTATAGCTACTTGTTGTGATGTCCAATCCCTAAGTTGGGGAATTTATATTCCTAGTTATCAAGTTGATTAAAGAACACTACATTGTGCATAAGGCATTAAAGGTGGACACATGCGTCTATGGATCCCCTTTGCCACCATACTTCTTGAATTTGGGAATCTCCATTCCTTGCAAGAAAGGAGTGTTTAGAATTGTAACCGATAACAGGCTATGTCAGAAGAAGGGCTGGAAAATAGGTTGGGTTGAGGCCTAGGAAAGTTTCACCAGTTGGTTCTACATCTTCCCCGTATTTTGAAGAAGGGTATTCAAAATAGGGTCATTAGAAGGCATAGGGTCACTGGAACCACCACTAGAGACACCACCTAGACCGTCGCCATCACCACCGCCCGAGTTGCCACTGATGCCACCACCACCAGTGTGTCTTCCGCCAGAGCCACCGCCACTTTTGAAGCCACCAACATGACTTCCGCTGGAACTGCCTTCACCAATACCACCGCCACTTCCAAAGTTTCCACCACCAAATCCCCCACCTATAATCTCCCCAAATCCTCCACCACCGAAAGTGGCAGAAGGGGTGAAGTGGAAACCCAAAGGGTTCTTGTTTACTTTGATAGTTTCAAAATTCTCAGAAGTAGTAGGTACACTGACTGAAGTGACCGTGTTAGCCATATATACAGATGTAGGAGGCATTGACATCTCTAGTTGTCTCTCACGTTCCTTGAAGAGGTCACCTCGTGTCATGCGACTATGGCTCGAGGGGGCACATGCTTCGACCAAACCAACAAGACTAGCTAAGAGCTCTACGCCTATGTAGTCTTTTTCCACCATGTATTTTATTTCACTGATCACTTTAGCAACCCTAGCCATCTTCGGGTTTCCTTCCAGGTTATTTTCCAATGCACCTAACCCTTTACCAAGGCTAACAAAGTATTCAAAAGGGATATGAACAGGCTCATGCTCGTCTATGGATGAGGAGGTCGGTGATGTAGGAGGGGTAGGGATGCAATCAGTTTCGTCAAGAAACCTAGGTTCGCCTTGCGATACGTGCTCCTGTGTGGATAGACCAACCGTAGGACTAGAGAAAAGTTCGATAGTGAAACTATAGGAGACCTTCATCTTTTACATTGAAAGGTGTTGCAGAATTCTTCTGACAATATGCCCAGAGGTCGTAGATTGGGTCATGAAGCTCATAAAATTTCACAACACAAAAGGGTACAACGACCAAGAGGTATAAGAGAAAAAGTTCTAAACACCGAAAAATAGGTAGATGTTGGTTCATGTCAGGTTCACCAAAAATGTAAGGGAGGGGGACCAACCACTACAAGGCCCTAGGTCATGAAAGGCCAAGAGTAGAAAGGCTAACCTAACTTACCTCAATTTAAAGGAAGGTTAGGATAGAAGGGATGAGAATGATGAAGACTATATGTCCTTCGATCACTTTGCAATCTCGAGAACTGAAGGGAGAGTAGGTGAGTCACTTTTTAAGGTCAACTTTGCATCTCAAATAGCTCTCTATCAGAGGATAGAAGCATAGTTCTAGGATGACAGTGTGATGCATTAGCGCCTCACAGGTGTGCTGGCGTCCGTACGGCCAACAAACTAGAGAGATGAGATTAAATCCTCAAGAAAGGATTGCTAGCCTAGTTTAGAGGTTTCTTGAATAGCAGAATGAGATTAAGAAGAATAAAATGTAAATACAAATGTGATAAAAGAAATATATTACCGCAAGGGTGACGAAGATAATCTTGTACAACAATATTCTTGCCAACTTGCTTTAAGATCTCTCCACTTGCACACAGAAAAAGGGGAAAATATTGGTGCTATTTAGGGGCTTGCCTCAATCAAACCCTTGTTTTGGTGTTTCCACCTCCATGGACAACCAAGTTTGCAATGATAGGAATAAAGATAAAGACGAGAATACAAGCTACGTAAACAAAAGATACTACTAAACAATACTTTCTTACTCAACCAAGATGATAAAGAAGATGAGAGGAGCTTGCCACCTCCGTCCAAAGCACTCAAGGATTATGGAGGAGAAGATGAGAGGAACTCAAGCCTCTATTGCAATGGTGTTTGTCCTATGCTTGCACTATCAAAGTGATGGAGTGGTAGATTTCTGCAATGGAGTGTAAAATGCTGCTACAATGCTTGAGGTGAATGAATGGAATGGAGAGAGTGCTCAAATTGATCTTGCAAAACTTTTTCCAAACTTGAGAATGGATGAGAGAGTGAAGATTATGAAGAAAAGGATGAAAAACAACCATATTCGGGTTGGCCAACCGAAGGGAGGCGTTACTCTTCGACTTTTAATTGAAAGTGTAACATCTTTACAAACTCTAGTCGTAGGAATCTACCAGGGATATTTGCGCGTTGTGCGGGTGTCCCTGACAGAAATGCCTCCATCGACACACAAAAAAGGTGCCAATGTGATGTGGACAGCGGGCTTAAGTGGAATTAAGCCTCTGCCTTAGGTTTTCTAAAGTGTAAGGGGGTAAAAGGGAATTTGTGTTAGGGGTGCAAATTCACGCTTATATAGGGATGATGCAAAGCGTTGGGGGCATTTAGGCCTCCCTTCCATGTTGACCCAATTTTTTATTTTCATTTTGTCTTCATTTTCTATTCTTTAGATCTTGGAATTCCTGGGATTGATGAACTTTCACTCCTACACTATGTGTTACCTATTTTGATGAGCTAATCTGACCCTGGATACCCAAATCCTCCTATCTCTTCATTTTTGTGTCTTTGCTTATCTTTCTTTTTATCTTTCTCTCTTCTTTTCTCGCTTCTTGATTTTGTGGTGCCTATGTGTTTTCCCTCGTGTGTGTGATAAAATTTCCACGTGTACATCTCATCATATACCATGGGTCATGACATCTTTGCATGTTCTTCCTTTCCTTAGGATGCCACATGCTCATTTAGTTTGCACACACCATCCTAGGGGGGCTCCTACTTCTTCAATTTTCAATAAGGTGTATTCGATGGCCAACGAATCCCTTGTTGAAGATCTTTTCATTTTTCAAAAATTGCATCCATCACCAAGGATCCCCTTGGCAAGAATTTCTTTTGAAATCGAATTCATAGAAAAAAGAATTGAGATTTCGCCTTCAAGGAGGTCATTCTTCATTTCTCAGATTCATTGATGAAAGAAAATATTTCAAAAGGATTCCTTGATGATAGGATCATTTACGAAAAATTTCATCGCTTTTGAAATGGAGCATCCCTTTGTGTGGACCCATTGCAATCTTGAAGGGTCCTTGAGGGACCACTTTGAAAATTTCTCTTTCAATTGCTTGTTTCATGATATGACTAATTGTTTATCTATGTGACTTTTGATTGCATAACATGTTTTGTCTATGGATAAACATGTTGCTTTGTAGGACCGAACACCTGTGAAGTTGCTTTTACAATCAAACTTGGAGGACTGAGTACCTCGTTGATCTTGCCTTGCAAAACCAAGCACCTGTAAGGGTCAATCAAACTCTACAGAGCCTTTCATTTATGACCCCCTAGGACCAAGCACCTATGGTGCCTCCTTTGCAAGGTCGAGCACCTATAAAGCACTTTCATTTTGTAGGACTAAGCACTTGTAGAACCTTTATTCACCTTCTGCAAGACCAAGCACCCATGGATCCAATTTTGGAGGATCGAGCACCTGTAGAGCCTTTTTTCAAATTTCCATAGGATTGAGTACCTGTGGAGCCATCTCTCTTTCTCCTACACATCCGAGCATGTCAAATTGTGGTTTGCTTCCTTGATGGTTTAGGTATATTCTTTTCAACTTCTTCTCTACTTTAACTTGCATTTACTGACGCATGTGCTTGCTAAAGTGGGGGCAAAATGTAATGGCATGAATTTGCATGCCTAGGAAAATTCCACATTTACATTACCCCCTACCTTAGAGAATTAAATTTGATGATGCAATTCATACACCCGCCACCTTTCCTTATCCACTTGGCAGCTCATTTGTGTGTGGGTGAGGGAATTTTTATCGGGGATGCTAGCACGACGTGTGGACATCCATGCGGCACACTTTCGTCCTGACAGTATTCCTACCTCTGGAATCCGTAGAGGCATTACACTCCTCCATTGGATGTGAAGTGTAAGATTTTCTGCTCTTTTGACCGACTTCAAATGGGCTTTTTGCCTCCTTTCAAATTGCTTATTCTTCCATTCATTTCATCTTCTTAACACTTATTGATAAATTTTTGACCAAATTCACTCACTTTCAGCTCCTTCAAGTTGCATCACCACCACCATTGTAGTTGCAAGCTATTATTTTGTTGGCTCCTCCTCCTCGTTGTTGTGACAACATTGGCTTTGGAGAGCTTGCAAGCTCACTCCTTCCTCCATTTTCCTTGAGCGCACGTGGTTGAGAAGGTGATATTCACCATTTTCATTTACCTTTATATTATTGTATTTGTATTGCAACATATTGTTGTTTGAGTATTGCTTGGTATTTCTATTTCTATACTCTCTTTATCATCTTTCTATACAATCATTGCTATTTGGATGTCTGTGAAGGTGGAAAAACCAAAGCAGGGAACTAATTGAGGCAATCCTCTATACACAACCCCCAAAAAAAATCATTCTTTTGTGTGTAGGTTATTCATCAAGTGAAGCTAGTGAATATCTCAACTTGTAGGTTCAAAGTTCTATCTCTATCACCCTTCTTTTTTCAATTCTAGTTTAGTGTTGTTGAAGTATTCTTCTTGTTATACTTCATTCATGTATTTCCTTTACGTTCTAGCACAACATAAAACCTCTTAGTCAATCTGTCAGTTTATTCCCTAGTATTTTTATTTGCTCTTCACACTATTTGTGTGTATGACTTCTAGCACCCCATTGAGATGCCAGTGCACCACGCTGGAGTCGGTGCCTTGCACTATCGTCCTTAGGCAGTGAGTTGTTTAAGTTGCAGATTTAACTTTGGGAATTGGCTTGTTTGACCTCCTGAAACATTCAAGTTAGTAGAAGGACAATAGCAACCAAATTTCTCATCCTTTTTTTCCCTAAACGCTTCCTTTCCAATCACTTAGGAAAGCTTGAGCTAAATCAGGGCAACCTATTGCTTAGGACCCTCCCATGACCTAGGGTCTTAAAGTAGCCGATCCCCCTCCTCTACACTTATATATTAGAGGTATGGGATAGAGGATTGTATGGTTCTTAGCAAGTAATCTTATGTAAGTGGTCTACCATCATGGTATAAGTATATTATATTATTTTACTTCATCTTTTGAGAATAATACAAACTTGGGTCTCTTTGGGGTGGATTTTTTACCCATTAGGGTTTCACCATGTATATCTAATGTAGTGATTTGTATTTTATGATTTTATTGATTTATTATATTACTTATCTATTATTTCATTAATATAAGTGTGTTGGTCTAGTCACATTGTAATTGTATTAAACTCAATAAAGTTCATTATTTCTATTATGTCATTTACCTTATATTTTTAACATTTGGTAGCAAAGCTATGGGTATATTGTAGAAGGGGATGTTTTTCTTGCAATATTGTTGGAATTTTTTGAGGTTGCAATGAGAGTATTGTTTAGTGGTTTTATAATTCAAGTGTGGTTAGATAAGTCATGGCAAGCACATCATGAGTAGAGATTGAAGAGTTGTGAACACAAAAGATATGTCTACAAATATTCAAGGGACAATACAACTATGTCTTATTGATTGAATCCTTCTAAATATCTTTGAGGATACTATAACACATAATCTATGGAGAAGAATTGGTGAGATTTATAAAATAAAGAGTATAATAAATGAACTTTATTTAAAAGAAAATTTATATTCCTTAAAAATAAAGGAAGGAGACTTTGTAGCTCATTATTTAAATGCATTTAATGTATTTTGAGCTAGTTAAGAAGCATTGTGCTAGGATAGATTATGAGGATAAATATATTTTATTTTATGCTCTTACCTAAATCTAAGGAGAATATAATAGTAACAACAAATGGTAGTATTGTTGAGCATAAGATTGATGGTCTTGTTGCTACTTTTCTTGGAAAAGAAATAAGACAAAAATCAATGGATGAGGGTTCCAAGGATGCACTACATGTACGAGTAGACTCAAGGAAAAATATGGTAAGAAAAAGGGGGACAAGGAGAGGTCCGAGTCAAAAGGATAGTCTAAACCCCCTTGTAAGAGTAAAGTAAAATGTTGAAACTATGGTAAATAGAGACATATAAATAAGGAATATAGAAACAAGAAGAAGCCTTCTAAAGATATCTCTAATGATAAATCATGTGATGATGAAAATGTTGCTTTGACTATTTGGGTTAACAATTCTATTGATGACTTGTGACTTTTGATTCAAGTTCCTCATATCAATTAACTCCTCATAATGAGTGGTTCTCTTTATACAAATCATATAATGGTAGTGTGTTTTTTATTTTTTGGCAATGGTTCACATTAGATTGTTGGAAAAAGGAAGGTAAAACTCATGTTCTATGGTGAGAGACTTAGATCTCTCACAAATGTGTTGCACATTCCAAGATTAACATAAAATTTACTTTTAATTTCTAAAATAAATGGTTTTGGAGTACATTTCAATTTGATAGGATAGGTTTCAAATTGGCAAAAGGAAGTTTGGTGATAACTGAAGGATCCTAATGTGGGACTTTTTTTAAGCTTGATGCATCTTCATATTATAATTCTACTTATGTAACTAAAACATTAGATTTGTGTATGGTGTGGCACCATAAGATGAGTCATATGGGTAAAAAGGGCTTAATACCCTTGTTAATAAAAACAAGGTGGATGACTTGTGTAGTTATTATGTGGATTTTAAATTTTGTGAGAACTGTGAGTTTGGTAAAGAAAGTATATAAATTTAATTTTAGTAGATTGAGAATAAAAATATTAATGAAAGTAACTCATAGTGATGTATTTGGGTCTATAAATGTTTTTATTGAAAAATCTTGTTATATGTTTTAGTTATCAATGACTACTCATTTTATACCTAGATTTATTTTAACATTTGTGTTGAAAACTAAATGAATTAGAAAATAAAAATATTAACTTCAAATAATGGAGGGGAATGTTATTCTAGATAATTTAATTTTTACAAACATGAAAATATTGTAAGGTAGAAAACAACTCTTATACACCATAGCAAAATGGCACTACAAAAAGGATGAACATAATATTAATGGACAAAACCAAAAGTATGTTAAATAGTGTTCAATTGAGGGTAAGTTGATAGAAATGAGGGGTAAAAGGGGAGTTAAAAGTGGACCTTTATTCCTAAAATCAGCTAAACCTGAACTTGGACAAGCACTTTGAGATGTTTGAACTCATAATTTGAATCTATATGAGAAGAACAAAAATTGTAGTAAATTAAATATAGTTCTTACACCACTAAAGGATTTTGTAAAATGGCTAAGTTTAAGAGGTTGAAATGCTAAGTGCAGACAAAAGAGTTTCTATTTTCATCACTAAAATATAACATAGTGCTTAGTGTGTGCCCACTATGTATTTTTTAAAATCGGTTAGTAGAAGTATAGCCAATAGTGAGTACTATAAGTTGTATATTTTTAAATGATTTTTTGAAGTGGATGCATCTTGAAAATTATATCATTAAGCATGCACATTACATAAATTACACAATATTAATTGAAAACCTAATATTTTTAATGTGTGTAAAATGAATTGTATAATAATCTTGTATTTTTAAAATTGAATAAGCATGTCAAATATTATGTGTATGTATGTATGTGCATATGTATGTATTTGAAGATAATGAAGATACTATTAAAATAAAATATAAATAAATGCCTTAACTTATTGAAAATATTTTAAAAATATAGCTAGAAAGATAAAACATGGCTCATCATTTTAGTGGCAATTTCATCATTTTTTGTTATAAAATGAGTAAATTTGATGATGTTGAAGTTTAAGATGTTTCTCAAATATGGAAAATACACATTTGTGAGGTTTCATAAAGGTTCAACCCTCAGGCTTATTCATCCAAGCCTACTCAAATTCTAAAAGGGTGGGACCAATTTTGAATAAATAATGTACTCACATTATGTAATGTGCTTGTGTTCTATAATGAGTGTATTATGTGTATCACCTACAAGTAAGATAAATGAGAAAAAAATATGGTAATCTATGATATCATCCCACTTACAACTTTGTACAAGATTTGGTAAATCATTATTTTATATCTATAAATACACCTCTCTCTATATATATGTATCCCTTTATCTATATCTCCCCCTCTCCCTATCTCGACTATCTCTCCTACTCTATAACTCTCCATCTCTCCCATTTTATATATCTATCCCTATCTATCTTCCTCTCTCTATCTCTCATCCTCTCTATCTCTCTATCTATCACTCCCTCTCCCTTTATCTCTCTCTCTCTCTCTCTCCATATCTATCTATCTCTCTCCATATCTATCTATCTCTCTCCCACTCTCTATTTATATATTTCCCTCTCTCTATTTCTACCTCTCTCTCTCTCTATGTATCTATATATATATATATATCTCCATCTCTCCATCTCTATCTATCTCTACCTTTCTCTATCCCTTTTTTCTCTCTATATATTTCCTCTCTCCCTCTCTCTACCTCTTTCTCTCTCTCCCCCTCTATCTCTATCTCCCTAGCTTTGTATCTCTCTCCTTCTCACCCTCCCTCTATGTCTCTCTATATCTCATTACTTCTCTATATATCCATATCCCTCCATCTTTATCTTTATCTATATCTTCGCCTCTATATCTATCTCTCCCTGTATCTTTGTCTCTCTATCTCTTACCTCTTTGTATGAGCATGACTTGAAAGGAATTTTGTATCCATATATATTTGTTTCCACATAACCCCATGAGAGAAAAACATGCAAACATTTATTCAAAATCCACAATGCAAAATAATAGACAAACATACCATCAAGATAACACAATATATGTCCTAGGAAAACCCTCATGAGGGAAAAGATCCCAGTCTTCAAAAACATCCACATTCAATGCATTATCTCATGAACACAAATTACAATACATCTTCAAAGTCTCTGTTAATACCTTTGAATCATCAAGATCTCTACATGCACTCCACGTGAACAAGCAAATAAGAATCATGTAGCCACACATTCTAATACATGCTTCCTCTCCTCACATGTGCAACCTATAGTAGTACAAAAACAACAATAAACTACTAAAAATTACTTATAAATGACTGAACATGGTCATGTGACCATTGGTAGTTTATTTCCAGTCATATATAATGCAACCAGATTGATGAATAAACCATTTTTAGTCATTTATTGGTTGTTTTGATTGATCAATTTGGTAGTATATTTAGTTGTTAATTTGGTAGTATATTTGGTAGCATATTTGCTAGTATATTGAATCATTGACCCTTGTTAACTGGTCATTCGTTTAGTCATGGTAGTCATTTATTTAGTCATTTATTCAATGATTTATGTCAATTGGTAGTATAATTAGTCATTTTTATTCATTGATTTCACTAGTAATATATTTCGTAATTTATTCACTAATTTCATCGGTCATATATTTAGTCATTTATTCAATGATTTATGTCAATTGGTAGTATATTTAGTCATTTTTATTCACTAATTTCATTGGTCATATATTTAGTCATTTATTCACTGATTTTTATCAACTAGTAGTATATTTAGTCAATTTAATTATTAATTGGCATCAATTAGTAGTATATTTAGTCATTTTGATTGACTAATATTTGAGGATTTAAACATAAAACACAATAATACACATCAGTAATTAATTGCATATAATAAGATGACCATTGAGAAGGAAAAATTGGTGAAATTTATTAATAAAAGAAAGGTGTTCTAGTTACAACAATAGAGTATTACAATTTTTATTTTCAGTCACAAGACTGAAAATCTGAGCTACAATATTGCACAGAAGTGACTACAAGAAAGAAACTTCTCCAATTTTTTTTTGCAATGATGGAAACATATGCTTGGAGCCCTTCAATGCGAGCACATGCCCCTTTCATCTCTTAAAACTTATACAATGTCAGAAATCTTCCTGGAGTAAGTTGTAACATGTAGAATCCAAGAAGGAGAGTTTTTATCGTGTCCAATGAAAACTTTAGTGGTGAATATTTTCCAATTGGTGAGTTATAGGAATTAGGAAAGTTGAAATTGGTGAATTAATCGTACCCAACAGGGTGTCCAAATTGCCTAGATTTTACGAACTATCGATCCAATGCATGTCCATTTGCCAACGATTTTTTTATGAAGCATATTTAAGCAATAAATTTGCCATAACAAACTACACATTTCAAATGGACCGATTAATAATTTCACCTAGAATCACGGGAGCATGTATTAAAACACCTACATATTCACCAATACTATTAAAACAACATTATATGAGGACCCATTTTGCCAATTAAAATTTACAAATAGTTGCTTGTGAAGACCCATTTCCCCAATTAAAAATTATAAATAGTTGCTTATGAGGACCTATTTTTCCAATAACATTTAAAAATAATTATATTTGAGGACACATTTCGCCTTGAAAATTATAACGTATCAATGTATAAGCATGCGAAATTCGCCAAATTTTTAATATACCATTTTAAAATCCCACGAAATTTGCCAAATATGGATTGATATAAATACAATCAAAACTGACATTTATTCTTACACATTTTGTTCAGTTCTGAGGTTCTACTTCTCGATTCGAAAGTCAGTGAAATCCAAAAACGTAGACTTAAAGGTGAGTGATCATTTCTTCATAATGTTATTAGTTATAATAATAATATTTTTTATCTCTTTTCCATTATTGGTTTAGTCTCAAAGATGGTTTTGAGTAGGGAATGAGATCTATATTCTTTGTCCTTCTTAAACAAGAAGACATTTTTTTCCAGATTTTATTCAAAGTGAGAGTTCAATATGTTGAGCAGCAAGGGTAAGACCCCTGAGGGTAATGAAGAGATTGGGAAGCCATCAAAATGCCCAAAACATAGAGCTACCATACAATCTTACTTTGGAATTGGCAAAAATTTTGATCCATCAGATCAAGATGGAGCTACATCATCAACTCTTCCACCAAATATTAATGAAGTAGGCATTCAAAAAACCTCACCGCCATAGGAAGGTCAAGGTGAGATTGTCATTGAGTTAAATCAAAATGTATCAAATGAGGATGGTAATATTGCAAAAGATGTTCGAAGGGATACCCTGGTTAGCCAGAATGAGATAATTGACTTGGATGAGGATGATGTTGGTAGCAAGAAAAGAAAAGGCAAATAAAAATTAGGGCGCGAGTGGGAAATGACAAGGAATTTTCAACTTGGTTGGTTGTAAAAATACTCATTTATTATACCAGTGGGGGTAACAAACGAAAGTGATATTGAAAAAGTAACACTATGCAAGTGTACAATTTGTAGTTGGAAATGTGGAAGAGACAAGATATTGCAGCTAAATCTTGACACTAAAGAAAAGCATATCGATAAAGTCTACAAAAACAAATCATAGACGGGAAGGAACAATCAGTCATACGATGGAAATCAAAGGAAGAATGTCTTCATGTTAAGTATTTCATGGAATATAAAGATCACAACCATAGAATTTCAAAGCTTGAAGAATTTCAAGGTACACTTGAGGCTCATTTTAGAAAAGCAATAGAAGCAACAAATCTATCAAAAACTGTTCAGATGAGTGTTGTTTTTCATATTTTGTCCAGAGGGCATCCTATGACAGACTACCCAGAGTATTCTATTTTATTATCTTATTTGAGGGTTCCTCGCTTTCCCTTCTCACATTAGTCAATAAACATTGGATGGGAATGGGAAAACTGTCTTGTTGCAATGGAAAAGGAAGATTTAAAGGAGAAAGTAAAAGAGTCAAATTTCATTGCATTATCTATAGATGAAGTTACTATGGTAGACAATACTTCTTGGGTCTGTATGAATTTGTATACTATAGAAAAAAATGTTCTCCAAGCTCATCTTCTTTGTGTTCATAAAATGGAAGACAATTCAACATCAAAAAATCTATTTGAACTAATCAATAAATCTTTGAATGAAATTACAGGTATGGATGAGTTGACAATTGCCAAAAAGTTGGTTTGTGTACGAGTTGATGGAGCTGTAGTGATGCAAGGTCAAAGGAGTGGTGTTTTCACAAAGTTACAAACTACTTGTGCACCATACAGGCTTGGCATTCACTACATGGCCCACATAATGAATTTAACATTCAAAATTGTAAGCGATTTTCCTACAGTATCAAAAGTTGAAAATCTAGTTCGCGAGATCCACGTATACTTTTGCCAAAGTCCCAAGTCCCAAACGTTTCCAAGAATTTCAACATTTTGCTAAGGGAATAACACCAGGAAACAAGATTCTCAAGGATGTTGATACCAGATGGATCTCCTTTCATGGACTAGAGCAAAGAGTTCTTTGAGAATATCAATCCTTGATTGGAGTGATGTACGAGCATCACAACACAGTAGATAAATCTCCTAACCTCTTTCATAGGTTAAGTGATATATAGACAATCTTAAATTTAGCCAGTCTTCTCCCCATGCTGGATTTGATGAACAATCTTGTGAAGAAAGCCCAAGATAGGACTATGTATATTTATGAATATGTCAATCGACATAAACTTACATGCTTGGCCCTCGATCATCTATATATAGATCTAACACAAGAAGGCACAAATTATTTCATGTGGTAGAAAATTATTAATTTGAATAATCCTGATGATTATTTACAGTTTAATGCAAGCGAGCACTTATGTATCTATGTACATGGATATGAGATACCAATGTACCATTGTAAGACAACTAGATGCTCTAGTAGAGAAGTAGTTGTTAAAGAGGAAGATTTTAACGACATTGTTAAATCTGTTAGTGATAATTTCAAAGAAATTGCAAAATATCTTTCCTCAAAGATTCGTAAAAGATTCCCTCAACATGAAATACTTGAAGCCATGGGTATTATGTATCCTCAATTTTGGGTAAATTGAGATAACCCAAAATATTTTCATGATCAATTAAAAATATTGATCGTACAATTTTTGAAAAAGGTAACATATAATGAGCAGACAATAGAAGGAATTTTAAATGAAAATAAGCTTAGACAACAATATAGGAGTTTTGCAATAGCTATGAAGGACTAGTATAAATCTATGGGCAAGGAGAAGGCCTTTGAACTAGGATTGATAAAAAAGGTTTGGACAAAATTAGGTCAGAGTGAAATATTGGGTGATTTGATATCAGAATATTTCAAACTTGTTGATTTATATGAAATAATGATATTGGGGTCGATGGAGGATGAGAGATTTTTCAATACATTGGGGTTTTTGAAATCAAAGTTAAGAAACAGACTGGAAAAGAATTTGGAAAATTGCTTGAGGATGAAAGGAACTGTGTATAATATCAAAAAAAATCCTTTTCAAAGGGCACTCACAATTTGGAGGTCCACATGTGAAAGAAGAGGGATCGAGTTGTGCAACACAAACACTCCAATTCAAAATGCTGGTATTGGTGGCACTGGCACTGGCACTGGCAGTGGGACTGGGACATATGACATTGACACAAATCACACAATGAAATGTTGAATTTGACACATAGTCCGAAGAAAATGAAGAGAAGACTCAAAATCAAGACTACTCTTTTACTTTATCTCAAGATGAGTGTTAGTTTGAGGACCCTGACTCTGTTTGGGAAATGGAAGATAATTAGCAGCTTTTAGGTATTTATACTACACTTCATGAATCAATTTCCATTGTTCCAAAGTCCAAACTATGGTTGATATTTTATATTATAGTCAATGAAATTGTGAATCATTGCACTTCATGATATTTTATTTTATATTTCACTTCATGAATCATATTCCAAACTGTAGTTGACAATATTTTATATTGTAGTTGATGATATTTTATATTGTATTTCATGAAATTGTGATATTTTATATTTTATATTATATTCCATGATATTGAATTTGATATGTGATTCCGCATCATTTTTAAAGAACAAAACTTATCACACTACTTATAAATTCCTATTGCATTGCCATTCACACAATCTTTGATAAATAACTGAAAGGAATATTAATCCATTCCTTCAACAGAAGCTAACAGTTCAACATCCATAACTTAGAATTTAGAAGCTCTACCAAACTGATTATAAAAAGAGTTTTTGATACTCCAACATTAGAAGCAGCTGGCATGACCATAATTCATAAACATTGTTAAGCTCACAAAAGCAATAGTTGAGAGCCTTACTAAAGATAGAGACATGCATAGAAGTGTTGGTTAACATATTTGTCACCTAACTCTATATTCTTATGCCTACGGAGGTGACAAACGTAACAATAGTTGAATCAGCCATAATAGTATTTCAGATTGATTCTCTGCTTATTTTAAAAGGTGATAGCTACCTTCTTCAGATATTCAATGAATGATTTTTAACTAATATCACTTTTAACTAGAAAGAAAATAAAAGGAAATGATTTTAACAAGAAATATTTGAAAGGAATCCACACAACTTAAACAATAAAAGCTTAGACTACCAAATCACCTAAATTATACTGAGAAATCCTTACGCATCCATCACCATAAAATCTTTATTCACAGATAAACATTCCACAACAATGAAACTAACCAACCATCTATCATTCCAATAATAGATAATCCACTGGCAAACTAATCAGTAAAAGCAAAATAAATCCACACACCATAACTCAAAGATTATGCATGCATGAACTTCACCATTGTCTTTCTATATTGAAATAACATAAAAGTAGTAAAAATAGCAGAGTCTTGATAATGGTTTAAGACAACCATTTTAGAAATTAAAATAAAAAGTCTTTGAAGTATCAAGAGAGCCAAATTAAAGAAAATAACATAAAAACTAAAAACTAATTAGGTCCCAACACCGACTCCTTCACTTCCAATTATTTCCACCTCCTGCTCCTCCAGTAATGCCTCCTATGCCTTTACTCTTTGCCTATATTCCCGATACTTGGTGACAATTGTAGTGATGTTTTTGCTTCCCGGAGTCATGGTGATTTGCAGCCTTGTCCTCCATTTTGAAAGTGTACGGTCTGACTCAGCTAGAATTTCATAGATGTTATCAGTTTCTTCCTTAAATGAAGTCATATAGGTCTGTAAGTTACTCAATTTTCTGAATGAGTCTCTAGCGGTTGTCTCAGGATCACCTAGTTCTTTATGATACACCTCTTTAAATTCCCTTGTTACGTCTGCAACATCCAATACCTTTTCACCAAAGTCATCTGTGAACTCCACCTCAAGAGCATTGAAGTTCTCCTTGATCTTCACCAATATGTCAAAGTATTTTTCTAACACTTTATTGATTTCCTTGATATAATCTTCATATTCTAAAAATTTCCAATCCAAGGAATCAAACCAACTAGGATTAATTTCTCTAGGGTCATCCACCAATTTTTCTTTTATTAACAAAGTGTGCTCCATGGAGAGTAATTCTGCAATTTGCCTTGAAAGCAAAAATGTGCTACCATGTTGTCTCTTGATCTCCTGGAGCTCACCTACCAGTTCCTTTCTTTTATTAGACACATTAACATAGAATTGCATAAATTTATGAATGTAGAAAAGGCCATCCTACTAAAGCAATTCTATCCATTTGCTGGCAACTTTAGCATAACCTAAAATTTTCTTGACCCGTTGCACAGTCTCAGAATCAATACCTTGAACATTTGAGCTTGAGGCTTCCATAGCGGCTGAAGTCACAAATGATAAAATAAAATTTATTAAAGAAAGAATATTAGATTACAACTGAAGGATCTCCTTTTTTTGTTCTTTTGCTCTTTTGATCAATGCATTAACAAAGTAATTAGCATGATATACATCACCTTCTAAAGTAGATGGCCCCATATCAACATGAGTAACCTTGTAGTCGGCTTCCGTTATCTCATTGTCGTTTAGGTCCTTTTTTGGATCAACAATCTCCAACAGTTGATGCCCAGAAGTGGAATTAGTGACAATTCGTGACATCCTCTTAGCCTTTTTGAGCTTCTGTTGATCCTACAGCGGCATGGCAACTGTATCTACTTCAATTTTCATTAAGGGAATATTCTTTCTTTTATTCTCGATTGCTTTCTTTAACCATTCTAAGCTTGGGTTTTGTATCAATTCTTCTCACAATTTCCATTAAAATATGTCATTGATGTGACAAATATTCCTCATTCCAACCTCCTTAGTGAGTTGTGGAAACCTTCTATACACAGGCGTGTCTAGTGTCAGAGACCTTTGCAATTCCGACCCTGCCTAGACAGCCTCTTGACTTGCTAGAATGTAAACCAGGTATGAGCACATGTGGAAGGTAACAGTTTGCCGAAAATTTATCAATTGCTCATTTAAATGATAACTAATAATCTCAACCTAGTCAATGAAGTTATTTTAACTATAAATCACTAGAATAAAATGGCACATCCAAAATTCAAAAGAGTTTGAACATGCCTTACCAACCACATGATGTAGCAACGTGATAACATTTGAAATTTCATCCTTAAAATGAACCCTTTTAAGCTTTGAGGGCAACTGAGACTTACCCTTTTTCTCAGACTTCAACCAATTCTTCACAATGGAAGTTTTGCACCATTCCTCATTCATTCTGAAAAACTCATCACCAACAGCTATAGACATTCCTCTACAATTTCCCTCTTTGGAATGATTAATGCGTAGGAAATGACTTCAAGAGTAATTCTTGCAATGACTGACTCGTCCACAACTCTAATATTTTGAGTATGTGGAATGTAGCCCCTTGCGCACGCAATCACTAGGTTGGCAGTTTGTACCTCAGGAAAACCTCCCACATGTGCCAAACCACTCTACAGAACTTTATCTTCCACTAGTGTGTTCTCTTCCTTTGCCCCAAGTGCACCAAAAAATCCTCCAAATTGAGGTGGCCAATTTTAGTTTCCCTCATGCCAGACTAGTGATTTTGAATTCCACTCTGCATGAGTACAAATTCATGGAGATAGAATGATTGTAATTGAGAAGTACTCACATTGGTAAAGAATGAGAATGTAGAATGACATAGTAAAACTTTTCCACCCACTAGCACTTATGCTGTTAATTTTGATAGGACCTACATTAAATGCGGCATTCAATTTCATTCCTTAAAAAGATAGCTTGTAAACCTGAATGCTTTTTGAAATTCTTGAAAAGATAACCCAAGTTTAGTCCGTACATAGCATTCAATGAGATGATGATGCCTTTCAAAGCCAAGATAAGTCCATAGTGTCTTGCGGTCGTGGAAACTTGGAACCTTATAACCAAACTCAGAAGTTTCAAAGTTTTGGAAACCTCTGACTCACCAACTACAAAGATGTCTTTGACCAACAAAGACTTGCTTGCAACACAACAAAGTGAACCAATTCGAGGAATCTGGAAGTTATGAAAATTTAGAACTTTGCGACAAGGTTATAAAACTCTGAGGACTAGCGACTAAGGTTAAGAAAAGCACAAAAACCATGACTTGTTCAACAAAGTGAACCAAGTCGGGGTATCTGGATGTTTTGAAAATTTAGAACTCTGTGACAAGGTTATAAAACTTTGAGGACTAGTGACTAAGGTTAGGAAAAGCACAAAAACCATGACTTTGAGCATTCGCCAAGAGAAATAAACAACAAGGCATTGAAAATGAATGAGGTAAAAGACCTGAAAGACCAAAGGAGGGGAAGTTTAAAATTACTGACACTAGTTTAAAATTTATGGATAACAAGAAGTAAATATAATGAGCTTATTGATGAATATAATAAGAGTCAACGAAAGGTTGTTGAACTTGAATTCTAGCTCTAGTTTAATGAACCAATTAAAGTACCTTGATTAAAGCATGAATTCATATAAATGTTTAGTGGAACTAGTTCTAATAAATTATTAAGTAGTCATGGATTTTGAGTATTGATGTGTGAATTGTAATGCAATTTCACTAAGATTATGGATGCTTAGAATTAAAATCACCTTATAGTTCATATTTTAATTGTGTTAAAAGTAAAACTTGAACATGTACTTAGTGATTCATCACTCAACTCAATGCTTAATAACATATTAACAATAGTATTAGTAGCATATACAATAATGAACATCGACAATCGTTTAATGTGTATCTAGTATTTGAAACCACTGACTTTTTCTTCAAATAATAAAATAAATAATACAGATAATTGAACATCAACACATTACTAAAGTTTGAATTTGAGATTTTTTAATTGATTTTCACATGAAGGAGTACATAGAGGCATTGGCAATGCAAAATCATGCCCAAAGACAACTCTACACAAAGCTGAGTTGGATCTTGGAAACTCATATTATCAAAGATTCAAAAATCAAATCACTATATCACCTTTTCTATCAACTTCCACTCTTTGGGTGGTGGAATTGCTATTTGTTCTAACTGATGTTGTTTCACTTGAAGTTTTGTTAACATTTCATGATTGTAATTGGAACCTGTCTTGAATTCTTCAATCAATTTTGTATTCAAGGTTACCAGTGTTCTGATGGAATCCAAATAGTTCACCACATCTAGGTTTTGAGGAAACTAGTCCAAATCAACCTTCCTTGCACCCTCCATCTTCTTTATGAAATCATACTTTCCAATGAATCACTCATTTATGTCAAAATCCTCTGGAAAACCAAGCTCTATGAAGCTCCTTACCTTTTCATCCACCTTATTCATCGTGTTTGCAACCAAATGCAAATATTCCTTTGTTTCACGCATTCTCAAACACCTTTGAAATGATAGATGACAACTTCATTGAGGTAGCAATCCGATTAGTAATCCCTTTTGATTTCAAATCATTGTCACTGGCTTTGTAGACTGTTTTTATAACTTGATTTTCAAATGTCTCTAATGCCAACACATTTTTTTTGTCCACCAAATATTTGTTGAGATTCTTATAATGTTGTCTGATAGGATATATCAATTGAAACATGTCACACAAATGATCAATCCTCTACATTATTTCATCCCAGATCTTTTGTTTCATATGCCTCATTGTATCTCTACAAAATGCAGATAACTTATTTTGACAAGAGTTAATTTATTTTTTTGCTTCCATCAGCTCTGCCTCCAATCTTTCATTTCTTTTTCTCTCTTTCTCTCCAATTTTTGTTCCCACTGTGCATTTCCATTCACAATGCTTAGTCTTAATTTTTCTGAAGTGGATTTTTCCTCATCATATTTCTTGTTTCTCTCATCTAGCCTTTGCTTTAGGTCATTCACTTCTCTCTCATTTTTTTTATCGTCTTTGCTTGTTGATGTAGAGGCAGATTTTTTTATTCTTTTTCTAATTCATTGCTCTTGTTATCTGTTGCTTTCCTCTTTTCTTTCTCATTTGCTAGGTCTTCCTGTAACTTTTCTATTTAATTCTGCAACCTTTTCTTCTCTCTATCTTTATTTAGCAATGATGTGTACACCAATTCATTTTTCTTCTTTGATACATTAATTTTGTCAGTATTTTTGAGTCCAGAAAAATCCAATTGAAAATTGGTCACTTGGTATTTAGATCGATCCATCTGATTTGTTGGTTTGTTTTGAATTGTGGGAACAACAATGGTGTACTCCATGATTTCTTTATTTGTGTCAAATGTGGGTAATACCATGGTTGTTGTATGCTCTAAAGTTACAACAAATACAGTCTCCATCAGTTGCTTCTTTTCTTTTTTATACAAGTTTGTTTTCTTTTTAAACTCTTCACCGAAATCATAACTTGGGGATGTAGGAACAATGGAATGCTTGAATGGCGAAGGAATAGGAGTACTTGCAGTTGCTAATTATGTCATAGCCACACTAATTGGTAGTTGGGGAGTGCCTAGAAATAACTCATTTGTGGTGGATCCACTGATAGTGTGACTTGGACCTGTCAAAATCCTTTGCCTCTTTTAGATGCCTTGATCACTTGGTGTTTCTATGGTATCTTGTATTGTTTTCCTCTTGTGTGTAATTTGTTGTTGTAGCACATGTTGACCACTAATAGCACTACTACCCATACCATTTCCAGCAGAGGCAGTTCCAGTTGCACTAAGCTCTCCACCATGGGCATGTCCTAGTTGTGATTGTATCTAACCATGAGGATGAGGATTAGAAGCTCTAAAAAATTGAATTTTTTTGGCTCTACTTGTATGCCCTTGGTCTACTGTATTATCCCCAAGGCCAAATTTATCAAGTGGTTTTCTATGTTGTACATCTATTACTGTAAGAATTCTTTGTCCTTGGGACCCCAAACCACCACCTTCATAGCCCATTTTTTCAGCTATGGCTACTCCTGAAGTATATGCTTCTTTTCTAGCCTACTTAAACTAGCTTTGATATGGATTTGTTCTACTTCTTCCTTATCATCATCAGATTCATCATTAGTTTATTTGTTTCCATGTTCATCGGGATGCTCTATATTCCACAATTTTCTAAACTCAAGATCTTCTTCGTTATCTCCATACTCTGCAAGAGCTCTTGGATCACCTAGCTCCTTCCTCATAGACCAAAAGGTAGTAATTTTTTATCGTGACCAATTTTTATCTATAACTTCCTTCTATAGAGAACCTGGAATTTTTACTCTACTAGATGGTTTATCACTTTTTTCATAAAAATTGTTGTATGTCTTGATTATCTTTCAGTGCAATGCCATAATTTCTGCTAACAAATGTTCAAAATAAATACCATTCTCAGCAACACTTTTCTCCATTGCTATTTTGACCTCATCCCAAGAATCCTTGTTTCTCAAGTTTTCAAGCAAGGGTTTACTTTGATGTTGAATTCTACTTGCAACATTCTTATTGCCACAATCATTGATTTAATGATGTCACATGGATCATACTGCCAATGATAAATAGCATCAAAATCAAAATAAAATCAAAAGATTATGTGCCACACTAAATTATTTTCTCTCGAATGTGAACCCTCCACATGAAAAAGGTAAAGAAGGAAATAAGGTCTTCTTTTGCTGATTAAGAAAGTGTAGTTCATCAGCACTCTGCATATGCCTTACATATTCCAATGCAAAAACCCTTTTTGTCACATGTATTGGAAGTTTCTATGGTTGTACTCCCAATCCATAAAATATTATCATAGTATATTCTTCCATTAAGTGTCAATCAACCAATTTTAGTTCTTTTCCTAGTTGAATGCAGTTGCTACATGACATAGGCAATCTAGGCATTGGAGTATTTGTAATTGCTTGATGCAATGGAGCCAAAAAGTAGTCTACAAAATGACTTTAGTTCCTTCGAGAATCATGCATCCTTATCTCAATGGTCCATTCATATACTGGACTTGGAGCCATTTTATTTTCCTCAACATTACAATAGGTTTGAATGTGAAGCTTGTTGGTCTGAAATATTCCTCTAAATTTGAATAGAAAAAGATAGCACAAGTAGGTTGTGAACCTAAATGTCTCAGTGGAACCTCCTTTAATCATTAAAAATTGTTTATGCATGGATTCTCCAATGTGCTGAATAAAATTATATTTGACATGTTGAACACCATAATGGATATTATATACCATTTCAAGGAGGCTTGCACCCACTTCTAAATTGATATCCAGACCGAGGAAAAATGCTAGCATGGAAATAGTATCCTGAACCCGTGGTTTAAAAATATCCAAATCATAAGGAGGCTTATGATCACCTTTCAATTTGTTTCTATCCTAAAATATTTTATTTAAGATAGCATTTTTCTCCCTTTCTTCCACTGCTTCATAATCACTAGCAAGCCTTTCTAGGTCAATGTGGATGTTCTCAAATTCTTCGGTTGTAAAACCCAACACTTTTCCAAGTTCTTCTGCATTAATGAATAACAATTCTTCTTTTCTATCTTTATTAACAATTGTTATTTTGTTATCATCATAATTTTTGGCACAGACCATGATAAATTTTGGGCAAGGGAAAACCTCATGTAACATCATGCACCATAATCTAGTTACCCACAATGCACTGATATTATTAACTTGCATTTTCTTTACAACCTTATTCTGAGATGAAAATATAATTTCTGAGGTACACCTACCATAGATTTCAGGATCATAAATATCATGGTACCTATTAGTGAAACCTGGGGTTTTAAGCAATTCTACATAATGTATTTTTTATCAGACACTGCTCTAGTGGTATTGGTGGTAGACATGCTTATCTAATGTGAAATTGTGAATTTTATAATACCTATTAGTCCTCCTTAATTTTTCTTCATTCTTAAGTCTCTGAACCCTAAACCCAAACTTCAAAGTTTGACAAAATAAGATTTTAAGAAACATCAAATGATGGAACGTAGCCGCAGGAATTCTTTCACTTACCCAGATTTTGTCTCTTGAAAAGATTAATGCCGACAATCGTGGAAATTGGAATGGATTTGTAGTTTGTTGGAAGTGGAACTGTGGAACCTAAAATAGGGTGATGCACTGCAATGAGCAATCTGAAGACTGAAATCACCCTGTGTGTTGACCCTCTCACTTAAAAAAAAATCACTTGACACTTAGCAGTACAAAGTGCTTTTATTTCTCGAATTTGGAACATTAAATTGAATGAAACGTCTTAGGTCTACATGTTGCAAATTCGAAACCATTGATCTTTCTAAATCTAATGGTTATAGGGTGATTCCAGAGGTTTAAGTTCGCAAGCCTATCACTCTGTGTATTTCATTCTGAAATGCAACTACAACCATACATCAAATGTTTATCGAACAGTTGAAACTTGAGTAATTTATGATATGAACTTAAAATAATAAACATGTGTTTTAAAGTTGTTTTAAAATTTAGTGCACTATGATTTCCAATTTGACATCAAGGCCAAGTGGTCGATAACTTAACGTTACAAAGGACTTAAAAAAATGAATAATGATACCAGGAACCGGGGGAGCAAGTCAACGAAAAATTAGAAATCAATAAAATTTTGGTAAACCCTAACTCAGACACTGAAGTTCTAAACTCAAAAATAACTCTTTACTATAAGTGTAAATGAATAACTAAGAATAACACAACACAACCATTTATTTTATTACAACTGAATTACAATGTCACATTATTAGAATTTTTTTTAAAGAGGAGTAGTTATAGAGCAGGCAAGCTCCTTTTTTGTATAAATAACATATGTCACTTTACATAGACACAATTTATTCCAAGTTGTTGACAATGGATTTCAAATTGATTCCAAATTCCAAGCTTCTGTTGGTGACAATGTAATACAAATGTGTCTTTGAAAATAAACACAAGGGATTTTCCAACCATGCTGGGGAAAAGGTAGCTCCAATCATGCTGGGGAAAAGGCGACTCCAATCATGCTGGGGAAAGGGAGTTGTGAAGATACAAAATGTACTTATCCCCTTTGAGAACCATAGTCATGCAGAAGATAA
The DNA here is from genome assembly GCA_007115665.2 of Sequoiadendron giganteum. Classification (NCBI taxonomy): domain Eukaryota; kingdom Viridiplantae; phylum Streptophyta; class Pinopsida; order Cupressales; family Cupressaceae; genus Sequoiadendron; species Sequoiadendron giganteum. Next base: position 437,684,662 of record CM021104.1, read on the forward strand.
GGGGTTTTAAAACTACTCCCATCTTTTACTTGCAACCTCAATGCACTGGGATAGCACTTATCTCCATCAGAGCTCCTCATCCTGGTTCAAAACTTGTTTGAGAAGTCAGGTTAACCAAATCAACTTCTTTCCAATTCCACCCATTCTGAACTCGAAGGAAATTGGTCTGTTACTTTGTAACTACAAAACTGGAGGTAGGAAAATTTACAGTATCCCCAATAATACCACATCATCTTGCTCATGAATCCTTATTAACCCTAGAAAATGAAAACCCTTATGACACTATCCATTATCACTATCCCTATTTATGGGCCACCAGTGGCAATGCCGCTAGCAGCCTGATCCCTGTTTACTTGTGACTTGTGCCACTGTGCATGTGAGGTTGGGTATAATGATAATCGTGATTCGTGCAAACTAAAAAAGTAAGTTATTCGATTTGTGTAACTTAAGCCTTACATGTACAATTAAAATGTTTAATTTGATTCACATCTGGTTACATACAAATTGTACCCCAAGTTGACAAGCTATCAAAATCACCAGTGCCACTCAAATGATATGAAATCATTACAAATCTTGTTTCATTAAAGCTATGAGTTGTGAATGTCCAGCAAATTGCTTTAGATGTTCATATGGCATTAATTGTATCCACTCATAGCACTACGATAACCACACTTTCTTCAAAAAGATTGAGAATTTCAATTAAAGGAAATGTAGAATGTCGAGGCATTGAAAAGAAAGAATGAGTGATGAGCGATGAGCCTTGATCTCACCACATGTTTGCATCTAACAGTTCTAGTGTTATTCTGAATGTTTCAATTCGCAAGTCTAGTGCTTCAAAGGTTTACTTCTGGAATGCAACTACAACCATCCATTGAAAATTCATCGAATGGTCATGATTATATTGATTTGTGCTATTATAAATTATTTTAAAACAAAGGATACAAAGTCTGTTTGTCTCACATTCACATGTAAGAAATAAGTAAAGAAAAACGATAGTTTCTCTTTTAACAAATGAATTAATTTGAACACAAAGTCTCAAAGATGAAAATATATGCATTCTGACCTAATAGATAAACATTGAAGAATAATCATGAAGAAACACAATTCATTCATAATTAAAAGGAAGCATTAATAAATACACAAATTTAGAAATGTATTCCTTTATCTATTGAATGCCAAAAATGTGGATTCAAAGACCCCACACCTTGTACAATCAAAAAGCACTCAAAAGATGAAACTACCCCCCCCCTTATCATTACATGTCACAAAGGGCTTCATGCATGCTATTAAACCACTGGAGGTGTCGGGACTTTGTACAGTTCTAATTACATTTCCATAACAAAATTGTGAAATTCAGAGTGTTCTTCTTCTTCTTCTTCTAAAACAAAAATCACCCTATTGTACTCGACATAGCTGGTTTTCTCTTTCCATGCCACTGAACACAGCTAGGAAATGATGTCGAGTGGCTCTTCTTTAGGCCAATTCAAATCTGGTTGCATGACGAGCATAGGTTCACCTTCCCATTCCCTGATATCACTAGGAAGCACCATTTTGATGAAACTCTAGAGTTGAAAATGTTGTCACCTTTCCTTGTATGCAAGCTCACTTAACTTCGATGGTAGGAAGTGCCCATTTATTTGCCAAGAAAAATGTGCCAATCTGCTACTAAATCTGTTTCACCAATCTCCTTATTTAAGAGTTGTCCTTTTAGAGGATTTAAAAGATTATGTTAAACCTCAAGTTGGAGTTTCAAAGCATTTGAGAAGACATCACTTAAAGGCACCGTGCAATTCATTAAATGAGTTGTCACTTCAAAAGTTGTACATCCCACCAAGGTCGCCCCATCCCTGAGAAACAAAACTCTATAACCATCTGTCGAGACTTCTAAAGTTTTAAGAACTTTTGATACTCTGACTACATGGGACATCATTGGATAAGACTTGAAAGTTACAGATAAGTTCGGTGGTTGAGCAGTTTTGAAACTTCAAAACCTGGTGACTTGGTGAGAAAATTGGGCAGGGTCGCGACTAGGTTATAAAATTTATGAAAGTCGCGACGTCATCAAAAATTCACATTATTTTATAAGGTTGATATTGATAATTCGACCTTTTTTGGCCTTTACATCCTTTGTGTAAAACCTAAAGTTGTTAAGCTTTGGTCCTACGTTCTTCCTAGATGGTCCCTCTTTTAAAACAAACTTTATGCACGTGCATATTTTCTTGTCTATTTTGATTGATGAGTGATATAAATGAAAAGGAACAGTGGGATGTGATCTCGCCATGTGTTTGCATCTAGTGTTATTCTGGAGGTTTCAATTCATAAGTCTAGTGTTTCAAAGATTTACTTCTAGAATGCAACTACAGTCGTCCATCAAAAAATCATCGAATGATCGTGGATTATATTAATTTGCACTAACATCTGGCTTCAAAAATAATAAATGTTTTGACACTTGTCCGCATTCCGGACTCTTTATGAAGGAATTTGAATGTGCATAAAATTTGTCCTAGAATTTCATAATTTCGCCAACCACACTGATTTTTTATTGGCATATTTGTTTACATTGTCACTAAATTTTTTTATTAATTTGAGATTATGTTTAATTCGCTAATGAAAATATATTTTTTGCTTTGAATTTTTTTTTTAATCGCCAACATTTTTTTTTCTGTTTTGAAAACAGGATTAATTCGCCACTGAAAAAAAAAAGAATGGTTTGAAAAAAGGTTTTAATTGCCAATGAAAAATATTTTATTCATTTTTAAAAAATTGCAATTTGCCATGATTTTCCACAGACTTCTAGCGATTATAAAATATTTTCCACTTGAGATTTTTTTTTTTTCCTGAAAAATGAAAAAAATTGCCAATAAAACTAATATTTTTATTGGGAAGTATACAAGATTCGCTAGGATTTTACACCTTCACCGAGGGGGGGTTTCATAAATTTTTCCCTAATCGTGTCCCATATATGAATCTCTCTCCTTCAATAAAGTCAACAATAACCTAGCTAGAATCTTTCCTCCTTTATATGCAATGTGTCATCTAATATGAGCAACATGGTTTACCTTTTCCACCATGAATGAAGTTATGCCTCAATAAAACCAACAAAATTACTATTAGTCTCAATTCAGAAAGAATAAAAGTGCATTGTATATTGGAAGTTTACAAAATTAAGTCCAAACACCAATTAAAAATTTGTAGGGGGATAGATCACATCCACAAACATGGGAGAGCTTATGCAAAATTAGAGAAATTGTCTTGGAAAATGAAGGCAGCAAGGTATTTCAAAATTCAAGACTTTTACTTAATGTTGTGGAATAAAAGAAAAAAGAATCATTTATCTGCCACCATAGTGAATCCATTCTTTTGTCCTCCTCAGTTCTGGGTGCATTCACATTACCATCAACATGACTTAATCCTGTCTCCTTGATGTGATTTATAAGCTCTCTAATAGGTAGTGAGTTGTTTCTAATTCTTGCAATGTTATATAATCTCTTGTCAAAATTTGTAACTAAATCAATGCCTCTAAATTTTATTGTAGCGATGCCATATGTCAAAGCTGCTTCTTCCTCAGTTGCTACCAAATTGAAAGAGCCAATGATTTCACCGCAACTGTTAGCTAGTTTACTTAATAGATAAATCTCTTTAATAAGCGAAATATATAGTAGATTTTTTCATGTTTGGTGTACTCACTGTATGTTCCCAGATATACATCTTTGTTTCCATTAATTCTTCCAATTCTAGCTTGCCACTTTCATTTTTGATGGTGTCTACAATATGTTATAGATTTTACCATTAGAGTACAACTTTTCCTACAAATGTTTATTGAATAGCCATTTCTATAATTAGATCAAAAGCTCAAAATTCTAAATAAAGCTATCAATTTAAATACAGACCTTGTTACTCCATGGTACATTCATGCGCCTCTAGTAAATCCACCACTCCTCCTATATCAATAGAAGATTATACGTTAGCACCATACATGAAAGTAATCCAATACAATATCTTACTCAAACTAAATCTAAAACATTGTCATAGACCTTATGCTGACCTTGTTGTGTATAAATTTTTGATGGGTCATTTGAATATGAATAAATTCAAGCTAGGGCAACTCTTCATGTATTTAAAATTTTAAGCTTTCTATACCAGTGTACCCATTCTTATTCTAATAGAAATGCATATATGTACTGTCAGTTCTAGAAACAAAAGCTCCACTACCATAATTTTAATCTAAAATACTTTAATAGAAAGAATTATGATACCTTTTGAGATAATTAATATAGTATATGGTGGTCATCTATTTCATGACTTCAAGCTCTTCTTTGTATTCAGTTATCTACATAAAACATGCCATTTTAATAGTATTATGCAAAGATAGATGTGTGTGTAATCTAGAATAATAAATAGTGTTATATGTAATACCCAATGTAAAATTCTTACAGGAAAATTTGTTGTGCTTTTGTCACCCCAATACTTGAGAGTAGCCTTATCATAAGCTCTTGTTGCTTTCAATTCATTTTCATAGCTACCTAAAATTACATCAACCCTAATTCAAAACTTCAATCCAATCTAGTTCAACTGACAGCTAAATGTAAAATGCCAAAGACTAGAGTATCAAATCAGTATTTAAATGCAATTCTTAACAACTTCAATATATGTACAAAATGATAATGCTCACCCAAATATACTGTTGAATATTTCAATGGATGTCCAAATTTGAAGGATGAAAAGGTCACACACAAATTTTTTAGCATGAGTATCTAGATAAAGACATCTTAGATCTATAAACAACAAATAAAATGAACTGCTCTAGATTTTTTTTTGATGAAAAACGTTAAAAAATACTCTAAATACAAACATTAGGGTTCCATGGTCTATTATAATTGTAATTAGGGTTCAGGTTCCATAGTCTATTATAATTAGGGTTCTACAATGTATTATAATTATATTTATAAATTTTTGATAAAACTACATAATATTTTTTTATGATAAACACTTCAAGTTAAACTTAGAATAGTGATCCATGGACAATCTTTCTTATGGTAATCTAAATCCTTTTAACATACCTTGTCTTCCCTTTCATTTGTGATATCCTCTGATGAAGTTTTTGTCCTACAAATGGGCTTCATATCTCCTTGTCCATTTATGTTTGCAAGATAAAAGGTCCAAGAGTTGCAACCAACTATAATGCTTTGGATATTATTAGTATGTTATTGATATTGAATCATGGACTAGATTGTCTGATACCTTATGACTGAAGATCTTGTATCAACGGGGAGATATGGATCTTGCCACTAATCTACCCAAAGAAAGCCATATGCTAATATTTGACTTCTGAAATATACTTAGATATTTGATTTCTTGTTTGATGTGCCTCCAAATAGGTGGACCAGATCCTTGAAGGGGATTAACATAGATTTATTTAGCAGGCAAAAGAGACTAATTCTATATGATTTTTCTTTATAATTCATCCCAATGCTGATAACGATCAATCTTATCTTTGCAAAAAACAAAGCATCATTAACTAATAAGTTCTTAAAAAATGTTAGGATCTGCCCTTCCAAGGGACAAAACTTGCCAAATTTTTAAAATAATTGCAACTATTCTAGCCATAAAATCTTAATATGCATAGTGTTCAGGGACTACCTTAAACTATATTTGACTAATCGGTACTTTCTTCCAACAACTTATGTCTATTTGACCAAAGATGTGTATTTCATGGCATTCTCTTTGATGCCTCCTTGCATTCATAAATATGTATGAATTTTCACCATAGACTTAATTGTGTTGTCTTTGCCTTCAAATCCTAATAGTCCATTAAGAGGCTTTAGAAATCTTCTCAACTCTTTGTAGAGGCCAGCCACGTTGGAGCCTTTCGCTTTGGAAATAATGGCATCTACTTCCATTGAAACTTTTGGTGATGTGATAAACAAATTCTAGGCTATAGCTGGAGGTTTCCTTTAGTGCTCAGATTTGGTTTTGTGTGGTGTTGCTCTATGCTCCTTGGAGTGGTGAGGAGAAACCCTTCCCTGCTCTCTACAAGAGAGTGGAGAAGGTTGGGATGCACCCTTCCAAGGGACAAACCTCTCCAAAATTTCAAAATAATTACAACTAGTCTAGCCATAAAACCTTAAGATGCATAGTGTCAAGGGACTACCTTAAACTATATTTGACTAATTAGTACTTTCTACCAACAACTTATGTATATTTGAACAAAGATGTGCATTTCATGACATTCTTTGATGCCTACTTGTATTCACAAATATGTACCAACTCCTCAAGTTGTACACCAAGGTATCGGAGAGTGAAGTTTGCAATTGAGAATGAAGGAATCATGTCAATGTCATGTGAATATAGGACAATGTTTACATAATGGGGAAGAGGTGTTAGGTTTGTAAAAAGAAATCCATGAGAGTCATAACAATTATGAAATAATCTATTTTACATAAATATAGGATAATTAAGTAAATGCAAATAATTTCAAGATAAATTGTTCTAAGAGATGCGAACCATTTCCATCATTTTAAACAAGGTCAATGTTCTTGTGGAGAATATTGGTGGTGCTAGATGAAATAATCTAAAAAATAGTCTTGCACTATAATAATGTGCACTACATCAGATATCCAATAATAATGAAGGGACATCCATCAAAACATAACAATAAGTATTTTTTTGTCATATGTCGTAGTTACATATGATATGTAGATTGGATATAAGATTCGAAGATGGGGTTCCTATGTAGTGGTAATTGAGAATCAATAGTTTAGGTTCACTTCATATAGATGGAAGGTCATTGGAGTAACCTTAGCTTAGCATCACTTAACAATGTAGGGTTTTTTGTTTTTCATAGAGCTAAAATGTGTTTGAAATTTTCACCCTAACAATGTTGCATCTAAGATTTAAATTTGTCATGTTCTGGACAGTTTGTTTTGGAGTGGTGATATTCAATACTAACCTTTCCTTTTGGTATTTAAGATCTACTATTAGATTTAGATTGTTAGGGCACTCATTCACTTTTATATGAAAGCATTGTTATTTCTTGTCTATTGCTTGGTTGTACTAGGCTTGCAATGTTACTTGGTAAGGAATAAAATAATGTATACCCTCAAAGGATGTCCCTACCAACATACTCGAATAAAGAGGTTAAACTAGATTTGTGCAACCAACATGCTACCATATAAGATTATGGAGTTAATCTAACATCAGAATGCAACTCACCCATAGTTGATGGTATAGGTTGCCTTATATAGACAACCTACAGGGAATCTATTTTATTTGACTCATATTAGACTGGATATTTCCTTTATAGTTTGGATGGTCTACATATTCTTGCAAGATCATAAAGACAACTACTAGGAAGTTTCTAAAAGAATTATTGATATGCATCTAGGGTACTGGATCCACTTAGGCATTATGTACTCACAAGGGAGTGGAAAGATGCCTAACTAGATATAAAGATGTAGTTTGAGACAAAGATGTGGATCAAAGGTAGCTTAATTTTAAATGTCTTCCATTTGGAATTTAGAATTGTCTCCTGCGCTTGCAAGAAATATGAGGCCATTTCTACATCCCCATTAAGGTAGAATGTAGAGGAGCAAGAAATGTAAGACATGGCAATTCATAGGAGTATAGAGTTAATTCAACAACACAATGCACCTCACCAATAGTTGATGCTTCCTTATCTACAAAAATTTTTGGAAGCCTATTTTATTTGTCTCATACCACACTGTATATATCTTTTATGTTTGGATGGTTTGCACATTCATGCAGGATCATAAGAATAACCACTGTGAAGTTGTTAAATACCCACATGCTGCTCCTCTTCCCCCTCCCTGTGTGGCCCCCCCACAACTCACACATATTAAGGGAATATCCCCTTGGGCACTATGTATTCACTAGGAGTTAAAGGATGCTTAGTTGGATACACATGTGGATCAAAGGTAGTGTACTTTTTGGATGTCTTCCATTTGGATTCTGGACTTGTCTCTTGGACTTGCTAGAAACAAAAGGCCATTGCAATATCTACAAGAAAGATAGAATATAGAGGAGCAAAAAATGTAATGTTGGAGATCTCATGCATTTGGGAGTTTTGGATGGAGGTTGGATTCTCACAAGATATTCTAGCCTTCTTATATTGACAGTCACAACCATTGCTATTTCTTGAAATCATGTAGAGAGGCTTGACTAATTAAACATACTAAGATCAACATACACTTTGTCAAGCACCACATTCATGGTGACCTCTTGTTGCTGATATTTATGTGAAGTAGATTGCAGATTGCAGAATCTTCATGAAGCCTTTGTAGAATTACAGTTAAATATGCTCTAGTAGACATATATGCAAGATGTGGAATCATAGACAAAACAACTTAATTGTTTGACATAATGCCTCAAAGAGATGCCATCTCATGGAATGAATGATATGATTGCAGAATGTGCACAAAATAGATTTTGCAAGGAAGCTCTCAAAATCTCTTAATTAAGGGATTTTACAAGGTTGTCATCTAAAGGTTATCATTTGGTGTCTAAGCATTATTATTGAGGTCTTCCTAATTATTCCCAACTTTTCCCATACTATTCTTAATATTGATTGGATAATTTATTGTGTGGGGAGGTGTTTTATATAGATTTTTTGAGAGAAAAGGTGCAAGGCACCTATAACTATATTGAATATATAGAGATAAAAAAGAAGCATAATGGTACATATTTAAATACAGTAGTAAAACCAGTTTAGGAGTAATCAAAGATAAAACTTATATATTTTTTTTAATTACTATCTTCTTTGTTTACATATTGCACATTGTCAACAGTTGTGGCGAGAACTAATTGCACATTGCAAATTGAGCACCTCGTTGTAAATTAGGATCCCTAATGGGAACTAATGGGTAGTGGTTGAGAAGCAAGAAAAGTGTGTTGAAAGTGTTACTAACTTTCTTCACAAATTCCTGGTCCAGTTGATGATGGTGATATTGAATGGAACATTTGAGGGCAAGACTACTATATGAAGATCCCTTTGTGAGTGCATTTTGGATGGATATGTTTTCCCTACATAGCTCCATCTCTCTAATGAAGAGTCCACCAAGAGGGTAAACACTCTCAAAATGATCATAGTGTTCTAGTACAGTCACAAGATGGACATCATTAAAGACATGATTCCAAATGTATTTTATGTGAATCATGGACACTCGTGAAGAGCAGTTTAATAAATCCATAGTATTGGACAAAAATATAGACGCAACATCATAGTAGGAGTAAAAGAAATAAGGGTGCAACAAAAAAAGCCTTGTTTATCACCTATCTGATAGCCCTTTCAAGGTTGACACAATCAAACTTAAAAAGCTTTTTTCAACTTATCTGAGTCAAAGGGTCCAATAGGGGTGGGTAGATTTAAGTATCAACAAGAAAAGTATGCTATTTAACATGGCAACAGGCATCCTCACTGACTTGCATTGTTATACTTGAAGGGTGAAAATGTCTTCACTTATAGTGAAAATTATAATTATTCATAAGCTTCCTTGCATGCATCTCTAGAGTAGAATGAAATCATCCTTTTCCTCTAATGCATGGGCTCACTACTTTCATGACGCTAATCAAGCTACAAACTTGGCACCTAGCTTAGGAGCAAACACTTCTAAAGTTCTTGTATCTTAAAATGACCTTGTAAATAATTTCAAATGGTCTAAATGGATCATGTGTTGCTCCTATTTGTCATTTTTTCAATTTTTCTATTTATCCTATACCATGTTAAAGTTTTCACCAAATTCAAATCATTTGGCCCTTGCAAAATAGTTGATAACAGATAACCAAACAAGGCATCCAAATGAACTTCAAAGTTTAAGCACTACATAATAATTTTTTTTAAGGCTAATAAAGCTTACATGGCCACAAGTAATCTTGCAAGAAATTGCATGGCTTGCTTCATGAAGAAACACAGTTATGAGCTTAAAAGGAGTCAATAATGGTGTCCTCCAAAGCTGAAAAACAAGATCTATAAATCAACAAAAAATAACATATATCCCTAGAGAACAAAATGACTTCAAATGAATTATGGCAATTAAATTTAGGTTCATCCATACTATCATAGAAAAATCATGAATATAGCCAAAAATTTCATCTTTACTAAATCAACAATTTGATCAAATGTGAGAATGAATTGGTGGCCTTATAGCGAGGATCACAAAAATAAAGGCACCAATAGTCACAATAAAGGTGACTTGATCATGATTGCAACATCTTTGAAGTTCCCAATCTTCCATTTCCTGATGTAGAAGTTTCAAAATGTCAATGCCAATCTTCCTCACAATTATGTTTCTATAAATAAGCAAATAGGTAGTATGTGAGGCTTGAAAAGACCATGAACCATACATAAAATAAAGATCATAAAAAAAATACATTTCTTGAGCAATTACAAGCATTTCCTTGCACTCAAAACACATCAAAATGATTACACAAATAAGAAAAAATCAATTTCTTGAGAAAGATCTAGGACTTAAACAATAAAAAGAGAATAAAAGGGGTAGTCACTGTTGTGGGAATAAAATAAAAGATGCAATTTCTCCTCTTCCAATGTCTCACTTGAGAAAGAATGAGCATTCCTTCCCCTTCATATTTTAAACCAACATTGTCAAACAACTCAGACAGGTAATTGTTATAAATTTTAAATGCATTTTTGTTTGATAAAGATATCTGAAACCACTTTCTCTATTGATTAAGAATGACTGACTTAAAAAAAGGTTGACGAGGAACAAGTTATTGACACCCACCATTTTACAAAAAAGAACTCAAGAATGAGATTTCGTGCCCTTAATTATAGATTCGTCAATTTGTAACATTTTCATAAATACTTAAGGTTAAAGAAAATGCTACCTCATCTTTCAAAGTGAAAGTTATATTGTTGCAAAGATATTGTTTGTAAAGATTTGATTAAGAGATTTTATTCTATTCGATGGTCCAATTTTATGCCAATATTCTTTATTATTTTGTGAGCTTGCTCTAGTAAGTTACATATTTAAGATCATGTGACAATTATTTTTACCTAAAAAACATAGCAAAATGAAAATCATGTAGTCATATTAGTTTTGACTTAGAAGTACAACAAACAAAATAAGGTCAGGAGAACACTCAAATTTGTTGAGATTGGTTATGTCTTCCATTGGATTATGATTAATTATTAACTAAAAAATAGGACACAATGATTCCTTAAATAGTATTTAAAACCTAACACGAGAGTATAAAATATTCATACCTCTTGACAAGCCCATTCTATTGTCTTTCATTCTAAATTACACTCTCCCTCTTCTTCGTGTTCAACAATCTAAGCACACACAATGTATAATCAAAATTGTCAATCTTAATAAACAATAAACACATAATGCAATTTATATCAAATAATTCTTATATGTTTACATTAAACTAAGGAATTCACTAATAAAATTAGATGATGGAGAACTATAAACTAATAGTTTAGTGTCCTAAGTTAAGGGTTTTTCGTTGACAATAAGGACAAAAGTCCAAAGAAAGTCCAAAGAATGACTGTCCACATTTTTTAAAGGAAAGTCCAAAGAGGGGGATATAAATCAAACAAATATTATATCAAACACCTCACCATGTAATACCTTTGAACTTCTATTTCATGGGGATTTCCTAAAAGACACAACTGTAGGGCATCAAAACAATCTAAAGCTAATGTTGGAGCCTTCCGCTTTGGAAATAATGACATCTGCTTCCATTGAAACTTTTGGTGATATGCAAATGACTTCCAAGCTGTAGCTGCAGGTTTCCTTTAATGTTTGGATTTGGTTTTGTGTGGTGTTGGTCTTTGCTCCTTGGAGTGGAGAGGATAAATCCTTCCCTATGAAGGATAAAGGCAATAAATGTTTTATGGGGTATTACTTTTAATTGCAATGAAATTTTTAAATGGTGGGGAAGCGGGAAATTACCAATCCGTGTGACTAATTATTTAGTCATTTTTATTTGTGTGACTAATTATTTAGTTGCTTTTTTTAGCCGACCATCAAATTAGTCATTTATTTAGTAATTTATAGTTGTGTTGCAAAAAATTAGTAGAATTTAGTCATTTTTAGTTGTTGTGACTAAATTTTTTAGTTACCTAGTCATTTATTTGCCAAATTCTACTAGTGCTATAAGATATACTTAATGTAGCCAACCTCAATAGCTAATCATGTGCTTGATTTTATAGAAATAAGCTTGCACAAAACCACCAAGTGGTATTACACAAATGATGTAACTAATTCCATGAGCTTACAAAACCATTTCCCCCTCATTTACTTTTTGGTATTAATTTTTCCCTTTTTGGTACTAATTTTTTCAATATTAAATATTTTTTTGACGTGCAAACCCTCATTAAATCTTTACCCCTATGATATGTACAACATATAAAATGGCCCCAATAATTTCTAACCCATGTGATACAAACATCCTTAGATTCCATAAGCATACCACAAATAATATTAATTATTACATTATAACATCATGCAAGGTGAATAACAAACCTTTTCCCAACATAGCTTTGCATTGAAAATATTTCTTTAGGACCCAAGTAGAATAATTTTCTATAGAAGTTGAAATATGTTTTTCCTTATCATTGTTATACCTTTATCATTTTCACTTTCCTTGCCACACGAGTAATTTATTTTTCACATGGATCTCCTAAAGGTAAAAAATATCAAACTAATGTACATTAACTATAGTTTTTGTAATTTGAGATGCTCTAGGCATTGCTTTGTAGATTTATTTGAAATAGGAATGTGTGTAAGTAACTTTAAATTTTAACACTGTAGGCTCACTCGGTCTTATAAATAGGTAATTATTCTCTCATTTATTCTTATACTATTTGGTATGTTGATCAATGTAACATATACTGTATTTCTTTGTGTTGCTTTATATAAGGTCTATTGAGTAACATATCAAATCTCTTCCAAGAAAGATTAATGTAATAAAAATTTATACCATTTTTGAACCAACCTCTAAAGGAAAGATAATGCATCACACAGTTTCATTCAAATTATCATTTATCATCTTTAATGAGACTTTATGATGTGGATAAGTGTGTGGTTTGATATGATGATTCAACAAGAATTCCTCCACACAAACATTAAATTGACATGCTTGAAAAGGATTATTATGGATTTGTAAATTCTAATTAAAAGAAGCCACTAAATTATTTACTCATCCCTAAAACTAGTTGCTTATATTATATTGTTATTAATCAAATCACGTGTCTTATAATTTAGAACAATACAATATTATATAGTATGCACTTGAACTCTATGATGTTGAAAAAAATAATGTTCATCATATCCCTTAATCAACTATCTCTCACTATCTCTCTCCCTCTCCCTCTCTTCCTTTATTTTTGTTATGCCCTAAAATTACACATAGGGCAAGAACACAAACTAAATTTTTTCTTGAATTAAACATATATGAACATTGTTTACTACCAACTAATTATGGGCATAGTAACTAAACTATACACATCAAACGATATTGTGTGTGCAAAATTGTAACCGACACATCGCCCAAGAGCGGGGTGTGTGAGAAAAATATATTCAGGTGCATGAATGAATGAATGAGATTTTACTAACGTCCACGAGACCGAAATGGTCTAAGGGACCAAGAGACACAAAAAATAAACTACGCAAACTCCAAATTCCTCTCGATGCTAGACCTTTTGTTATGAATTTTGACCAAAAAGTTGGCAATCATGTTGATCTTCTCCTCATCGAATAACTCATGCAGATTTTCAATCCTTAAGTGGTCCACATACTGAGTACGGAGATCCTCATAGGCTATGCACTCCTTGATAAAGTGTCATTCTGTCTCCACCGCTCCTTTGCTACAAAACTTGCAAATTTTGTCCTCCCATGCTTCTTTAGGAATAGTCCACCTTCCGGTCTCACACCTAAGATGATGAGACCTGGTCCTCAACTGAGCAATTAACAACCTTGCTTTCCCTTTAATATTTGCCCCTAGATAAGTTTTTTCACCGTGTTGCCAAGTTGGGTTGAACTCTTTGACATAGTGTGCTTTTTTCCACCCAATCTGGTTTGTCCACATGGCAGTCATGAATATTTTGGTAACATAATTTTTAATTTCCTCATTGGTGTTAGGACACTCATGCAAGACGATGCCCCATTTACTCAACCAATTGACATTTTGTTTCATCCACGTTTTCTTCCTACGGTTTAAGGCCTCATTCACAACTATTTTGGGCCAGCGGTGGTTATCCATGTTTTCAACCTTCTTTAAGTAGTTTAGTAAGTGAATTATAGCTGAAGCCTCCAATGGAAAGGTTCCCGATTCAGCCAAGAGAATATCATAAGGGACTGAGGTTTTGACTTTAAGGTTGCAGGTGATGATATGTTTTTGAATTCTTTCAAGTTGTCTCCACCGATACTTTGACATGCTACTACCCCACACTTCGCAGCCATAAAGAACCACCAGAGTGACCAGCAAACCAAAGAGGGTTTTCTTAGTCTTCCAATCCCAAAGTTTAGCTTTCCTGCACCTATTTTGAAGTAAGAAAGAAGATTTCCAACCTCCTTGTATCCTTTTGGTTCTACTAGTCTCCTAGCTGAGCTTATAGTGAAAGTCAATTCCAAGGTATTTGTATTCTTTTACTATCTCCAGAGGGTTGCCTTCAAAAAGGAAGTCATCATGATTCCTTTTCTTCTTTAGGGAAAAGATCATGATTTTAGTCTTTGTGGTATTCACTTGCTTTCCCACTTCCTAGCAGAATAGATCTAAGGCCTTCAAAAGTTCTTTCAAACCATGTGCAGATTTTGAGATTAAAATAAGATCATCGGCATAAAGCAACAACTTCACCACATACCCAGCCAACTGAATACCCCCTTCTTTGCTCATTTCGTTTAACCAATCTTCTAGCTTGTCAATGTATAGCCCAAAAAGAGTGGGTGATAGAGGACAACCCTGTTTGACCCCTATATCGCTGCCAAAACACTCAGACATACCTTCACTTGTTCTGATTTTAGCTCTAACCTACTCATACAGCCTATGGACTACGGCCCTGTACTCATCTGGTATATTTAATTCAACCATTTTGTTCCATAGTTTGTCTCTAGGTATTGTATCAAAGGCTTTTTTAAAGTCAACGAAGCAACAAAAGGCTTCTTCACCTTGAGTGTCCCATATTTTCTCAATCATATGTCTAAGAGTGATGCAGTGATCAATGGTAGAGTACTTAGGTCTAAAACCAGCTTGCCCTTTTGCTCTTTTTCCCTCTTTTTCTGCCCAACTGCTGATTCTACGCTCTAACATGCTCCCAAAAATAGGATTGACCATAATAGTGCGGTAGTTGGATGGGTTATTAATGTCACCAATTTTGTAGAGAGGGATGACGACACTAGTTGTCCATTTCGATGGAAAACCATCTCGAGTAACATCGTTGAATAATCTTTTGATGTGTGGAACAAGGGTTTCCATTCCCCACTTTAGGAATTCAGCTTGCAGCCCATCAATTCCATCACTTTACCATTTGCTAAACTTTTTATACCTTGCTTGATATCCTCAATCGTGAAAAGCTCTCTTGATGTGCTAACCATGGGAGGGGAGTTTTTCCCCTGGGTTCTCTCATAAAGGTGTTTTGCATATTCTAACCATTGAATATCTGTTATGTTATTCTCAAACTGCTTTCTCTTTTGTTGCAGCTCCCTCCAAAAACCCTTGGGGTTGTGTTTTCCAAGAGAAATTAACTCTTTCCTCCTTGTATTGGCATACGTCTCTTTTTTTGTTTGCACCAACTTCTCGTATTTCTTCTTGTTTTCTTTGCTCATTCCACCCTCTTTCAAAGTTCTCTTGGCTGTCTTACACTCTTCATCATACCATGGGTTAGCCGGGAAAGTATTTGTAGCCCCTTTCCTCGGACGAGATCGTTTGCACGCATCCAAAGCCTTGTGAATTATCAGAATCAAATTATTGCTACAAATATGGCTCTCAGCCCCATTGGCAGCCTTGTCTCCTATGTTATTATCTATTGCATGAAACTATTGTTTTAAAACCTCACTAAAGAGACCCTAGTTTTCCCGGTTTATGAGTATTTTACCTTTGGGAATAGTTTCATTTTGCTTGTGTTGGTCTTGCTTGTCATGATGATTGTTTGATATCATGCTAAGGGTAACGAACAAAGGCGCATGATCAGAATTTAGCTTAGGGGGACACTCTTCTATTTCAAACTCCAGAATCCTAGAAACAAAACTCTAAGAGAAAATTACATAGTCTACCACACTTTGCCCGTTATACGTTTTGCATGTGATATTACCCAAGCTTGGTCAGCCTTTCAAGCTGTTATAGATAACCAAGCTATATAAGCTACATATCCCCAATAGTTCTGCCCCAGAGTGTGAAACATTCCCATTTTTGTCTTGAGATGTTCTTTCCCACAGCTGATCATCTTCCTCTTCTAGCCATAAAGGATTATTGTTTCCCCTATCCTCATTATTCAACTGGAGAAATTGATTGTTAGTTTTTCTTGCATTGAAGTCACCAATTAAAACTATTTTTCCCAAGGTGCTAAATATAGATATGTCTTTTTTTAATGAAGCATAGGGGTCTTCGCTGTCTAGCTTTCTTCTTTTATAAATTTTTGAGTTTTACGGTGCAAAAAAACAAGCTGCCAATCTGGAAGTGATCCCGTTATCTGTTATTCACAGCCATATGTATTGCTTATTTGGGTCTTCTTTCTCTACTTTTATGACTCCATCCCAACTCTCTTTGATCAAAACTGTTACACCCCCATGTCCTTTGCCCGATTCACTCCCTTTATTCCAAACTGAAGTTTTCATTTACCCAAAAAAATCAGGAACTTTGTAGCCCTCATGTTCATGTGTCTATGTAAGGATAATGATGTCCTTCCCATCTGCTATGGGCCCCAGACCAGGTCCTCGTCTCCAAGGGTAACCTCTACAATTCCAACTCACTATACGAAGATGTTCATGTGGGGCCCCCAATCCCTATTTCTTGTTTGATAAACGATCACTAATTTGGGCTGTTCCATTCTTTAGCCAAGCCCATTTTCCTTCATTTCTTGTTGTTTTTACTTTCTCCCATTCTTTTCTTCGCACTTCTTGTTGCGCAAAAGTCAAATCTTTGTTTAGGTAGATGTGAGTTCCTTTGAGTAATCCTCTATTTCTTAAGATCGCATTTTTGTCTTCTATATTTTGCATGATAATTCTTATATTCCTATCTCTTCCACCCTCTATTTTCTTACCAATTTTGTGTGCTTGTTGGATATGTCATGTCCATTTCAGCTCTTCTTTGAGGAAGTCTCTTGCTAAAATGTCGGTTCTTTCCTTCTCCCCGAAATCCCTCAAACCTTTGATAATAATATTTGCAGCATAGAATCCATCACGTGCACCCTTCATTTAACAATGGGTTGATTCTAAGCTAGGTTTCTCATGGATCTTAAGTTGGGTTGTTTAATACTCTAACCCATGTTTCCAAATTCAAATTCATCATAAATCTAATATTTTCATACAATGTTATATGTTCTAGCAACAAACTATAGTATCTCACATTGTTATTTATCTTTTATCGAGAATCTAAATTTTTCTTTAAGATAATGTAAAATCTCTTTACTGATAGTTTCATAAATACCATTACCAAATGTCGTATATCTTTCGATAAATCACACTAGTATTGTTATAAATACCTAGAACCTGTCAATTTGATTTCTTCATAGTAATGTTAATTTTCACTAAGAAAGGAACATGATTATAATTGTTTTACTTTAATAATGACCTCATGTTAATATTATTTAATTGGGAAGATAAATAGGTATATCAACAATAAAATTAATTCTGGTATGATATTAATTCCTAAAAAATTCAAATTGCTAGTGGTTTTTGTCTTAGATGAGAAGGGTCTAAGAGTTGAATATTTGCTTCTCCGCAAGGACTACCTAACTAGTGAAGAAACAATGGGAGGCCCTGGAAAGAGAATGAAACCAAGCAAACATGACTCTCTAAGAAAAAATGCAAAGCTATGGAGCCTTTTTGAGCACACTAGTTCTACCCCGTACTTCGAGGCTATGAAGGGTTATAGTGAGGAGCTTAGCTATAAATTTGTGAATTCTTGGAGAGATGAAGAGCTTGACATGTGTGGGATTCATTTTACCATGGATGCTAAATTGATAGCTAAGGCCACTAGTATTAATATGAAGGAAAGAAAATTTCCAAAAAAAGTGCGAGGAACTACTAAACCCACATCAATTTTTTTTTTGAAGCCAAGGAGAAAGCGCAAAGATTTCAAAACAACTATGCTAGGTTGTTACTCCCACCTCCTTACCACAATGTTAATTTTTTTGTTATGAAATATTTCACTTTAGAGGGTCATTATCAGTAAGTGCATGGATACCATTTCCCTATCCTAAACCACATTCAACATTTGGAGAAAATCAATCTACCCTTTTTCCTCCTGTCATTGTTACAACAGAGCCTAACTAATGGAGCCAAACCACCCATGCATTAGGGTTTAATTAGGGAAATATAGAAATATGTCCTTTCCACCACCCACAAAAGAATACCTTTCATAATCTGCTCAATAGAAATCTCTCCCCTATAAGATCTGTCAAAATCGAACTGCTGGAAAGTCGACCCCACTCCCCTGAGAAAGAAACAAAAAATCGCAAGATACCTCCCCCTAAAAAATTGGACTTCCATGGATGACGCTCCTCAAAATTACTCCTAAAAATTGCAATACCACTCCCCTCTCTTCAAGTGTCATTAAGAAAATAAAGGGGTGATTAAAGAGCCAAGCTCTAAATCCCCAACCATTGCGATCCCTTATGACCAAGACATAAGCCCTGAAAGTAGTTCCACCACCCCCATTGGTCGTAGGTCTACTCATCTTTCTCTTGTTGCTTCCAAAGGAAATGAAAAAAAAAAGAAAAAGTATGTAGATAAGAAGGTTGAGGCCCCTTCAAAACTTGAGAACTAAAAAGGGAAGAAATTTGCAAGGGAGGAGAATGATACCTCCTCAAAGGAGGAGTATGTCCCAAATAGTTTTGGATAAATTGAACTCTTCGAGGAAGAGGTTTTGATGTCCAAGGATATTGAGGATTCTAGTCAAGAAGACGAAGAAGGCAATACTCAACAAGAGGAAGAGCATGGTGAGGATGAAGGGACAAATCCTTGAATGATTGAAGAAAAGGGAAACATTAATGAAACCCAAATTGATTTGGAAGCCACCAAAATTACTATTAATACCCCTCTCAATTCTGAGAGTCTGAATGAAAAAACATTGAAACAAAAAAGACAAAAATGGAAATGCTTGAAGAGAGGATGAAGCAGGTTGAAATAATGTTGTAGAAAGAAGACAATTCAAATAGGTTCCATGCTATTGAGAATTCCTGTAGAGTGATGGACGGTGTCGTGAAAAGAGTTGTGATGGGTACCATATCAAGATAGGGAAAGATCAAAAAGCAACAAAGGAAAAAGTGAAGAAGGGATGAAGCTAATCGGTCTAGGATGATGCAGATAAAAGAAAACCTTGAGGAAACTATGGAAGATTCGGAGAAAGCTTGGAGCCTAATAGAGGAATCCTAATCCTCTATTTTGTGTTTAGTTTTGTTCCTTTTTATGGATTTGGTCGATTGTTTTTTTGGCTCTTTTGTAAGGTTTATATCTGATATTGGCTTGGTAAGCTCGAAATGTGTTTATATATTATTAATCTCTATTTGGATGGTTATATGCCTTTTGGGAACTTATGATAGGCTCTACCTACCTTATGATAATTTATTTGGGTTAATGATAGTATGTTCTGGTTAAATTTATACTGGTACTCGGATAGGGTTATCTGTTTTGATTATGTAGGAATAGGTTGATGCTTGTTCTCTATGGTTTTAGTGAGGAGATTTAGTGTTGTTTCTTGTTTTGTTGTCTCCTCTGTTTTGTTGTTCTTGTCTGGTTGTTGTTGCACTAGACATTTTTGTTGTTCTTGTTCGGGATCAGGGCCCTAACTTGGCTTATTTAATCAAAAACATTTGTATTAATATAATATTACTATAAATAGTAGTTATATTTACATTTATATCAACATAAATATTAATTTGCATAATAGTTATAAAAAATTAAATTAATACTATTGCTACTATAAAACCAATAATTAGAATATTTATATCTGTATTGGTGAACATATATTTTTTAAAATAAGAATTAACACTAATATTAAAATAATAACACTTACACTTTTAATAAATGTTTCTTATCAAATTAAAATTAATGTTACTACTATACTTATTAGTGTAGTTAATATTGTTATCTATATTTTATTTAAAATATCACGTTATTATTTGTAGATCAATTTACACTAGATATTAACTCTAGTATTAACTCTTTAAATCTTGGAACTATTTTAAAAGTGACCAGGATTTTATATATTCATTACTCCACATACAATATTAGAAGAATGAAATTTAAAGGTAAAGATTATAAGAATCCTTTGGTGATTTAATTGGGATAAAAATAAACTTTCATATCCATTTCAACATCAATCTAGGCACCCTATATTAAAAGCTATTTTATTGTAAATAAAACCTAAATATTTTCTTTCATAACTTTCTCATGTTTTTTTTCTTTCCTCTATTTTTGGATTTTACACACAAAGGGAAAGCTAGATAGTTATTTGATCAGAAATGAGGTTTGATACATTTTTTTTCTTAAATTTTATTTCCATGCAAGAGGAAAAATTGGAAATGGCAAAGGTTTTCAAGCATAGATCTAAGTCAGTCACAGGTTGCTAGAGATAAGGAGGTGTGACAAAGGAGCTAGGGTTTGCGTTGAAGATTTTCTTTTTAAATCCTACTACAAACAAAATGTTGTAGTTTGAAAACAAAAATCATGGGGCGACCAACCTTGAGGGAGGTCGTACCCTCATAGAGGGTCGCGACTCCCTCAAGGGGGGCCACAACCTTTCAAGGGTGCGAGAGGGAGAGGGATGTGTCTCCCCTCCCCTTAGCCATTAATGGTTGGGGGTTGGAAGAGGCGTAGCCCTCCCCAAACCCTCTCTTTTGACTTGTTTTTATTATTAAATCTATATCTTAGACTCACTTCACATGTTTAATTTTTTTGTTTTTGTCTACAAGTTATAGGGGAAGCTCAGATACCTACTGTGTAGTTGTTCATCTATTAACAGATTGGGCCATATCAGCTATGATACTGGAAACTATGTTTTCATATCATTAAGTTGTCTATTTCTAGTTTCATGTTATTTAATATTAAATTTTGGGTAATGCATTTATTTCTTCCAAAACAAAATACCCTTTTTTCAAAGATTTAAACACATAAATGCTAATTTTATTCCAGACCAGATAACATATATGTTCACTCAAGAAATCCAAAATAACATACTTTTTACTACAAATCAAATTATTTTATTTCTTTACAACAAAATCATAAAATTTGCCTTCATTTCAGTCACAAGGATATGTATTTACATAGATTCTAACAAAGACTTCTTTCATTTCAAAACAAGAAGATAAGTGTAATACAAAGAAATATTTCTCATGAAATTTGTATAGTATTGAAAATATTATGTAACTTGATACTCTATATTTTCTAGATATAGCTTATAAAATTAGCATACATTGATATCAAATTTTTTCACATTATTACTTTCCTAAAGTCAGGATACATCCCATAGCTACAAGTTCTTCCTACAAAATTCTCATTTGCACATTTACAATAGTCATACAAGACCTTTACAATTTACCCAATAGGACAGTTTACAATTTTATTTACAATGGAACAAAGGTAGGATCAAATCTGTAAGATCTCTTCAAAACTTTAAACTTTCTCAATTTGTAAAACCTACACAAAAACACATTTTTATCTAAGACCAATTGGGTGCTCACCACCTAACCTTTGACTAGAAAACCAGTCACCCCCAATCTTGGAGGCCATCATAGGAACTGGGTTACATACAATCACAATTTATGCAACAACATTGAAACACATACATATGCAAATAACACCCAACCCTAGGATCAACACTCTCATTGAATCTACTCAAGATTCACAAAGGGGATACTAGGTGACATCTCTACCCAATGGGAAAATATAAAGATCGTATACAATAGAAAACTTCTCTCCATTTATCAATTCATCAAAACTCCACATCCCATACACCAATAATTCCATAATAAAATGGGTACTCATACCCAAAACTCCATACTCCAATAATAATGTGGGTACTCATACCTAAAAATCCATCTTCTCAAAGGTTGAAGGTTTCCCATGGGAGGTTCATCCTCTCTCAACTCCATACCTGAGGAGATCTCAAAAATTGAGAGTCATCCCCACAACAACCCATCACAATTATAACAACACATAATAGTACAAGAATTTCTTCAAACAAATACCCACAATCTTTTCAAAATTTATCAGCTTCAAACAAAATCAAACATAAAGGAATTGAAACCAACCTCTTAAAATTTCCAAGGAAGAAATTTGTAGAAGAGCTCCAAGATTTTCTCCAAAATTCTTTTCACAAAAAAAAAACTTCTTCAAGCAAGAACCAAAAATTGCAAAAACCAAAAAGAAGAACCCTCCAAAATCCCAAAAGAAAGAGATAAATAGAAACCCCATTTCAATCCTCAAAAATGGAGTGGTGACACTTTCCACCTTGTAACACCCCGCCACGCAAACCCCATAGGACAACTACAACATTAACATAATAATTTTTTTTTGAAAACAATAATTACATATTACAATATTAAACAATTATACAACACAAATATAACATAAAGCATTAACCTAATCCCATGGGGTAAATGGTGCTTTACTTAAATGAACCCAACAACTAAAATGATAAACGATTCTAACTAAAGCGAAATAAATAAATGTGAATAAAAAATAATATAAGTATGACATTCATTCATCAAGGATAAGATATATAATCATAAACATAAATCACATATTGTTGTATTCATCATCGGAGTTCAAAATTACAAACATGGAATATATTTCCACAGATACAACACAACATCAAACCAAAGTTACATTACAAGGCCACTTCCCTTATAACATTGGGAAGGGTACAACATAATATAAAAGTACAATAATGAGAGATAATTCTTCAAAGGTACAATCTTCTTCGTGCAAGCTTCGAGATCACTGCAACTGCATTTGCGCCACGATCACACCTGGGGAGCCAATGGATGCATTGCACGTTTCCACCCAACCTTGTGAACTCGAAGGAACACCCCCCATGCAAGGAGTTGATAAGAAAGAACCCTTAGACACAAACTAGAACATAAAGGACTCACATCACATGACTCAAGCCCACAAAACAACATAAACATCAACAATAAAACAACTCTAGAGGCACCAAGAACAAGGGAAACAAAGGGGCACAATGGGAGAGTGTCATCGCATGGCCTTACATGGATTCACCCGACTACCTATAATCTAGGATCCGCCTCCATCTATGGTTAACCAAACATCCTGTTTCAAGGTGTCGCCTCATAGGGTGACTCATGCGAAGCCACTTACCTTTCATGAAGACAAGGTAGTGACCTTATCGACCAAGTCTTCCCACCCGTCCTTAGCCTTTGGGAGCACTAATAGCAGGGGTGACGTGTATATTTTTATCTTATTATGTGATAACTAACCCAACCCACTAGGTACATTAATTAGGTTTTCACTTAATTAGGGAAACTCTTTCAAGGGTGACCACTAGTACACTGGCCCCAAGAAGAGCCACTCTCCCCTATGGTTGCCCTAAAAACAAAACCAAGAAATGGGTACCTCAATGCACAACCAAAAGAACCTTAAATCACAACAAGGTACATGAGGCATGACAATCTCGTGACTACGCAAAGACTCCCAAAACCCATAACACAAAGAGGCACCACCCACAATTTCCCACATGGTATCAACATAACCAAAAGATGCAACCATAAAAATGCATACACATTTCCCTAGCCTCTGGAGATAATGCTAATTCCACACTAGAACTTACTAAAACATCACATACTACTAATTAATGCCACATCATCAACTATAAGAAATTTAAATTATACAAGTCTCATATCCATTAAATATTTTCATCAATAAAAACCAAAATATAGAGTTCACTAATATTTCCATTTAACCAAGGACAATAATCAATTTATTAAATATCTTACCAAATTAATTCTACTCAAATTCCAAAAATATAAGTTTAATCACTTGCTAAAATCTAATTAAAGAATGGCAATGAAAATTCTATGATTATTTAGACATAAAATAAACTTTTAAAATTAAAGACATTAAACTTAATCTATTAAAACCAATTATAAATCATGTGTTTTCATTCTATCCTAATAAATTAGTAAAAAAAATTGGAGCAGACAGGCGAAGAAAAGTAGGGTTGTGAATTGGAGTAGATAGGAAAAGCGACAAAGGAACGAAGAGGAGAAGGGAGGCAGGAAGAATCAACGGTGAGCAAAATTGAGAAGAGCGATAGAAAACAACATAATAAAGATGAGAGTCGGGCGATCAATGGTAAATGGTGGGAAAACATGGTGGCTGAGGAAGAACCTTCAAGTTCGCATCAAGGGCATCGACCGCAATGGGTATTCACAGAGGGGCGATGGGTGGATAAGTGTCATCTGATGCACCAGAAGAAAGAAGTAGAGTCAATGACCAGAAGAATCAATACCCATAAGAGGCATGACACCCCTGAATTGTAGACCTCAATGGGAAAAAAGGGATTAAGTTCAAAAAACATTGACAGATTAGAAACATCAAGGAAACCCGAACCTAATTGGAGTTAGAATCAATACCGACAAGGGCATAAAATTAAAAGGCAAAAAGATTGGAAAAAGTGGAAGTTTAATGGTAATCAAAGCAAGGCTAGAGAAGAATGGAAAGAAAATATACAAAAGGGAAGTTGGACACAGTTGGAGAAACAAATCCCTAACTTAAACACAAAAGTGACGAAAATTGATTTTACCGAAGAAATTAAGGCAGATGTCAACATTCTAAGGGAAGATGCGTTCATTTGTCGGTTCATAGGGAAAAATCTAGACATACATTCGATCAATTGTTGGATAAGAGAAGAATGGAAAACAGAGGTTCTGATAAGGTTCCTACCAAAAGGCTTCTTTGTGGTAGTTTTCACAAGTGAGGAGGCAAAAAGGAGGATAATAGAAAGTGATATGTGGGCCATGAATGATATTCCCCTCTACATGCAACCCTAGAGCCTGAATTTTGACCCAGTTAAAATACGGCCATATGATCAGCCTATCTAGATTAGACTATACAATTTGCCGATGGAATATTGGGCCGGGGAATGCTTGGAAAAAATTGGTCGATCATTAGGATCCCTAATGGAAATTGACACAAACATCTTGGATGGGGATCTCTATAAATACGCTAGATTGAAAATTGCGGCAATTGACTCCATTCCAAATAGAATTTGCCTATTAGTGAACGGGGTCCGATGGACTTAGGAAATAGAAGTGGAAGATGTAAAGTGGTTTTGCCTCAATTGCAGGGCTTGGAACCATAGCGAAGCATAATGTATTAATGGTAAGAAGAGTGGTAAAGGGATAAGTGCACAGGGGAATCTGCCTCATAATATGAACAAGAAAACACCAAAGCCCCTAGGCGACGAAATAACCCCAATGGTGGCTATTACGAATAGTAAGTCGGATGAAGAACCAAGGGTGAAACCATTGGAGGAAGCAAATGATGAAGGAAATGTGGAATTGCATCAACCTAAAATCTCTAAGTTCCAGGGAAGGCTATTGATCAGGAAGAAGAGAAAAGAGATGAGATTGACTCCCTGTTAAGCAATGACCTAGATTCGAGCACAAAATTAGAAGATGCATTGGACATCCTGGATGACAGGTGTATATCTCAATCAATGGTGAACCACCTGGGTATGGGGAAAATTGGCACAAAAAGGAAGCAACGAGGAAGGAAATCCTACAAACAATTAAGGGAAGAAGAGGCAATTGAAAAAAAATTGCCTAGCATTGCTAAATTTCTAAGTACCAAGGGAGGAAGGCCCTCCCTTGGGAAGCAATGAAAATCAAAACATGGAACTTCAGGGGCCTAAAGGCCCTTGATAAGCGATGCCTAGTTAGGTGTCAAATACAGAAAATCTCAAATAATATCTTCCTACTTCAAGAAACTAAGTTGTCCAGTGAAGAAGGGTCACGGTTCCTCAAATTTTTCCTAGATTGGAAAGGTCATTTTCAGGAATCCAAAGGTAATGAAGGAGGTTTGGGTATTATGTGGAGAGAAGAATAAGTCTCTATTGAAATCATGTGTTCATAAGCTAATTGGGTAGCAATAAAAGTGTACAATTTGGATTTGAATTGCCACTTTGTAATCATCAATATATATGGTCCAACAAAAACAGAGGAGAAGGCATCCCTATGGAGGAAGATTTTAGAATTCTTGCGCCCCTTCCTCAAGGAAAGACTAATTATTGGTGGGGGTTTCAATGCCATTCTGGACCTACCAGAGAAAAGTGGAGGGGTTCAAACCACATCCCAAGCATCCATTGATTTAAGAAAAAAGGAAATTTCATGTGGACCAACAAACGTAAGGATTTCACAGCAATTATTGAATGCCTGGATAGATTTCTAATTACTAGGAGTTGGAATGATTCTGGTTTACAAATACAAGCTAGCATCTTACCAAACTCAACTTCGGATCACTTCCCTGTCGAGATATCCATCTTTGATCGATCGGAATCAGTAAGTACTTGTTTCAAATTCTAGAATATGTGGTGGCGAGATGAGGGACCAGTCGGATTATTGGAAAATTGGTGGAAGGAGGCAAGGGTGGGCAGTTCGGTTAGCTTCAAGATCTTTAAGAAGCTCCAATATATAAAACAAAGGCTGAAGATTTGGAATAAAGAAAAGTTCCAAAACATTTTCGATGAAAAAGCCAAGGTGGAAATCGAGTTAGAAACTCTAAATGAGAAAACAATAAAGGATGGGATGAGGAATGAAGAGTTCGCCAAAGAGAGAGAATTGAATGGAAAGTTAGCCAAAATTCTCAAAAGAGAGGAAATGTATTGGAGAGATAAGTCGCGGGAGGTGTGGCTCCATGAGGGAGACTCCAATTCCAAAAAAAATCATGCGTCAGTACAAGCTAGAAGAGCGGCTAATAAAATTGAAGAAATCCAGATGTTGGAAGGCCAGACAATGCACAACTTATCAAAAGTTGGCTCAACGGCGGTGGAATACTTTAATAATTTACTAGGAAGTCAAAGTGTTATGGTGGAAAGCAAGAGGATACTGGAAACAATAAACAAGAAGGTAACGGAAGATGATAACATGATGCTATGCAAGGTAGTAACGAAAGAGGAGGTTAGAGCTGCATTGTTCTAGCTTCACCCGTACAAGGCGCCTAGACCTGATGGGTTCATAGCCAAATTATTTCAAACATGTTGGAGCTTTGTGGGGGATGACCTCTGGAAATTAGTAGAGGACTTCCATAAGAATAAGAGGTTTGTGAAATATTTGAATAATACGATGATAGCTCTAATCCCAAAGAAACAAGAATGCCACTCTTTTAATGATTACAGGCCAATACCACTGTGCAACACAATATACAAAGCAATTGTGAAGGTACTAGCAAATAGACTTAAACTAGTTGTGGAAAATTTGTGTCAACAGAACAATGTGGTTTCGTGTCAGGTAGAGAAATTACAGATTGCACATTGCTTCTTTAAGAGGCTATGCATTCACTCACAACAAGTAGCGAAGCAGGGATGATTATTAAACTAGATGTATGTAAGGGATATGATAAATTCTCCTGGGAATTTCTAAGGAAGGTAATGGAAAATATTGGTTTTGACTCTCATTGGTGTGATTTAATAAATTAATACATTTCCTCAACCAAATTCTTGGTGTCAGTAAATAGCACCTTGCAAGGCTTTTTTCAGGCCACCAACGGTCTCAGACAAAGAGACCCCATTTCACCCTTCATTTTTGTGGTAATGGTTGAATCCTTAAGTTGTGCCATTAAAAATAGTAGCATGCGCTTGGACCAGAAAGGTGTGCAGGTGGCTCAAAATGTGGAATCAATTACACACTCAAAATTTGCGGATGATATAACCTTGCTAGGAGAAGCAACTATAAAGGAGGCCTGAAGTATAAAAGGTATTTTGGATGAATACGAAGCACAATCGGGTCAAAATATGAATAAGGAAAAATCAAGAGTTTATTTTTTCAACACAAGGTGGTCACTAAAATGAGCAATTACTTCCATAATGGGATATCAAACGGGAAGCCTGCCAGCAAAATTCCTAGGAGTAATTTTTTTTGAAGGTTCATGCAAAGCAAAGCACTGAGAAGAGATAATTGGAAAATGCAAAAACAAGGCAATGTCTTGGAAGAATAATTGGCTCTCATTAGCAGGGCAAATACAATCCTATCTGCTATTCCAATTTCCACCATGTCCACATACGAAGCACCAGGGAAGACTGAAGACAACTTGGAAAAGGTATTGAAGAAGTTTTTATGGGAAGGATCCAAAATAGAAAGGAAAATGCCACTGATTGGTTGGGACACAACATGTAAACCAAAAGAGGATGGTGGGGCAAGAATGAGGAAAATCAAGCTTCAGAACTTAGCAATAGGTGTCAAACTAGTATAGAAGTTGTATAAGCAACCTGACAAGTTGTGGTGTCACATTATGCAAAGTAAATACTTGGACAACAATGAACCAAACAAAATCCTAACTGTAGCCAATCCAGGAAAGGGTTCAACAGTGTGGAAATACATCACAAAATGCAAACCACTAATAACCAATCACTTGACTTGGCGAATTGGGGATGGAAAAAAGGCATCGTTCTGGAAAGATTCGTGGAATGGGCACAAGAGTTTGTCGGAAATGTTTGAGTTAGAACAATTTATGGAAAGGCTTCAAGCCGATTTTGGGGATATGGTGGTAGACTACATGTAACTTATAATGCAGATGTGATAGGTGGACAATTCAATTGGAAGGAAATATCAGCCCCTTTTTTTCCACCGGATTTGAGGAAGGTCGTGGACCAAGAGCTAAAAAATAGGTCGATATATCTAAACGATAAAGATGATGCAATAATCTAGTACGGGGTTGTGTCTGGGGAATACACAGCCAAAATGGGATACCGCATCCAAGTTTCCCAAAGTAAGGAAAGGCAATGGATGTCAACAATTTGTTGGAAACGTGAAATACTGCCAAAAGCTGGTGCATTCCTCTAGGTGGCACTGTATAACTGATCCCTGACAGGGGAAAGACTAAAGAGGTTTGGGATTGTGGGACTGTCCAGGTGCGTATTATGCAAAAAAGAGGAGGAAACCATGGACCACTTGCTCCTCAAGTGCCCAATGGTAGCAACATGTTGGGATTGGTTGTACGGGGCATTCGGCATTCAAGGGCCAAGACAAGAAAAACTAGGTGAATTCATGAATAGTTGGTCGATCTTAAACCGAAACGGTTACTAGAAAAGCTTATGGAAATTGACGCCCTTCTTGGTTGCATGACACGTATGGAAGGAAAGGAACAAGCACATATTTAAAAATCAATCCCTCGAAAGAGATTTCCTTATTGTAAAAATTCAGGGAGCCATTGTGGAGGCAACAAACAACAGGAATGTTATACGATCCAAAACAAAATTCACCCGATGGGACAGGGAAATGCAAAAAGTTTGGTCAGAGCTTAGGATCCTCAAAAACTCGGTGTCAGGTGGAAAGAAGGTAAATAGAAAGGAAGTACGTTGGCAGCAACCAGTAAGATTAAAGTGGAAATTAAACTTCGACGGGGCTACCAAAGGCAAACTCGGGAGGGTAGGCGCATGATGCATAGTTAGAGATGGAGAGGGACAATGTGTGTGGGAAACATCTAAATGCCTAGGTAATAGCACTAATAACATGGTGGAGATGGAGGCGCTTTCTCTAGGACTGGAGGTATGTATACAAAAAGGAATTGACACCGTGGAAATAGAAGGAGACTCCCAAATTTGCATCCAGGCAATCACCTCGAGGGAAGCACCGAATTGGAAGATAGATAATTGGATAGGAGTAATCAAATCACTACTTGGGAAACTAAGTGACTTCACCCTATCACATGTATTTAGGGAAGCAAATAAGGCTGCTAACATACTGGAAAACTTTGGAGTGTTCCAAGACAAAGTAGCGAACGTAGACAGTCGCGTGGGTTGGTGGCCAGGATTATCAAAAATAGTTGATAATGATAGATCAGGTTAATGTGTTGCCCGAATCAATATAAATGCAAGCCTAGGTCTGGATTGGGTGGAAAGAGGATGACAAAGAGTTTTGTTCAAAGATTTAGTAAGGAAATCGAGGGATGACTTCGATGAGAACGGGGCTGGTCAAGCTTTATATGGGGAATCGAAAGACATTTCCAATTCATCTTAGAATAGTAGAGTTGAGCAAAGCAAAATAAATGGTGCATATTTTTGGAATAAATTGTGGCTGTAACAAAGAGCCCCTACGGGTGTAGTGCCAGTGCTTATTCACTGTATTGGGAGAGATCGAGAAAATAGTCAAAGAGATTCTACAGGAGAAAAGGCAGTGGTGCGATAGTAGAATATATAAAATAGTCCTGGGACTGCTGGTAGACATTATTGGAGTCAGGGAGAGAGTGGTGGAAAAATTGGGAGGCTTCGTGACAAAAGTAAACACCCAAGCAGTGGCTAATGCTATTCTAGAGCTACCAGTGAAGGGGTTGGTGAGTCCCATGAAGTATATTTTTGGTGAAGAAGGGGTTGAAGATGAGGAGGCTGGAGATGGTAGCATGCAGAGATAAGCAAAAGTGAGGGGAAAATTCCTGGGAAATGCTTGGGACGTGTATCGTGTTGGCATCATCAACAACAATCTAGGGGCCTTTGCCAGATTTGTGCAACATGAGAAATGGTTCAATAAGAGTAGGGTGACCCATGTAGTGGTGTTGGGGAGATCCCTGACTGTTATATACAACTACATAGTAGCATAGATCATATATATAATCAAAAAAGTATGAACTTGGGAAAATACTGCCATTTTGATGTTAATGAAAATGGGCGCTATCCCCACTGATAGCACTTATTTAAAAAAATAAAAAAACAATTATAAATCAATCATTTATCTTAATTCTTTAACTATATATATTCTCTGGTTTAAAATATTTTCCCCACACAGATAATTCTAAGATCTGATTTTTAATTCTATTCTCAAACAGATTAATCTACAACTCTAATTTTTCTAAGATTGAGGAAATCTAATCTTTTCAAAATCATTTCAAAGTAAAAATCAGATTTGATACAATAATTATTAAGTTCAAAATCTGATTACATTACTTTTCTTTTCAACAACTATTCTTATATTTCAAAATACAGTTAAACTAAAATGCTAATTAAATCAGAATCTACAATATATTTCAAAATAGAATTTGACTAAAGTGATAATTAAATCAGAATCTAACAATATAAATTTTCTCATTAGTTTAATTTTTCCAAAATTATAATTCTTCCTTATTACAATAAAATGTTCAAATTCACGTATATACACTATACACATACGTATATATACTAGCATAAAATAAATAATAAATTAAAATTATTGTTGCTTATAAAAACATAGTATAATATCTCATAATGTATATACATACATGTATATACACATAACTGCCATAAATCATAATTTATAAACTGCCAACAAAACATTTATACATATATATATATATATATATATATATATATATATATATTGAGCACAACAAAATAAAACCAACATATATACTGCCCATGAACGCATAAGGTAGAGGGGCGCAACCTTGTATGGCTGGGCACAACAGCCACAAGGCTGCTGCATAGCCATCTAAGGCTGGCACAACCCTTAAAAGAAAAGGGAGGGGGGTGGGGTGGTTCATCTATGGTGACCACTCCCCACACCCACATAACAAAATTCACAGGCATAGCAACAAAATCTGTAGTCAACAAAACACTTACTTTGTCATCAATAAAAATTTGGTTGCCATAATACAAGGTAAATAAAATATATATGTATATGTACATGTATATATATTTACAGATGCATATACATAGGAAGAAGAATTGGGCATAGCCCAATGCACAAGATCTTTCAGATGGCAAGAACAAATTGGGGAAATACAGGGAAAGAAAGAGAATCTCAGACGAAAGGAGATTTATAGAGGATTTTGGCTGAGAAGATACAATGGACAGAGGAAAACGAATTTTCGATCATTCTCAACAAGAACCTAGTATAAAATACAAAGAGCAGGAAATGAACGGAAGGAGGAAGCTATAGGCTGATAAATATTTATAGAGAATTGGATTTCAAAACAAGATTTCCAAAAATTCATAGTAATCATATTTTCTTTTTAAACTGAAATCCTTTTTTTCTCATTTTAAACTAAAATTACAGAGATCTTTTCATGGATTTGAAATTACTCAGAGTCCTTCGCTTAATTCAATTCGAGGACGAAGTGTCACGTTGAGTGTATCCAGCCAATCCGCAACTTTCAGCAATTCTGAAGATTCGAAACCCCAGCCAAACAATTTTGAGAACAATTCCCGACAAACACTAAAATCTAATCTCCTTTCAACATAAAATTCGACGAAAAACAACACAAAGGATTTAATCCTCAACAAAATTTCACCATTTTTGAGTTGCGGACAAAAATATTCATTTTTTTCTTTTTCCTCTCTTGCTTTTTCAAAAAAGCACTATTTGGGATATAAATTTTCAAAAAGGAAAAAGTCAGGAATTGCCATGAATTTCTTGACAGATTTCCCATGCAACTGCCACTTGTCACAATATTCTCTTCAATTTCTTATTTTAGAAGAGGCATTTTCCTCAATTAATTAACACCATTTAAATAACCCTTTTAATATTTAATTTCCTTTTAAATAAAATTGACTTTTGAAAATAAACAATTAAATAACATTAAACTAAAGCAACATTTCAACTTAGTCATAATTAAATTTAAAAATATATTATTAACTTACCATTTGATAATAAAATTAATCATTATAATAATTTCCATAACCTAATTTTAAATAGTCCGCAACACAATTTATTTATTTCTTTATTGATTTAAATTAAATGATAACTTACATTTTGCAATAATAATAACAATGCTAATGTACACAAGTATTTTTTCCAAAAGTATTGATGTTATTGACAACATTGAAGAATTTGTTAATTAATACTTCACACCATAGGATAACGTTCAAATTAAAATAATAATGCACTAGTCAAAGCCATAAACGCAACTTTTGCAACATTATCAAACTCATGAAAGAAAATGACTAAAATTAAAACCATACCCACACGAACGAAGTACAGATAAAACATGAACAACCATTGGACCAACCACTGACACAGATGGGGGTACTTTCTTACCAACTCCCTAACCACATCAAACCATTGGGTATGTAAGGTGCACTCAAACCCAACAATGCGGATGGATTTGGCACCCGATACCCGCATTCCTGCATAACACCAAACGTCGAACAACATATACATATGCGTATAACTCATAGTCAAACACATTGTGAAGGAGAATTGTGGCGAGGCAGGGCGCTCACAGATGAGTGATGCCACCTCGTCTCCTTCACCTAAATTAAATACAGTAATCAAAATCTAAATATCACAACATCAATATAACACACTCAGTAACATCAACATAGCATAAGTATCCCACACATAAGTCCAACTATCATAAGCAATTAAACATAACTGTCTTCCACGCCAAATACATGGCAGAAAATATGTCTAACAAAGTATCCAGTAAGCATCAAACATAATCAGAAACCACACAGAGTCAAAACACACACAAAGAAGTATCAAAGCATCAGTAACATGAGAGGCACTACATCCTCCCCTAGAACTAGGATTACTCCTAGAAGCTAGAAAATAAAAAAGGAAAAGACTCTCGGACGCGGGATGTATCCTCCTATGCTGTTGAAGACTCAACACAACACAAAAGAAATGTCATCCAACACCATCTAGAATGGTGAAACAAACAACTATAAGGTCTCAAAGTGAAAAACATATTATAATAAGTATCAAATGTAGAAAAGAAAACAACACAAAAAACACTGCAATGATGCCAAGACTCTACTGAACCCTCACGAGTTCACCCACGAGTTCTCGGGTCAGCTGCCTGTCCTCTACCAGTACCCCCAACAACTGCATCCAAGTGCCTAGCCGGATGGTTATCAATCACAACATATGCACGGTGTGACCTACCCGCGTCGCCCACTGTTGGCTCAGAAACGGATGGTCCCTGATTGAAACCCGTGGTGTTCCTCTTCGGACACTGCCTAGCTATGTGACCGTGTTGGCCACAAGAGAAACAACCTATGCCTTGACCAAAACCATTATCACCAAGAGGTGCATTAGATTGTTTAACACTACCCCTACTAGCTGTGAGCTGGTTGCTCTATGCAAGCTGCTCAGTATGGTTGCACTTGTTATGCCTCTCATTCCAGTTCTTCTTGGAGTGAGAATCATCATCACCATGAGGAGTTTACAAATTTCTATGTTTAGACTCTAAGCGCTGTGACTGCTGAGGCTCACCCTTGATGGGTGCCTGATGACTCCTAGATGGGTCTGGAGCTTGAGCATGATCCCGCAAGACCCAAAACCAGAAGAAGGGATTTACCGATCTGAACTCTAGTGTGACCTCCTAATGCCAAGGTCAAATTCTCCTCCACAAGGCGAGCTTTCTCAACAACAACCTCCAATGTCTTCGGCTCGAAGACTTAGACACCTCCACTAATCTTGGCATTCAAACCTCTGACAAAATGTTGTACTAGCATAGCCTCATCATTAGCAATTCCAGCGTATTGCTTAAGCTCAAAGAAGCAACGTTCATACTGCTCTACAAACATTTCCATCTGTCTCAAGTCATGGAATTAATTTGCCCGACACTAACTCCAGTGATCAAATAAGAAACGGGCCCTGAACCGTTCTAAGAACAATTCCCATGTCATTGAACCAATGTCAAGGTGAAATTTTTGTTCTTCCAGTCACCACCATGTGGATGCAAATCCTCTGAGGTGCATGATGGTGCACCTTTCCCTAGTATTACTGCCATAGGGATGCATAACAAAGCATTGATCCAAATCAATAAGCCAAGTTTCAGCTTCCAAACCTCCACCAAAGCTATCATAAATAGGAGGACGTGCCCTGAGGAGATCTCTCATATGACCAACGACCACAACATCCTAATCTGTCGGTATCTTATTCCTCCTCGGTGATCGCTCTCTCTCTTTGATCACCCATTGCTCATCTTGCCTATGACCCAGATGACCAAGAACCTCTTCCAACAACTGACACAAATGCTCACCACCCTGAACTAGTTGCTCCGGATTAGGGCCTCCGCTAGTAGGGTTGTTCTGGGAACCCCAATTTTCTTCCTGCTTAGATTCATGGGAGTTCTGAGGTGGTGAGTTATGACGACCAACTCCATAACCACCACGGCCACGACCGTGACCATGTCCACATCCCCGACCCCTAGGCATGATTTTACACAACAAGAGAGGGAATAAATAAGTTCAAAGTTACGCAATAGGGTTAACATAATGGGCTTACTTAACCTACAATACCCAATGTTGTTAACCTGGCTCTGATACCAAGTTGTAACGCCTCACCACACAAACCCCATAGGACAACTACAACATTAACAAAATATTTTTTTTATTTAAAACAAAAATTATATATTACGACATTAAACAATTATACAAGATAAATATAACATAAAGCATTAACCTAATCCCATGGGGTACATGGTGTGTTAATTAAACGAACCAAACAACTAAAACGATAAACGATTCCAACTAAAGCGAAAGAAAGAAACATGATTAAAACATAATATAAGTATGGCATTCATTCATCAAGGATAAGATATATAATCATAAACTTAAATCAAATATTGTTATATTCATCATCAAAGTTCAAAATTATAAACGTGGAATATATTTCCGTAGATACAACACAACATAAAACCAAAGTTATATTACAAGGCCACTTCCCTTATAACATTGGGAAGGGTACAACATAATACAAAAGTACAATAATGAGAGAGAATTCTTCAAAGGTAAAATCCCCTTCGTGCGAGCTTCGAGATCACTGCAACTGCATCTACGCCACGATCACACTTGGGGACCCAATGGGTGCATTGCACGTTTCCACCCGACCTTGTCAAATTGAAGGAACACCCCTTGTGTAAGGAGTCGATAAGAAAGAACCCTTGACCACAAAGTCAAACATAAAGGACTCACATCATATGACTCAAACCCATGAAACAACATAAACATCAACAATAAAACAACTCTAGAGGCACCAAGAACAAGGGAAACAAAGGGGCACAATGGGAGAGTGTCATCGCATGGCCTTACATGGATTCACCAAAGTACCTATAATCTAGGAGCCGCTTCCATCTATGGTTAACCAGACATCCTATTTCAAGGTGTCGCCTCATAGGGTGACTCATGCAGAGCCACTTACCTTTTGTGAAGACAAGGTAGTGACCTTACTGACTAGGTCTTCCCACCCGTCCTTAGCCTTTGGGAGCACTAATGGCAGGGGTGAGGTGTATATTTTTATCTTATTATGTGATAACTAACCCAACCCACCAGGTACATTAATTAGGTTTTCACTTAATTCGGGAAACTCTTTCAAGGGTGACCACTAGTACACTGGCCCAAAGAAGAGCCACTCTCCCCTATGGTTGCCCTAAAAACAAAACCAAGAAACAGATACCTCAATGCACAACCAAAAGGACCTTAAATCACAACAAGGTACATGAGGCATGACCATCTCATGACTACACAAAGACTCCCAAAACAATTTCCCACATGGTATCAACATAACCAAAAGATGCAACCATAAAAATGCATACACATTTCCCTAGCCTCTGGAGATAACGCTAATTCCACACTAGAACTGACTAAAACATCACATACTACTAATTAACACCACATCATCAACTATAAGAAATTTAAATTATACAAGTCTCATATCCATTAAATATTTTCATCAATAAAAACCAAAATATA
Organism: Sequoiadendron giganteum; assembly: GCA_007115665.2. Taxonomy (NCBI): domain Eukaryota; kingdom Viridiplantae; phylum Streptophyta; class Pinopsida; order Cupressales; family Cupressaceae; genus Sequoiadendron; species Sequoiadendron giganteum. The sequence continues at coordinate 437,721,706 of CM021104.1, forward strand.
GAGTTCACTAATATTTCCATTTAACCAAAGACAATAATCGATTTATTAAATATCTTACCAAATTAATTCTACTCAAATTCCAAAAATATAAGTTTAATCACTTGCTAAAATCTAATTAAATAATGGCAATGAAAATTCTATGATTATTTAGACATAAAATAAACTTTTAAAATTAAAGACATTAAACTTAATCTATTAAAACCAATTATAAATCAATCATTTATCTTAATTCTTTAACTATATATATTCTCTGGTTTAAAATCTTTTCCCCACATAGATTATTCTAAGATCTGATTTTTAATTCTATTCTCAAACAGATTAATCTACAATTCTGATTTTTCTAAGATTGAGGACATCTAATCTTTTCAAAATCATTTCAAAGTAAAAAGCAGATTTGATACAATAATTATTAAGTTCAAAATATGATTACAATACTTTGCTTTTCAACAACTATTCTTATATTTCAAAATATAGTTAGACTAAAATGATAATTAAATCAAAATCTACAATATATTTCAAAATACATTTTGACTAAAGTGATAATTAAATCATAATCTAACAATATAAATTTTCTCATCAATTTAATTTTTCTAGAATTATTATTCTTCCTTATTACAATAAAATGTTCAAATTCACGTATATACACTATACACATACACATATATAATTATATATATACATATATATATGTATATATACTAGCATAAAATAAATAATAAATTAAAATTACTGTTGCTTATAAAAATACAGTATATTACTGAATATCTCATAATGTATATACATACATATATATATATATATACATAACTACCATAAATCATAATTTATAAACTGCCAACAAAATATATATATATATATATATTTGAGCACAACAAAATAAAACCAACATATATACTACCCACAAACAGATAAGGTAGAGGGGCACAACCTTGTATGGTTACGCACAACAACCACAAGGCTATTGCGCAGCCATCAAAGGTTGGCGCAAACCTTAAAAGCTAAGGGAGGGGGGTGGGGTGGTTCGCCTATGGCGACCACTCCCCACACCCACATAGCAAAATTCACAGGCATAACAACAAAATTTGCAACCAACAAAACACTTACTTTGCCGTCAATAAAAATTCGGTTGCCATAATAAAAGGTAAATAAAATATATATGTATATGTACGTATATATATATTTATAGATGCATATACACAAGAAGAAGAATTGGGCATAGCCCAATGCACAAGATCTTTCAAATGGCAAGAACAAACTAGGGAAATAAAGAGAATCTCGGACAAAAGGAGATTTACAGAGGATTTTGGCTGAGAAGATACGATGGATAGAGGAAAATGAATTTTTGATCATTCTCAACAAGAATCCAGTATAAAATACAAAGAGCAGGAAACGAACGGAAGGAGGAAGCTACAGGATGATAAATATTTATAGAGAATTGAATTTCAAAACAAGATTTCCAAAAATTCACAGTAATCATATTTTCTTTTTAAACTGAAATCCTTTTTCTCATTTTAAACTAAAATTTATAGAGATCTTTTCACGGATCTGAAAATACCTGGAGCCCTTCACTTAATTCAATTCGAGGACAAAGTGCCGCATTGAGCATATCCAACCAATCCACAACTTTCAGCAATTCTAGAGATTCAAAACCCCAACCAAATAATTCCGAGCAAACACTAAAATCTAATCTCCTTTCAACAGAAAATTCGATGAAAAACAACACAGAGGATTTAATCCTCAGCAAAATTTTACCATTTTGAGTTGCAGAAAAAAAAAATCATTTTTTTCTTTTTCCTCTCTTGCTTTTTCGAAAAAACACTATTTGGAATATAAATTTTCAAAAAGGCAAAAGTCAGGAATTGCCATGAATTTCCTGACATATTTCCCATGCAACTCCCACTTGTCACAATATTCTCTTCAATTTCTTATTTCAGAAGAGACATTTTCCTCAATTAATTAACACCATTTAAACAACCCTTTTAATATTTAATTTCCTTTTAAATAAAATTGACTTTTGAAAATAAACAATTTAATAACATTAAACCAAAGCAACATTTCAACTTAGTCATAATTAAATTTAAAAATATATTATTAACTTACCATTTGATAATAAAATCAATCATGATAATAATTTCCATAACCTAATTTTAAATAGTCCACAACACAATTTATTTATTTCTTTATTGATTTAAATTAAATGATAACTTACATTTTGCAATAATAATAACAATGCTAATGTACACAAGTATTTTCCAAAATTATTGATGTTATTAACAACATTGAACAATTAGTTAATTAATACTTTGCACCATAGGATAACATTTAAATTAAAATAATAATGCACTAGTCAAAGCCATAAACACAAATTTTGCAACATTATAAAACTCATGAAAGAAAATGACTTAAATTACGGATAAGACATGAACAACCACTAGACCCACCACTAACACAGACAGGGGTACTTTCTTACCAACTCCCTAACCACATCAAACCATTGGTTATGTAGGGTGCGCTCAGACCCGACAATGCGGGTGGAGTCGACACTCGGTACCTGCATTCCTGCATAACACCAAACATCGAACAACATATACATATGCAAATAACTCATAATCAAACACATTGTGAAGGAGAATTGTGGCGAGGCAGGGCGCTCACGGATGAGCGATGCCACCCCATCTCCTTCACCCAAATCAAATACAGTAATCAAAATATAAATATCACATCATAAATATAACACACTCAGTAACATAATCATCACATAAGTATCCCACACATAAGTCCAACTATCATAAGCAATTAAACATAACTGTCTGCCACACCAAACACATGGTGGAAAAGATGTCTAACAAAGTATCCAGTAAGTATCAAACATAATCAGAAACCACACAGAGTCAAAACACACACAAAGCAGTATCAAAGCATCAGTAACATGAGAGGCACTACACACCTCCTCAAGAATACACAGACCCCCTCCCAGTTCACTTAAGTGAAGGACTAAAATTGGAAGGAGTCTATTTCTACTCCTTCCTGCAAGGATTCAACATCACTAAAGAAAGACAAGCCAACTCAAGGTTTGTTTTCAAAACACCCCTTGCATTAAAGAATTTGGAGACAAATTAGGATCTGGTTGGAATTCATCCATGCACACCCCATTACAACTCTAAATTTGTCACCCTTAAAAATAGGATTTTTTGAGAGGTCATATCTTGAGTTTAGTTCAAGATATGAGTTCTATTAAGTGCCAAACCCTTGGGTTAACACCCTAGGGGTTTTAAAATGACATAATTACATAAAATAAAACTTTTCCACCCCTTTTGACTCTAATAAATTAAAATCCCAAAATACCCTCAAATATAAAATTTATAGATTAAATACAACTTAAAGACTTATAAACTTTATAATAAAATTCTTTCATGGCTCAAGCCACTTCACATAAATTACATCACATTAAGACTATAGTCCCTCCAAATGGACTATAGTTAGTATTCACAAGGTTTATCACATTGGATTCCTTGAAGACCTCCAATTCCATTGACCATGGAATTTCTACCTGTACACTCAATTTCACACATTAATATGTCCAATGAAATTATATAACCAAAGCAACTAAAATAAAACATATATATTCACATCATCCAATTTCCATCACACATTTTTAAATCACACCAAATACCAATTCACAGTTATCATAATTTCATAGATTCATGATCATTGGATTCACCTAATAACATTTATTAAGTTTTAATAAAGTAACAATAATTCTAATTTTATAATTTCATTTAAAACTCAATAATTTTACTCATCCCAATATTGCAATTAACATCTATATCACAATTATCATTTCATCATCAAACCATCAATTATTCATCAATTCTACTCACACATCAATAATCATCAATAATCCTCAATAATATAAATTATAAAGTCTAACGTTCAAATCATCATAATACGAAATCAAATATAAAGTCTATTGTATAGATCATCATAATACAAATAACATCATAAAGTATTAGTCTGCATCATAACATAACGCCTAATAATTAATACGAGAATCAAACTATGTCTATCTAAAAAGAAGAAAGTAGCATAATATCTAGTATCAGCTAGTGGGTCTTACAATTTCTCCCTCTATCTCTACCTATCTCTCACTTTATCTCTATGTTTCTCTCTCCCAATATGCATATATCTCTCTCCCTCTTTATCTCTCCTTTTCTCCATATTTATCAATCTCTCTCCCTCTCTCTCTATATATCTCTATCACTCTATCTATCCCTCAATATATTTTTAATTATCTCTCCCTCTCTTTATATCTCTCACCCTCTTCCTCTATCCCTCTATATATCTCCATTTATCCTCCCTCTCTCTCCATATCTCCCTCTCTCCCTCTCTCTCTATATCTCTCTCTTTATCTATCTAGATCATGTAGAACAAAGTTATCATCACTATGTATGATGGAATCGTTAACAAATGTGTTAGAAAGTGGTGGACGTAATGATTTATCTTTATATTACCTATTATGCTTACTTTAGCATTTAGAATTGTAAGCAATTATCCTACAATATAAGAAGTTGAAAATCTAGTCCGCGAGCTCTACACATACTTTTGTCGAAGTCCCAAACGTTTCACGAAATTTCAAATTTTTGCTAAAGGAATAATAGCATGAAACAAGTTTCTCAAGGATGTTGATACCAGATGGATCTCCTTGCATGGACCAACACAACAAGTCCTTTCAGAATATAAATCCTTGATTGAAGTAATGTACAAGCATCACAACACAATAGACAAAGCTCCTGGCCTCTTACATTAGTTAAGCGATATAGAGACACTTTTGGCTTTAGCTAGTCTTCTCCCCATGTTGGATGAAATGAACAATCTTGTGAAGAAAGACAAAGGAAAAACTATGTATATTAATGAATATACCAAACTATGTAGAATGACATGCATGGCCCTCGATCATCTATATCTAGATCTAACTCCTAAAAGGCCAATTTTTTAAGCTGGCAAAAAATTACAAATTTGAATAATCTTGATAATTATTTACAGTTTAATGCAAGTGAGAACTTTTGTGTTTGTGTACATGGATATGAGATACCAATGCGCAATTATACGATAGTCACGCGCTCTATCAGAGAAGTACCTATTACAAAGGAAGCTTTTAACGACATTGTTAAATTTGTTAGTGATACTTTGAAGAAAATTACAAAATCTCTTTCCTTAGAGATTTATAATAGATTCACTCGAGAAGAATTACCTGAATCCATGGCTATTGTGTATCCTCAATTTTAGATTCAAGGCAATCGAGATAGCCCAAACTATTTTCATGATAATGTAAATATCTTGGTTGAACACTTTTCGAAAAGTGTAAAATACAATGAACAAACAATAAAAGGAATTATAAATGGAGATAAGCTTAGACAATAATGCAGGCATTTTGCAAGAAGTATGATGGACCAGTTTGATTTCATGGAGAAGCCCTTTAAACCTAGATCAATAACAAAGGCTTGGACAACCTTAGGTCATAGTGAAATATTGTGTAGTTCGATATTAGAATATTTCAAACTTGTTTATTTATGTCAAACAATGATATTGGGGTCGATGGAGGATGAAAGAGTTTTCAGTTCATTGACATTTTTGAAATCAAAGATAAGAAACAAACTAGACAATAATTTGGAAAATTGCTTGAGGGTGAAAGGAACTGCGGATAATTTAAAAAAAAAATCCTTTTGAATGGGCAATCACAATATGGAGGTCCATATGAAAAAGAAGAGGGTTGTGAAACACTTCAAATGCTAGTAGTGGTGGCACTGATAGTGGAACAAATGATAGTGACACAATTAATTTTGAATTGGAGATTTAGGGTGAAGAAAATGAAGATTGGACTCAGAATCAAGACGACTCTTTTACTTTATCTCAAGTTGCACGTCAATTTCAGGACCTTGACTTGATTTGGGAAATGGAAGTGAATTAGCAGTTTTTAGGTATTTATATTGCACTTCATGAATCATATTCCAAACAGGAGTTGATGATATTTTATATTATATTCCATGAAATTGTGAATCATTGCACTTCATGATATTTTAGTTTATATTGCACTTCATGAATCATATTCCAAACTGTTGTTGATGATATTTTATATTGTATTCAATGAAATTGTGATATTTTATATTTATATTGTATTCCATGATATTGAATCTGATATGCAACTTTGCATCATTTTTCACACTTTATGAATTTTTTTGATCAGTTCCTTATCATGGAAAAAATGAAACAATTTCGCCAATAAAATTAATATTTTTATCAGGAAGTATACAAGATTTGCTAGGATTTTACACCTTCACCGAGGGAGGGGGTTCTTAAAGTTATACTTAGTTGGCCATTGATTATGTTTTTTTCTCTTTTCCCATATTTTTGGTTTGTCATTTGAACTAAAAGCTTGGTCCTTGGGGTTGTAGAGTTTAATTACTCCCCTTTCTATGAGAGCTCTTTTTATTAGCAAACCCTTTTCAATAGTCTCCTCAAAGTTACTAGGGCACAACACAGTTAGTTGGTATTTAATGTTTGCGTGTATGTTAGAGATAAAGATGTATACAAGCTGTTTCTTGAGAATGAGCCATTTACATTTGTTGGCTTTGTGTCTCCATCTTTGTAGATATGAAGAAAATGATTCCCCTTGTCTTTGTTTAATTTTATAGAGATTGGGGATTGTTATATCCTGCTTTATGTTGTATGAGAAATGATTGAAAAATTTATTTGACAACTCATCGAATGTTTTGATACCAGGTGGTAGATGAGAGAACCACTCAATAGCGGCCCCGACGAGACTTCATGGGAAAAGCCTCATTAAATATGTATCATTGCATTGTAGATCCATGCACGCTACTAAGAATTATCGCACGTGCTCTATTAGATCCCCTCTTCCCCTATATTTGTCAAATTTGGGTATTTCAAAGTTCTTGGGGAAAGGTATCATAGATAAGTTTTGATCAAAGGGATATGGGCATATCTTCTAGAGCATAGCTCTTCTTTGGATTTTCGATTTGTATGTTTGATATTCTTTGGTTGAGGGTTTGTATTTGTATGCTTATGTCGTTAGTTGGTATGCTTGATTGAGGATTTTGTGCATTGTAGACTTATAATCCTATGACATTTGTTTGGTCATAAATAGAAAGTTGTGTAGGTATGGGACCTTTATGACCATTTTGTGTGTAAAGAAGATTGATTCCTTGTTGTGTGTTGTAGGTATGTTGAGTTTGTGGTACACCCTAATATTGATTTTGAGGTACTCCCTGGTATTGATTGTGTGGAACTCCTTGATATTGGATTTGAGGGATATCGTGGTACTACATTTTGAGGTACACCTTATTGTTGTGGAATAGAAGTTTGAGTTTGGGTTTGTGGAATACCATGATGTATTTGGGGTATACCTTGGTGTTGTGGATTATGAGGAGTACCTTGGTAGTGCGTTTGGTGTATGCCTTAGTGTTGTGCATTTTGAGGAGTACCTTGGTAGTGTGTTTGGGGTACACCTTGGTGTTTTGGATTTTGAGTACCTTGGTAGTGTGTTTGGGGTACACCTTGGTGTTATGGATTTTGAGGAGTACCTTGGTAGTGTGTTTTGGGTACACCTTGATGTTGTGGATTTTGAGGAGTACCTTGATACTGGGTTTGGGGTACACCTTGTTGTTGTGGAATTTGAGTACCTTAGTAGTGTGTTTGGGGTACACCTTGATGTTGTGGATTTTGACGAGTACCTTGGTAGAGCATTTGGGGTACACCTTGATGTTATGGATTTTTTTGTGATTTGTTGATATTGTTTGTTATTTGAAGGTTCATAATATGATGTTTGTTATGACATGTATCATCCTTGTGATGGGATGTTACCTTGTTGGTCCACTACATGTTGTGGTGGTCTTGTTGGAAGGTTTATCATGTTCTGCATGGTGTTGTGTGATGGAATGTTTTGAGTTGAATTTCCTTGATATTGTTGAGCTACCACTGCTTTCTCAGTTTGTGATGGCTGCCTAAACAATGGGTTGTCCATGGGTCATGGCTTAGATTGATCATTGTTTTGTGAGAAAAAAAGTGGTATCTTGGGATTCACCATTAGTTTTGGTATCTGTCTTACCATTGTTTGATCTCCTAAAGGAATGAGATTAGGATCCTTAAGAATGTACGCATTAAAGTCTATGGTAGTTTGGCACCACTTTGTGCTAGTGTAAGGAAATACGAGTTTGCATTCTTCCCAAGCATTTTGTCCATAAGTTTTTGCATCTTAGGATCTTTGGAGTACTCTAAGATGTTTTCATCGGTAAGTTCATCACTATCATATTATTCTATGATTATATTTTGAGAACTAGGAGGTTGGTCTTTCCTATAAATCATGTTTTTATGTTCACGAAATATTTCCTCATCACTAGGTGGTTGATTTTGTTTAGCTTTAAATGTGGGTGGTCCTTGAGGAGTTGGGAATTCATTTGGATCATAACCCCATGATTGAGGTTCTCATTAGGGGTGTTTGTCTTTGGTGCATTATAACTACTCTTGTTGGCTTTCATTCTCCTTTTGTGTTGAGATCTCGTCGTAGTCATAAACAAGAGCTTGGTAAGTTTTGTGATAACTAGTTTATGAAAATGGGATGGTGTTTTATTTTTGAATTTTTTTTGCTAAAATGACATATGAAGATGATGTGTGAAAACGTTTTGGTCAAATTTTGTTGATGGTTTGCTATGGATTGTATGTTTGATGCTCAAGACCTTAGGATAAGAGCATGAGTGATTTTTTGAATGTTTTCATATGAAGCTAATCTTAGGACACAAGGTGTACAAGACTTGGATTGATATTTTACTATGCTTTTAGAGGATATGTTGATTCTCTACTTGAACTAGATATGAGGTTGAAAGCAAAGGTTGATGTTTAATATCCTAAAAAATGATAGCAAGAGGATAATCCAAGTTGTGTTTGATTTGTCTTAAAACTAGGTTGATGTTTTGATTTATGAATGGATATGAACATATGTTGATATGATTTTTTATAGGTCTGATTGTTTGTGTTTCAAAAAGGGTGATGGATTTAACCAATTTTGGACCAATTCTGATATGCATTAGAATGTAGGAAAATAGTGGTTTCTATTCAAGACAATAGCAACAATATTTTTGGACAATAACAATTCTTTTTACACAACGACTATGACAATTTTGAGCAAAAGTGATCTATGCTTAAATCTATGACTGGTGAAACAAAGAGGACAATAGAGGTTGTTTAAATAGAAGTGGTGAAAACTTAGGATGACATGGACAATTTTGTAGAACAAAAGCAACAAAAATGATAGTAGTGGCTCTATTTCCAAAATTTCCAATTTCTTGACAACAGTTTGTTGGATAAGTTTACAAGTTTGAGATGCTTGTTTGATCTAATTTGATGGTAAGTGATGCACACAATAGACAATTTAAGATCCAATGATATAAGAAATATATTATTAGTCAACACATCCTAAGGAATAAAAGGTACACTCTTCTTTGTAGGCTTACCTCACCCCCAAAGGAGTGATTGAATCAAATCTATAGAGGGAACAAATAGGATATATCAAGGAAATGTATCGTCTTGATACTACAAGAAAAAGAGTCCCTTCTCTTAATGCTTTGTGCCTCAACTATAGATCTGTCGTGGTAAGTAGCATTTGGGAATGGTGTTATTCCCATGCACTACTTTAAAGGATGTTTCGAGAAATTAGACGTGCTTCTAAAACAAGGTATTTAATGAAACCATGAACATAGGGGGTATAAACCATATGTCTTAAGCTACTTAAATATTTAGTCGTTCCTACCCAACTCATATGTTTAGATGAGAATTAGGCACTGCCATGTTACCACGCCCCTAATATAAGCTACTTTCTTTTGGTTTCACAAAATTTATATAGCCCACTGATAAATGTGCTTTTAGGGTCACTTATATGAGTTCTCTAGTGCAAGATGTATTTCATTAGTAGGCCCTTATCCTAAAAATTTGGTGACCACAAAAAAGTGCAAAAATCCCAAAGTGTTTTTCATCACCTAGGATCATCAAAAGATGCATTAAGGGGAGATGATACGCACTTGGCTTGCCAATCACGGTGAACAAGGTAGACAATTCATAGCAATTTGATTTTAAGCCCAAAAATTAAGTGTGTAAAGATATCAATTCATTTTTAGATGTGCCAAGTTCAAAACATTTGAGACTTCAAGCCATAAATGCCATTTGCAATAAGAAAAGATGATTTGCTCAATTTTATGCACCAAATTGAAACATGAAGATTGTAACCAAAGTTTTTAATGCACCAAAGTAACCGTTCAAGTTGTGTTGTTCATTTTATTGCACCACTAGAAAATGAGTTCATTTTAATAGCACCAAAATGAAAACATTCGATTTGTCTTGTTCATTTTTATTGTCGAAAAACGAAATGTGAGATTTGTAGGTTCTTTTTAGGTACACCAAAATGAAACATGAAATCAATTTTAAGTACACCAAAATGAAGTGTGAGATTTGTAGGTTCTTTTTAGGTACACCAAAATGAAATGTGATATTTGTAGGTTCTTTTTATGAGCACCAAAGTAAATGTTTTAACTAAAAATTCTTTGACAATTTAAAGGCCTTGGACTATTCGTCAACTCTGCAAGTAAATGGTTAGTTGTTCACATGAAAACACACCATAACCTTGCAAGGGCTACACCAATAATGTTATAAAATCTCACAAGCACAATAAAAAATTAGTGGTTAGGGTCAGGTAAACCAAAAATCCAAAAAAACTTTGCAAATTGAAGCATAAATAAAAATCAGAATAGTAGCAGACTTGTTACCTTCAATAGCGGCCTTTTCACTAGAATGACTGTGGCTCCTTCAAATGAAAGCGGCATGGAAGGAGTATAGTAGTAGTTTTGTTTAGGACGAAAGCGACTCTATAAATGTTAGTTCCCTTAGAAACCTGCAACACAGAACAAACAATAGCAGCCTTTTTGACAATAGCGGTTGGGTTTAGGATGAACATGGTTGGATTTAGTATGATCATGGTAAAAATAAATCAACAACCGCATTCAAATTCTGAGACTTACGCATGCTAGATACAAATAGTGTTTCCTGCAAAAGATGCCAATGTTTTAGAACTTGTAACTACTCATAAAACCTTATGAAAACATTAATGTTAAGGACCCAGGTCCCACTGGGCGTGCCAATTAATGTAAGGGGGAAATTAAGCATAAGGAAGCAACAACGAAATCAAATGAATGAGATCAAAACAAAGGCAAATCACAACCTACTCATGAAATGAAATTATAAATTAATGAATCAAGCAATGGAATCATGAAAGATCAAATTCATGAATTACAACATTACAATCCCATGTCGAAGTGTATTCATATTGATGTCAGATTGCTTGGATCCATACGAAGCCTCCATTGTTGTGCAAAAGCTTCAAAAGGTATGTTAATAGTGATGAAAGATGTAAGTGTTTTCTTTTAAGAATTTGATAGTCAATTCATCATGACCTCTTCACACAAATTCTCTAGATTCTTTGATATTTTTGAGAAGAAGGTTATTTTATATATTTTCAGGTTTTAGATGAACGATCAAGATTCAATAATGAAATATCAGGATCAATGGTTGAGAACCATTGAGAGGAAATAGATTTATCAATTAACTACTTTGATTGATCCAATTAAGGATTTTAATTGGATAATCAATGGGATTAGATTAGAATGATTGGTGGGATTGAAGAAAGAAGATTGAGTGTTTGGTGTGATTGAAGAAACTAGGTTGAGTGTTTAGTGGGATTGAAGAAAGTCAGGTTGAGTTAGGAAATAGATGGGTTAGTTAACCAATTAGAGTGAGAGATCAATGGTCATGATTTACTTAATAAAAAAGGGGTGAGGATAATTAATTAATATTGGAGATGAATGTGCAAGTTGCTTTTGACTTTAACGAATAAAGATATATTTATTTATTGACCATGTTGAGTGATTTTGAATAATTTATTTAATTATTCAACCTTAGAGAAGGGAAAGTAACTTAATTAAATTATTGATGATAACAATTTAATTGTCTTAGATGAATAAGTAGTGTTAGTGACATAGTTAAATAACTTGTATTTATTTAATTAATCAAGATAGATAAGGTTAGATTAATGAAAAAATAGTGAATTAATCAAATAATGCAGGATTATTCAATTAATAGAGGAAAATAGGGTTAATTAGTGAAAATGATATGAAATGCAATTGTATTAATGATAATGATACTAATGATGGAAAAATGCAATTTAGGATATGCGATATTTTTTAGGTCTTTTTTACATGTCTACATATACTAATATTATAAAATATGAGGATTATTGTACATTGATAGGATTGAGTGAGCTATACTCTTTTAGAAGCTCTAATGTAGGTTCATGGAGTATTCATAGGTGAAAGATGATATGGTTTTTTTCATGTACAAATCAATCTTAGAATGATTGTGATTCAAAGGAGCGAGTTGATGAATGGTCTACAAGAATCTTAAGCCCACTTGAGATGTATTGGCTCCCAACGACACTACAAATCGTAGATATGGAATCAACAATTGACTTTGATCACATATCAGATCTAGTTCAACCAAGTAATATATCTACATGCATAGTTTACTAAATTCCTAATTTTATCTTACTTTGTAGTTTTTTATAATGTTTACTAAATTCATCTAATTGGGTGTACATATCAATGCAAGACATGTTTATGTAGTTACTGTAGATGAAGACAATGAAGAGGGAAACAAATATTACTTGTGTCATTGTGTTGAGGCAAAAAATAAATTGGAGGTCCTTGTTAGAGATGAAGAAAACATCAAGTATCTTATAGGGTTAGTGGTTGTTACTAGAACATGGCTTATAAGGAACTCAATTAAGAAGCCTGATGTCTGGCTATTTGAGGACTTTGACATGCATAATAAGATTCTTCATTACTCAAACCTTGTTGTGGCATAAAATGTTCATTTGATAAAAAATGGGGGTATACCATTGAACCAAAACTCGTTGAAGGTTTGTGAGTCTAACCATGAGGCAATACTTAACACAATAAAGAGTAGAGAAGACTTGTATGGTTCCTTAAATTGATTATAAATGAGAAAATTGTAAAGTCAAGCTGATTTGTAGATATGGACTTCGGATTTGTATATTTAAATGTATCATCAAATAAGTATATTCAATTAATTCCTAGTTCTAATTGATTTAATTATCTTATTTAATTAATGCAAACAAGATAATTGATTCAAAATCATGGGTTATAGGTTTATCACATTTCATTAAACAAACCTAGTTCCACCTTCCTTTGTACTTGCTCTTGTCATGAATACAAACTTGGTATATCTTAATTCATATTATTATGTATGTTTATGGTTTTTCGTTGTATTTACGTGGTTATATATATGTCTTGCATTCATGATTGTTCTTGGTTTTAGTGTATTCTTATATGTGTTATTTATTAGTGTGTGAATTCTTGTAATTATGTTAAGTTGATCTATGTGGTTAGAAAGAGTTGGGCTACGAATATTAAGAATTTATGTAGTGTGGGATGAATGCTATTCTACCTTAAGATTCCATGGATGGTTAAGATGTGCAAAATTGAAGAATGAGTACACTTGTAGTATTTGATGACATGAGTAGTATTCATTTGGAGGTGTTGTATAGTCTTGTGTGGTATAGAGTTAGATATATTTATTTTCTTTTGTTTGCAACGTTCTTTATGTATTGTGAGAAAGTGTTATTTATATTAAATGTGTGTTATGAAGATTATGTGATTTATTACAATGTATTTAGATATATTGTATGATATTGTACTATTCCACATGCACTTTGTATGTTGGTTGATGTGTAAGGTTTATGCAACCACAAAGAAATATAAAAACTAGAGAAATAAAGTGTGCAGGGTTAAATTGGTTGCCGCATGTGTAAAAAAATACCCAAAATGGGTTGCCTTTTCTTAGAACCACACTTATGTTAGGTCTCCAATCATCCAAAATACGTCAATGATGAGAGTTGGCTTATAGGATAGTAATTTTAAATTCCAAACAAATATTTTCAACAGTCAAAATAGAGGAAATCTTCATGTTGTCACCTAATCGCTATTTAACGCATTCGCCTTCGACTTGATACTATCTTTGATGGCTCTGATACCATGTAAAAACTAGTGAACACAAATATTGATCAATCAATCACATTCATGAATTTGCACAAAATTAACTAGTTTATTTGATGAACATGATGTACATAAATAGGAAAGTAAAAAAGCACTCGATCTCCATGAAATGAGGATAAGACTCCTCATTCATGGAGTGGTGACAGGTTTTCCTTCAATTATTGTAGAATGAGGTGTCAAAAGTTAGTCAATACCTCAATATAACTTCTAACTAACTTGAAACCTTACGTGTGCAAGTGCCATGAACATTATGAACACCTAAGTAGGCTTAAAAGCCTATGTTTATACAAATAAATTCACTAACACTATTATATTAGAGAATAGATTACAACCAGTTCATGCTATCCAACTAGATTGAAAAAGAGGGTACATAGACCCTCAATGACTTCATGCAAATGCTCATATTGAACATGGCTAAATAGAGTATCATAATGAGACATGTAAAATGCATATGTCTCCATATTGTTTCTTTGGAGACCTTGTATAAGTGTTATTGCATGTTTGATTTCTTCCTTTTTATGGGCATTCTCAATACAAATCACATCCCCACTAGTTTGGTCTTTGGATCTCTACTCAATATCGACAAATCCTTAATAACTTCCAATTGACGTTGTTACTTTATGAATTTTCCACTGCTTGGCCAGACTAGATGAAGCTACTTGATGTTTGCACCACGTTGTAAAATAATTATTCTAGCATTTTTGCATTATGAAGATGAGCTTGTTGCGAGTATTTTTCGACTATGACTGTCATTATTGCTTCTTCCTCCACCTTAGACTTTAACTTGAAGATCTCTTTCATCTAGTCCTCCATGCTTGCCTAGTTGCATTCACACCAAATATTTGAGATGACCAATTTATCCTCCATTTGACATGAGTGTAGATTGCAATGAGCGTTTAACTTTATAGGATAGATTTTGGTACTCTATGTATATCATGATTCCTAGGTTGCAACAATAATCATCCTTGCAATCTTCATTAGATCATTACTGTGATCTATTTGACTTCAAGTATGCATAGAGGGGGCATGATATTCTACCTTGTTATTTGTTATTTGGCATAACGCCTCCTAGTCCTTGATGAAATTCATTATTTTGGTTTGTTTGACCTAGTCAATAACCCTATTTTATAGATAATATGCTACTTTATTTATCTCTCAAAACACAAGTCTGATGGTGTAGTCCCCGATTCTATCCTGGAATAAAGATAAGATTAAATCTAATGTCATTTCCAATTTCCAATTTGTGATCTACCTCATAGAAACTACTTGGATAATAACCATAGAATCACCATCAATGTTTGAGAATCCTAGTTTTTAATCAACGCATAATTTTGTGCCTTCGCAGGGAGCAAAAAACTCCACTACATTATTTGATCCTGGTGGTTGTTTCACTACTCTAGCACAACAAACCTCTTTGTGTTCATTTCTTACAATGAAACCAACACTTGAAAACCTTGGATTTCCTCATGTCGTACCATCAAAGTTCAACTTTAGGTTCCCCTGAGGTGGAAGCATCCATCTGGGCATTCTATGTTTTGTTTGATTGCTCAGTGTATCATTTTTTATACTTTGTGGCATTTTGAGCAATGTCTAAATGAATAGAGTTTGATTGTCCCATAAAGAAAAGCTCCATTTCTTTTTCTTTCATGCCTTGTATTTTGAAATTCACTAATAGCCACTTCTATTTTTATATTACTATTCCAATAGATGATGCTTTGTACTTGAATATTCTTTCATTACACTCCTTCCATAGGAACCATATTATCATAGTTGGAAATATTGACCACAAGCCTCCCCAAAGGAATTTTTGTAAGGTTTCCGTCAAGATTGAAATGTTTTTAAGATCGTTTGCGATATCGAGCCATGCTAGTTTAGCTTGTTAGTGAAGTGCATCCAACACTCCATTGTGAAGTCGCAATGGAGCAATAGGTGATTCACATCTTCCTCGATTTTTGGTAGTTTGGACATTGGTGCATGGTCCAACAAACTTCAATTTCATAAGTTGATCACCTATTAGTATTTGGTTGTGGAGGGCATCCAACATGAATGCTCTTACTTTTGGTAATACATTGGGTCCCCAACATAAATTTACTAGCCATTAACCATCCTGAACCTTTGTTTTTTGTATTAGATAGTTCATTTTTGTTGAATACCTCCTCGATTTTTTACCGTACCACATTATTTCATCTTCCTTGCTTGATATCATTATCCTCCTTGATGCCAGTTCTCTTTGAATTTCCTCATTGATTTGCAAAGGAATGAAATTGAATATTTTCCATTTATATCCCCATTCATCATTGTTGTTTTACATAATCAAATAGTCCCTTACCTTTCCCCCAACGATGTCCACTATTGTTTGCGCTTATTCTCCAATTTTGGGGACATCCTTCAATGTCGGATGACAATTCTAGGAGTCATTCCAAAAAGATGTAGTTGCACCATTATTGACCTACCATGTTAGATGCTTGGTTATTAGTGGTCCCTTATTCCACTTGATGTTATTTTAGTGAAAAAGCAACATCATTATGACAATATTTTTTGTTGGGAAGAGATGCATGCTAACTATGTTTTTTTCCTATTACTGCAATAGCATATCCAACAATGGAAAACTAGATTTGTAGGTAAGGTTGAAGTGGAGATGTTTAAATCAGAATTATTTATTTATTC
Organism: Sequoiadendron giganteum; assembly: GCA_007115665.2. Taxonomy (NCBI): domain Eukaryota; kingdom Viridiplantae; phylum Streptophyta; class Pinopsida; order Cupressales; family Cupressaceae; genus Sequoiadendron; species Sequoiadendron giganteum. The sequence continues at coordinate 437,738,565 of CM021104.1, forward strand.
GGAGGATTTTAAAGGAATATCAGTTAGTTTCTTTTCATGCTTGACATAAAACATTAATATTATTGGTCTTTCATATGAATAATCAGTAATATCTCATTAAGGGTTTGAATCTTAGTGATAATAATCACATCACAATTTAACCATCACACCATGTCATTAAAGGTAACATTATTGTGATTTTTATTATTTACTATAAATCTTATGTTTCTTACTATTGATAATATACGAAATAGATAAAAGAAAGTAATAAATATATATATATCACTCCTATGTTCTTGTTTAATTGAATATTTAAGAGATATTTTTCTCTTTCTAAAAGAAGCTATGAAGAACTAGACATTATTCTAGAACTTTTAATTCAATTTTTAAAAATTGAATTATAATTAGATAAAAAAATATTTTGAAAAAATATTAAAATAAATATTACAAATATTATTTTTTAAATAATTTATAATTTCTTAAAAAATATTTAACTTTAATATTTAAAAACAATTTTACACCTCTTAAAAAAAAACATAAGTGTCTTTTATTTGAAAATAGCAAAAACAAAAGCTACTATCAAATTCTTATTTTATCTTTACATATGCAGAGATAAACATTAATTTCTCTTTCTCACCCATGGAAATTTAAGTATTTAGAAGAAAATGTAATCTGCAACTAAACAATATAGGCAAAAGAAAAGAAAAACAGTAACCTGAAGCTTAAGGAATGGTGAATCAGTGGCATGCATAGTCATAACCACAGACGGAAGATCGGAATAATTTGCCAGAGAGGAGTCTCTCCTACTACACCAATTTAGAAGGCATGAACCAGTTTGTGAGGCTCCACGCCATTGATGTTCTCCAACTTAGCAGGCCAGAATGACGGCCCTTCAAACACGTGCCAAGCACAAGTCTCAGAAAAGACACTATGACATTCACACACTAACTCAGAGTGGTGACAGTCTACAACCCACAATTCATTCCCAACGGGGTAAAGCTGCTTCTTGGAACAATATTTACTGTTAGAATCGGGAACCCTATCCATACAAATCCAGTCACCTGTAGATTTATCGTACCTTAGAAGCCTTCCGCAGGGTTCCGCGCTGGACCATTTTAACATGTACAGCTCGTTTTTCAAGACGACAACGGTGTATTGCTCAATGTCCTGCGGCAGGAACTCGGGAATGAATGCCCAGCGGTGGGTCGCGGGATCGAACCTGTCCGCGGCGCGGCCCGACGCATGACGACTGACAAACGAGGAGGTGACAAAGAAATAACCGTCCAGGGCAAAACCCCTGCAAAAAGCATTAGGTTGGATCATTGCAGGGATCCTCTCCCATTGGTTGCTCCAAAGATCGAGCCTCTCGGCTTCCATAAACCTCATCGAGCCGGAGCCCTTGGTTGGAAAGTCGCCGGCGACGTAGAGGTAATCGCCTATGATGGCGCCGAAAAAGGAATTCAGATTTCTCGGTGCAATCATGGGCGGCAGGGGCTTCCAGCCGTTGAAACCAGGCGAGTATATCGAAAGGTTTTGCTGGTTCTCGGAATCGCGAACCAGAGCCAACACTTCACCTGAACAGGGCGATATGGAGATTACAGAAATTTGTCCTCCAGTTTGTGGAACTACCAGAGAGAGAAATTGCTTGTCAGAGACCGGCCTTACGAGCCACTGCACTCAACCTGCGTCGAAAGCATCTTTGGTCTGTATAAGACAGATGCCTTCAAACACACCGTTGTGGCCAACCGGGAAGACGGTGTTCACCAGTTCCAGTTGCTGCCCTCGTCTGGAAGTTGAAGGCAGTCCTGCAAGCCACAACATCTTTTCTTGTCTTGTAAAGACCTGGAGACTTCTCAAATGTATTTATGAACCTCTTTTCCCCAATTTCCATATCATCTTTCACAGGGTCTTTGCTTCCCCTGCAAGAAATTTAAGTAAAAACAAAGGTGCTCTCACATCTGAAACCATAAAAGTCATCAACGAGGACCATATTTCAATTTTCGAAGTCATTGGCTTTAGCACGACCGTTGTTACATATCAGCCAAGTAAATTTTGACTCTAAGACAATTATTTTTATTTTTTAATTGTGAATGAAATGTAAAATTTTATCTTTTTGGGAACAATTAGGTTATGTAAATGTGGACATCTTTATCTTTATATAGCTGAAATCTGAATAACTTTGACATTGGTTTTAGCACGGCTGTTACATATCACTGTAAATTTTGATTCAAGATAATTATTTTTTTTTTATTATGAATGAGGTGTAAAATTTTATTTTTTGGAAACGATTAAATTATGTAGATGTGGACATTTGTATCTTTATATAAAAAATTACAACATTATGAAATTTGAATTTGAATGACTGATGAACTAGATACATAGGTAATAAAAACAAAACTTCCAATTTAGTATGGGTGAGGAAGAGCAAAAAACTATTAGGTGAGAAGAGCATAAGATTGGCGAGGAAGAGAAGAAATAATTGGAATCCATGGAATGAGTCTGATCGCAAAGGTTCTTGGCAAAAGGGTTTCAACAATTGGAATAATCTGAAACCGAACCCTACCCATGATCGAATTGGGGAAAGCTTGGCCACTGGTGCAAACACTATCCACGTTGGCGAATAGAGAAGATCAATCAAGGATGACGTCATATGAAGTGTCGATCGATCTTGTTGACACTGAAATCGAAACAACTTGTAGCATGCTTCCAAAAATGGCGGTGATCGGGAATTTTTCAACTTTTGGCCTAGAAAAATGGATCTTTGACAATTGGATAGAACAATGCACCTCTCGTTACCTTTCGAGATGTTTCTTCGTGTCGAGCTACTTGAATGAAAAATCTAAAAGAGACTTTTTCTAGTGGTCCACGGATTATGGATGTCACTAGTTTATTTTGCCAAGACTGATATCCACATTTCAAGCCTCATACCTACAATATCTAGAAAACCCCAATTTGATGTCAAACTCAAAAACCTCTGTCCTCACCATAATTGGGAAATTCTCTGGTGGATTTTATTTAGGTTGATGAAAATTCCTTGAAAGGAAATGTTGGTGTTTATGATATGATGGATTTATGTTAAATTGAAGTGTCAAAATCAATTTCTACAATCATTCTTTTAAATTTAGAAGTTCAAAAATGGCAATAAAATTTTGAGTTAGAGCTGTCATAATTTTAGTAATTTAAAGAATGGTTGGATTATAGACTCTAGATCCTCACATCACATGGCTCATTTATTTGATCTATGTATGTCTTTTTTCTATAATACTTCTTAGATTGTAATAGGTGACCCTTCACAAATTTGAGTTTTGGGTCAAGGATAATACATATGATTGATGGCTACATTGAGGATGTTCTCCTTATTCCTAATATTTTAATAAATATTCTCTCTATTTACTAGATTTGTCATAATGGGGGTAAGACAACTGATTTTTCACCTAATAATGTTGGCATTCACGATCTCCATTATTTAGAGATAGTTATTACTTCAGGCATAGCTAATCATGAATCTAGATTGTATAGGTCTCATGCTTTTGAGTCATCTAGTGGTTCATCACGTATTTCCCATGCAAACTCCTTGAGTAAACTTTGGCATGAAAATATTGGTCATGTCAATTATAGGCATTTACAGGAGTTGAGTACATAGGAGATGGTACTTGGTCTTTCAAAGGTTTCATGCACAAAGGGAATTTGTCAAGGTTGTGTTATTAGTTTAAATGTCATTAGGATCCCTTTTCCTAAGGGAAAGGCCCACCATGCTTCTAACTTATTGGAATTGGTATATAGTGACATTAAATGTCCTTCCCCACTCCTTTTCCAAGAGCCAAGTATGTGCTTACCTTCATTGATGATTACTTTCATCACACATGGGTGTACTCTCTCAATTATACGAGTTATGTATTCCATACTTTTAAGACATTCAAGGTGTTGATGGAGAAGCTATTAGGTTCTTCTATTTGGTATCTATGCACAAATAATGGGGGGAATATGTGAACAAAAAAATCTAGGACTATTGCACTAAGCATGGCATTCATCATCAATTTTTGGTTCCTTATACTCCTCGGGAATGCAAAAATAAACCACTCAAGGATCTATGGCCAATTTTATACTTTATTATTAGTCTATGGCTCCATCCTTTTGAGTTGAGACAATCAATTGTGCTAATTATATACAAAACTAAATTTCCCACAAGGCAATTTTTAATATGACTCCAAAGAAGGCTCTGTCTAATAGCAAGCCTGATTTTTTTCCTTTTTTAGGGTATTTGACAATGAAGTTTTGGAATTCATACTAGATGGTTAGCATGAGACAATGGAGAAGAAGAGTCAACCATTCATTTTTGTTGGCTATTGTGAGGATGTGAAGGCTTATCAGCTGTTTGATCCTACCATGTGACATGTCTACTTTCATAGAGATGTTTAGTTCGATGAGTATTTCTTGCAACCAGATTCTACATCCACTTCTTCTTCATCACTACTTGCTCTACCTTATTTATCTCAAGAGTATACATGTGTATTTGACAATATTATAGATGATGGTTTTGTACCACCATTACCGCCTCCTCCCACTCATTGGTTTCCTCAATGGACCTGCAATACTAATCAAGATGTTGGATCTTTAGTTGGTGATTGTATGGCTTCTCATCACACTCACTCTCAATATTATAGCACCAATCTTTTAAGTCATGCTACATTTACTTATTCACAATATTTTTAGAGGCATCAAGTACTCTAGAGTGGTATCATGCTATGGATGAGGTGTATTATTCATTGATGAAGAATCACACATGGAATTTTGTAATATGCAGAATTCTTCAATTCAAACAACGACAATACTTTTAAACAAATTCATTTATATTCAAAAGAAAGTCGACACTTCATTCATTAGACATCATAAAATCCAATCGATTTTCAAAACAACGACTTAAAGTCGATAAATAGATTCATAATATTTCCAATTAGATTCATACATGTGTCATCTTACATGACATTGATAATAATACAAAAGAAGTTGTAATATAAGTTTACATTTCGAGACATAGGCATTATGTCGCCTTAAGCTCTACATTACATAATTTAAAGAATACAATAATACATAAATGAAGATAACATCCTTTGATCTTCATTCCATAGCTTATCTTCGATAATGAAGATGAGAACAAGAATCAGGCGCTTTTTCCGCCCAACCTCGAAGCTTACGCTTCCCCGAAATTCTTTATTCATTCAAAGAATACCCGACCCTGCACGAATTGCTTAGCAAAAAGAAGTCGACAAGTAGGATGGAATATGATGCGTGCCTAGTATAACTAGTAATCCCACAAGCATTTTCATTTTTCTAATACTAGGATATGGTAGAGAGTTCATTCATTCCATCTATTTCAATGGTCCTTATATTACTTGGCCAAGTAAAATGTCATGCACGACAAATAAAAGCAGTTTTGGAAAAGCAAAACTACACTCTCTAATAACCCATATTCGGCACCCGTCCTGGAAGGTAACTTTCCAAACCCATGACATGCACATTCATTTATCAAGCATGCATGGTTCCAATCAAATAATAATATAATCTTTCACAAACAATTTAACAACAATCTTGTTTCAAGCAAAAATAATTTAAATGTCTTATTTTCATCTTTTAAACCATAAATAACATTAAATTAATATTCAAATAATAACAAAAAGGTGTATCTCAAGTATGTAAATCAAGTACATATTTAAACATGCATAAATGAGCACACGTTCTTTCGGTTTATTTACTCATTTAATTTATTTTCACTTGAAATAATCATGTTCTAATTCGTTTTGTTTCCAAATAATTCATATTTTAATTTAATTGATTTATTTTCTGTTCTTCACACTTTCAAAAATTAAACAATTACTTTTTCAAAAACAAAATTAAAATAAATCATTTACATTTCTGTTTTGTGAGAATTTGAGTTCTATTCCTGAAAATCACTGGTTTTAACTTTTATTTTTCAAACATGTTTAAAATTCAAAAGTATTTTATCATATTCTTGTCACTTTCATTCTTTGGAGAATTAAATCTATCTATCTGTTTTGGAATTTTTTTGGAGCTTTTCCAAATCTAATTTAAATAAACGTTTTCTATTTTGAATCTTTTCCTAAATTGATAAATCAGTTGTTTTTCATTGTTTTCTAATCAACTATTATTCCTACAATTTTTTGTTTCTAATTTCAATGGTTTTCTGGAAAATCACAGTTTGCTTGGTTGAAATTTCAACAGAATTTAATGGAAACAGTGATACTTTTAATAGATTTACAAATAAAATCTGGAATTTATTCTTTTCCTAATTAAATAAAATAGAGATTCTCTTTCCAACTCAAAACTAAATGCAAGAATTGGAGAAGAATTTTGAACTCATTATTAAATTTGTGAATTGGTTTCCAATTTCTACCTGGTAATTTTGGAATTGGTTATTTGTGTACTTCCTCTATCAATTTCTTGTAGCTACTCTGACTGTTCTCTAGTTGCATCTATCCTTTGTCTTTCTATTTCTACCTTGTTGTTCTACTTCCTTATCATAAGCACAGTAGGGAGAAAAAAAAATTGTTTTTCTTTAATAGCCTGTTGAACAGGCCGTACGCCTCCCTTCTATCTTTTCCCCTGCTGCTCCCTAAGTCTTCTCTCCACGTGTCTTCCTCCTACTATCTCCTTCCTGCTCCTGTGCTTTACCTCCTCTTCCCAAGCGCGTGTCTCTTTCCCTTTGCGTGTGGTGAGAAGGAGGAAAGAAACGTATTGAAATCTGCTATCTTTTAAACCTTTCTCTTGTAGCCACGCATGAGGTAAGCAGCTTCCATAAGGATTAATACATACTGTCTTCCTCCTTAGCCACGCATGATGGGGAGAACAGTAAATTTTAAGTTGCTCAGCCTTCTCCTAGGCCACGTCCACTCCCCCTTCCTCTACGCATGGAAATCAGTGACCTCCTTCCTAGCCGCATGTGGGGAAAAGGAGTTCTCTTCATTGTTTTCTATTCACACTCCTCTAATCCTCCTGTGTGCCCTTCAGCAATTCTCTCCCTCCTCTTCTAGCACACGCATTCTCCTCTCCTTCCCCTTGCGCGCATGGTGGTATTAAGGAGAATCAAAATTATTCAAAGAGAATTCAATACCTGTCCTCTCCCTTCCCATGCGTACCATGGAGTTTGAGTAGCCTCTCATTAAAAATAAAAACTAAACTCTTGTGCTCTCTCCTGGCTATGCATGATGGAGTAAAGTCATTTTTTTCAATTCTTTCTCTGTTTTGATTTTTATCTCCCTCTCAAAAACGGATTTTTCTCTTCTTCCTCTAAATTCATGCTAAAAATGGTGAAGTTCCATTAACTCAAATCCACTATTCATGTTTTGATCTCCAGAACTCCAAGTTTCATTTGTGATTACATGCAAAATTTATTGAGAAGTGATTGTTTTCAACTTGTTTTCTACTGTTTTGTTTCCAATTTCAATTTTGATTGCAAACGTATTATTGTTCTCTCTTTGTTTTAAACAACTAATTTTGATATTTATCTATTTCTATTTAAACAAGTATTTTCCTCTTTCATTTATTAAATGAGAAAATAACAAATAATTCAATAACACAATTTTTACATTTTATAAATTTTCACAATTAAAAATTTATTCCAATAATTTAATATAAAGCATTATTATTTTCAACTAATAATAAAATGTTTACTCAAAGAAGTAATTTTTGCACCAAAAATCAATTTCCTCACAAAAATAAAGCAAATTTCCATTTAAAACAAATATATTATTTTTCGCAATTGTGTTCAAACAAAGCATAGTCATCATAACCATTAAAATTTAAACCGTTTAATCATGCAAAATACATTTTGATTAATTAAGTGGTGTGTGAGATTCCATCATCCTCATTAACGTCTAATGGCTAAAATGACTCTACCTGATCGATGTTCTCGCCTTCATTCACGTTCACCTGTTCCTGCGTTCACTTGCACTCAAATTTTTCATCAGCAATGACAAACCCCAAATTTAATAAAAATACATTTCAAATCATTTGCATTTGCATTTCAATTTAAATTCCACTTTCAATTTCACTTCAATTTAAATAATCATTTAACATAATAATTAACAATCTCATGATTAATAATTGCGTTTAAATAATCGACAAGATCAGTATGTGACATCCTTCCCCTCTTGGAAGAGACATCGTCTCGATGTCTTATTAATCAATCAATAAGCATAGTATCTCAATCAATAAAACATAGTATCTCCATCATACTGAAATAATAACAAGCATCATAGTTCTCAAAACAAAAGCATAAACAATCCATAGTAGCATCCACGCTATCCAAGTTCACAACATGTGAATCAAAAACCAGAGTATCAAGTATCTCATGCATTAAGCAAATACTACTCTAAGAAAGCAATTGAGGAAAATGACGGTCAATCGTCACAGAATCCTCCCATGTAGCACTATCCTCAGTGTATTGGTCCCACTGGACCTTGTACTGAGTACTATCACTGTTAACGCTAGTCTATAAGCAACTGGATTCATGACTTCCAGTACATCAAAGAGTCCCACAAATCTCAGAGCCAACTTTGATGATTTCCCAAAATACATAAGATTTACAAAACAATCATCCTATTAGTAATCCTGTCCTTTCTAGACCTTACTTCAAGTGTCCTTACTATCACATAGGGAAATCTCGTATGCCTCACACATACTTTCTCTCCCAAAAAGCTTTATTCCATAAATACATCCAATATATAATAATAACTATACTTAGTGATCGGAATTCATTGGTCCATGAATTTATCCTTAGTATTACCCAAATGGAAGAGGATTGTCGATGTATTATACACTACATTGTGGGTCCAATCCTTTTCATTTGTATTTACACTTTTAGACAACTCATAAATTGAGTCCATTCGCCACTTACACATTCATTCTCCTTACCATAAAGTACTTTCCCTTGATTACTTGTCTATCTCGAGCGTAACCTTGCTCCTAGACCCTTATCAATTTTTGCAAAACTCAAATATCCTTTTAGATTTATTCAACAACTACTTACCCACAATATATTATTTAGGACCAAAATCCTATAAGTCGAGTTTCCAAAACCTATTGGTTTCTTTGATGAGTCTAACCACTAGAACATTATGTTAATTCTACTAACATTGACAGATCAATTTATCTTGTGTTCTACCATTTTCCTTCTAGAATCTCAAGAGAGTTACATGTCCTACCAATGATGACTTCTGGTCTTCATTTCCTGGCATACTAGATATTACCTTTCTACGTTCTATGTAGCTTCTTACTCTATCTTCGTCCAGATGATAGTGGATCCTTATCCGACACTTCCCTTTGTCATTTTGATGTCCTAACTCTGACATTATTTTCCTCATTCCATTCTCGAACCTTCCAAGTTTTGGACACATAGGTTCTTTTACATCCAACAATAGTCTATCCTTTGACTAAGTGATAACCTATTTTGATCTTACGCCATTATTAATCTTCATGTAAATGGTTATAGGTTTTGAGGAGATAATTCCCATTTATCTCAAGACATCCATACCGTGGATTTTATTTTGTCCTTGAATTATTTTCAAAGATGCAATTCATCTTTTAACTCAATCTAATTTCTCTGATTTAATCTGGTACTAATTTTTGAGTATTAATCCTCGTTCAATCACATTGATCTCTAGATAATAATAAATTCAATTACATATCTAATCATCAAGCATAGACATTTAACTCTATGATTTCTTAATTATATAGGAGAGTCTCAACTTCAATAAATCCATTTTGAGCACAAGTAACAATTCTTATGTTCTTCTCCGTAAGATTTTCAGCATTTCTTGCTAAGTAAAAATTCTATTATGTTCTGTCATGACAATAGATGCTTCCTTTTAAAAGTGTTTCTCTTTTAATATAAGAGCTACTTAGAGTAAAGTCTTGTCAATAATACGACTTCCTTTAACTTACTAGGCATCCCTCCTATGCTTCTATCCTTATAGAGTTTCATTATCTCCAATGATATTCAATCACATGGGAAAATCTTAACCCAATATTCCCTTCCAATTCTTAGGTTGGAATCCTTAATTGTTGAATAGTTTGATTGTTTATATATTTCCCCACTCTATATAGCTATATTCAAGACCCAATGAACAAATCAATAAAGTTTAATTCCTACTTATAGGTGTTAAAGAGTAATCTAGTACGTAATCCAACTTAATAGGTTTTAGTCTCATCATAAGGTCTCTCTCTTATTGACTGAACTTCTTGTCCCAAATAGGTTATCTTTAACCCGAGGTTTCATTCAAGATTAAGGTAGTGATTAAGTGATTTGATCATTCTCATTAAGATATTTTGGTGTGGTTCACATAACGTCACATCTTACTTTATTTTTCGCTCCATCTCAATGGCTTAATTAGCTAACCCTTTTTCGTCCATAGGTTTCTTAGCATAATAAGCTTCAGTGTTTTCACGACATGGATATATTTCATATAGAAATAACATCCTTATTTAAATTCTCTGTATAAAGTATATAGGAGTATAGAGACACTTTCTTCCAACCACGAGTCTCTTAAATCTTTCCTTGTCCATCCCATAGACAATGATCTTCCTTATCATGATCAAGTTATCTGCCTATCCTTTTCTAATGCATTGATAATAATATGCTTTGATCTTTAGATCAAATAATCATAAAGTATAAAGATCATAGTTCTTAACCTTTCCATTTGTCATTTTTCCCTTGTGGTCATAAAATGTATGAAATAATTATCCTTATGACTTGCAAAGATGTCATAACCAAGTTTTGTTGGGTGGGGTACTTAGCTTGAGTCAATCCACTCTCTTCCCTTCCCCCCCTTAGTGTTTTTGCAACTTTCTTTCTTCTTAAATTGAACTTCTAGAAATTTACCTGCTTCCTTGAAAAGGGTTTGTCAATCCTTCTAGTTGACTTTTCATTGCTTTCCCTACCTCATGGCATACCTTATTTACACTTTTCTCAAAGTTATATTTTTCATTGTTTTCTTTTATCTCACAGATTCAACATATTGGATCATTTAGTAGAAGATCCAATGAATAATCAACAACTAATAATCTTCCATCTTCTTTCTAATATCCTTTTTAATGGAGGAATATCCATACTCACAAACCTCTTTTGTTGATGTACTTCTCAACTCAGAGTGTTGCTTTCCTTGCAACTTCTAGTGTCCTGACAAATAAAGCCATGTTGCATTCCTTTTTCCTTTTTGGAACCATTTTTCATAAGTTGTTTGATTCCAAAAACTTCAATAACTTCACTAATCTTGGTTGGAGGAACCTTGCTCATGTCATTGATTGTTTCCTCTGACTGCTCTGGTCTTTTCTCAATTCCTTGGTACTAACTCTTTTCTAACAAGATCTTTATCCTAACACAAGAGTTTAAGTCATGAGTTCCCCAACCCTTGAGGATACTTCCTTCGTCCATATCCTACTTGAACAATCTAATTTTATGCTGAATTTGCATACAAAGATTCGTAGTGTTTAAACTAATCCAAGAGTTCCTGACTCTTTTACAATCGTAGGTTACTATAATTCGATTTATCTCATTCCTACTCATTCTCTTTTTCTTAGCGTCATGTATGTACAAGTTATTCTTCCTAACCTTCCTACATAACTTGATTGCATAATCTTCCACAATCCTAGGTTTTATCATATATTGATGGTTTAGGAATTTTGATTCCAGGGATGAATCTTTAACTAGCCCCAATTTACACGAGTTACTAAGACTTACATCTTCCTTTTCACTTCCTTAAGTTCTTTTCTCTTGCCGTTCTGGCACAAGAACTTCTCAACCTTTATCTTTTGATAAGGTTTACGTATTATTGTGTAATGAGCTCAAAGGTTTCAGTGCAAAACCTGGTAGCTCTGATACCAATTGTAATACATAATTCTTCAATTCAAACAACGACAATACTTTTAAATAAATTCATTTATATTCAAAAGACAGTCAACACTTCATTCATTAGACATCATAAAATCCAATCGATTTTCAAAACAACGACTTAAAGTTGATAAATAGATTCGTACACATGTCATCTTACATGATATTGATAATAATACAAAAGAAGTTGTAATATAAGTTTACATTTCGAGACTTAGGCATTTTGTCGCCTTAAGCTCTACATTACATAATTTAAAGAATACAATAATACATAAATGAAGATAACATCTTTTGATCTTCAATCCATAGCTTATCTTTAATAATGAAGATGAGAACAAGAATCAGGCGCTTTTTTTGTCCAACCTCGAAGCTTACGCTTCCCCAGAATTCTTTATTCATTCAAAGAATACCCGACCCTACACGAATCGCTTAGCAAAAAGAAGTCGACAAGCAAGATGGAATTTGATGCGTGCCTAGTATAACTAGTAATCCCACAAGCATTTTTATTTTTCTAATTCATTTAAGAAACACGCAAGTTCGATACTAGGATATGGTAGAGATTTCATTCATTCCATCTATTTCAATGGTCCTTATATTACTTGGCCAAGTAAAATGTCATGCACGACAAATAAAAGCAGTTTTGGAAAAGCAAAACTACACTCTCTAATAACCCATATTCGGCACCCGTCCCGAAAGGTAACTTTCCAAACCCATGACATGCACATTCGTTTATCAAGCATGCATGGTTCCAATCAAATAATAATATAATCTTTCACAAACAATTTAACGACAATCTTGTTTCAAGCAAAAACAGTTTAAATGTCTTATTTTCATCTTTTAAACCATAAATAACATTAAATTAATTTTCAAATAATAAAAAAAAAGGTGTATCTCAAGTATGTAAATCAAGTACATATTTAAACATGCATAAATGAGCACACGTTCTTTCGGTTTATTTACTCATTTAATTTATTTTCACTTGAAATAATCCTGTTCTAATTCGTTTTGTTTCCAAATAATTCATATTTTAATTTAATTGATTTATTTTCTATTTTTCACACTTCCAGAAATTAAACAATTACTTTTTCAAAAACAGTATTAAAATAAATCATTTACATTTCTGTTTTGTGAGAATTTGAGTTTTATTCCTGAAAATCACTGGTTTTAACTTCTATTTTTCAAACACGTTTAATATTCAAAAGTATTTTATCATATTCTTGTCACTTTCATTCTTTGGAGAATTAAATCTATCTGTCTGTTTTGGAATTTTTTTGGAGCTTTTCCAAATCTAATTTAAATAAATGTTTTCTATTTTGAATCTTTTCCTAAATTGATAAATCAACTGTTTTTCATTGTTTTCTAATCAACTCTTATTCCTACAATTTTATGTTTCTAATTTCAATGGTTTTCTGGAAAATCACAATTTGCTTGGTTGAAATTTCAACAAAATTTAATGGAAACGGTGATACTTTTAATAGATTTACAAATAAAATTTGGAATTTATTCTTTTCCTAATTAAATAAAACAAAGATTCTCTTTCCAATTCAAAACTAAATACAAGAATTAGAGAAGAATTTTGAACTCATTATTAAATTTGTGAATTGGTTTCCAATTTCTACCTGGTAATTTTGGAAATGGTTATTTGTGTGCTTCCTTTGTCAATTTCCTATAGCTGCTCTGATTGTTCTCTAGTTGCATCTATCCTCTGTCTTTCTATTTCTACCATGATGTTCTACTTCCTTATCATAAGCACAGTAGGGAGAAACAAATTATTTTTTTGTTTGTTTGCCTGTTATACAGGTTGTATGCCCCTCACTTCTATCTTTTCCCCTATTGTTCCCTAAGTATTCTCTCCACCTGTCTTCCTCCTACTATCTCCTCCCTACACCTGCACTTTTCCTCCTCTTCCCAAGCGCGTGTCTCTTTCCTTTTGCATGTGGTGAGAAGGAGGAAAGAAACGTGTTGAAATCTGTTATCTTTTAAACCTTTCTCCTATAGCCATGCATGAGGTAAGCAGCCTCCATAAGGATTACTACATACTGTCTTCCTCCTCAGCCGTGCATGATGGGGAGAATAGTAAATTTTAAGTTGCTCAACCTTCTCCTAGGCCGCATCCACTCCCCCTTCCTCTGTGCATGGAAATCAATGACCTCCTTCCTGGCCGCATGTGGGGAAAAGGAGTTCTCTTCATTGTTTTCTATTCACTCTCCTCTAATCCTCCTGCGCACCCTTCAACAATTCTCTCCCTCCTCTTCTAGCACACGTATTCTCCTCTCCTTCCCCTTGCGTGCATGGTGGTGTTAAGGATAATCATAATTATTCAAAGAGAATTCAATACCTGTCCTCTCCCTTCCCATGCGTACCATGGAGTTTGAGTAGCCTCTCTTTAAAAATTAAAAAACTAAACTCTTGTGCTCTCTCCTGGCCGCGCATGATGGGGTAAAGTCATTTTTTATTTATTCTTTCTCTATTTTGATTTTTATGTCCCTCTCAAAATTGATTTTTCTCTTCTTCCTCTAAATTCATGCGAAAAATGGTGAAGTTCCATTAACTTGGATCCACTATTCATGTTTTGATCTCCGGAACTCCAAGTTTCATTTGTGATTACATGCAAAATTTATTGAGAAGTGATTGTTTTCAACTTGTTTTCTACTATTTTATTTTCAATTTCAATTTTGATTGCAAACGTATTATTGTTCTCTCTTTGTTTTAAATAACTAATTTTGATATTTATCTATTTCTATTTAAACAAGTATTTTCCTCTTTCATTTATTAAATGAGAAAATAACAAATAATTCAATAACACAATTTTTACATTTTATAAATTTTCACAATTAAAAATTTATTCCAATAATTTAATATAAAGCATTATTATTTTCAACTAATAATAAAATGTTTACTCAAAGAAGTAATTTTTGCACCAAAAATCAATTTCCTCACAAAAATAAAGCAAATTGCCATTTAAAACAAATATATTATTTTTCGCAATTGCGTTCAAACAAAGCATAGTCATCATAACCATTAAAATTTAAACCGTTTAATCATGCAAAATACGTTCTGATTAATTAAGTGGTGTGTGAGATTCCATCATCCTCATTAACGTCTAATGGCTAAAATGACTCTACCTGATCGATGTTCTTGCCTTCATTCACGTTCACCTATTCCTGCGTTCACTTGCACTCAAATTTTTCATCAACAATGACAAACCCCAAATTTAATAAAAATACATTTCAAAACATTTGCATTTACATTTCAATTTAAATTCCACTTTCAATTTCAATTTCAATTTCACTTCGATTTAAATAATCATTTAACATAATAATTAACAATCTCATGATTAATAATTGCATTTAAATAATCGACAAGATCAATACGTGACAAATTTGGTTTCTCTTCCTTTAGGAGAAATATGGTCTAGTGTAAGTGGGTGTATCACACCAAGTATATAACATATGGTTCTATTGAGTGATACAGGCATGTCTTGTTGCTAAGGGTTTCTCACAAGTTAAGGGTGTTGACTACTTTGAGACATTTACCCCTATACCCAAGTTGGACTCTATTCATCTTGTCATTTCTCTCACTACATCTCAAGTTTGGCATGTTTCCTAGATGGATGTGAAGAGTGCATTCTAGCAAGATGATCTTCTTGAGGATATCTATATGGAGCAACCTCCTAGATCTATCCAAGATTTTTCTCTTGTTTGTAGGTTACAATGTTCTTTGTATGGTCTCAAACAAGCCCCTAAGGCTTGGTATGAGAAGATATATGGTTTCTTGCTTGCATTTAGTTTCATATATTTCCACTCTAATCACATATTCTATATTTAGAGACATGGAGTTGATATTTTGACAATTGTCATTCATAGATGATTGATTCTCACTAGTGGCTCCTCCTCTATAATTTAGGATATATGAAATTCATTCATGGATCACTTTGAGATGATAGATCTCAAGATTTTTCACTTCTTCTTAGTCTACATGTTCTTCAATCTTTTAAGGGTATCTCCATTCATCAATATAATTATGTTATTGATATGCTTCATCATTTTAACATGGCTAATTGTAAGTAAAATGGTCACGGGCGGGAGCGATCACGGGCGTGGTCATGGGCGGGAGAAATCAAATTCAGAATTTCAAAGCAAAGGTAGCGGATCTGGGAGTGAAGCAAGGTCGAATCAGGAGCTGGATTCAAGTCAGAAGCAAGGTAAGGATGATCAGGATGAGGTGGATTCCAGTGCCAAAATACAAGTGGACCCTGGGGGAAACAAAATTCTGGCTGTTGTCACTGTTTCTTCTCCCACCGAAAAAATCGATAAGGTTTGTCGGGGTGTGGGGACCACTGGCGGTCTTGGAGGCAACTGCAAAACCTGGACGTCGCTTTTCGGGGTAAAACCTAATGGAAAGTCGTCCTTCCCTCCGGTGCTAAATATCTCTTCCCCCGCTGGAGGTAAGTTTGCTATTTCGATCCTTGATTTGATTATAGATCATAACATTGCCTTAATGGAACGAACTTTGGTTGGAAAGTTTATGGGTCCTAGACCAAATATTGAAGTAGTTAGGGATTTTGTTAAAAATAAATGGAGAACCAGTGGGAAAATCTCTGTTGCTTGAGTTCATCTGCAAAGAGGATATTATAGCTGTGAGAGGTGGTGGTCCCTGGGTGATAGGAAAATCGTCCCTGGCTCTTAAGAAATGGTCTTCCCATTTGGATCTATCAGACTCTATTTTTGAGAATGTTCCAGTCTGGGTCAGACTTCCTGGCTTGCCTCTGGAATATTGGAGCGAAGATGTCTTCTTGGGTATTGCTAGTTCTTTCGGTGAACTCCTCTCGATTGATACAATGACAACCGCTCGAAAGAGACTGGTATGTGCAAGGATCTGCATGGGGGTCCCTCAGGAAGCTGATCTACCCTCATCGATTGAGATAACGTCGAAGTTGGGCTCCTGGGAACAGAGCATAGAATTTGAAACAATCCCTTTTGCTTGCTTCAAGTGTAGAAAATCTGGACACTGGGCAAAAAAATGCCCTCTTAATGGTGCCTTAGAGAAAGGCAAGCCAGCTGAACAGGGGAAAAAAGAATGGAAAAAAAAGAAGAATGACTCTGGAGAAGGAAGTAGGGAGAATAAAGAGCAGGAGCTGGCGGTGGAAGCTGATAATCTGATAGTTACTGCAGAGACTGAAATGGGTTTGGAGGACAAAGATGAGATCCCTTTGGAGCCTCATAATCCAGAAGCTCCCATGGTTAGAGATTTTGTTGAGGACACCCAAGCTAAGAAAGGAGATTGAATTTTGTCTCCTTCCTTTTCCCAAATGACTGTCCCTTTTGATAGAAATGATGAGTTTTCGGGTTTGGAGGATATTCCCAATGATGGATTATCCCTGGTCTTGAACATTCCACCTCTCCCCTTGTTTGTTGGCTCTCCACCCCCTATGGGTGTGGAACATCCTTTGGAGACCAATTCGGTAATTGGGATTGTTGAAGCCCTTGATAATCAGGATCATTCGGCAAACCTATCCAGTAATGCTTTATGTTTTCAGGAGAATGGAAATATGGATACTTTACCTTGGGAACAAAGATTACCAAATGATAAGGATTGGGAATCCAGCAGAGAAACAGATAGTCAAGAAGAGACTGATAAAGAAGAGAATATATTAAGGAAGAAGAATGGAAAAAACAAGCAAGGGAAGACCCCAAGCAGCATCTCAACCAGATCAAGAGGCAAGGTTGATTGTGGTGCACCAAAAAACTCAAAAGGAAAAAAGTCTTTGAAAAAGAAAAGAGAGTTGAATAGCTTTCAGGAAATAGCGGATGGGTCTCAGAAAACCATCCCAGAGTGTCTTAACTCCCCTAGTAAATAATGAAGATTATGTCCTGGAATATTAGGGGTCTCAATAGCCCCCGCAAGCAAGATGTTCTACGCAACTTTGTTAGAGATCACAAACCAAATATTCTTTTGATTCAGGAAACTAAAATGCCTAAGGAGAAAATTGAAAAATTGAAACTCTTTCAATACTACCATAACTAGGGTAGTAATTCTAATGGTGCTTCGGGTGGCATTGCTACTTACTGGAATTGCCACATCATCAAGGGGGATCCAATTTTGGAAGGTCCGAATCACATAGTTACTAGATTCACTCATATAAGAGATAACTTCAACTGGATTCAAATGAACATTTATGCTCCTAATGGTAAAGGTTTGAGGAAATCGTTTTGGTTGGAACTAGCTTCCATTAGAAGAATTTTTGATAAAGAAGCTTGGATTGTTATGGGGGACTTCAATACTCCCTTAATGAATGGCGAGAAATTTGGGGGATCCCAGATCAACCTGGAAAGTAAGGTGGACCTTCAGAATTTAATTGATACTCAAGGGCTGATAGATCTGGACCTTCATGAAGCTGCCTTCACCTGGTCTAATTGCAGAAGGGGGACGGAACTTATATAGGTCATACTTGATAGAGCTCTGATCTCTAATCATTGGTATTTTGACTACTTCTGCTCCTTGAAAGCTCTTACTAGAATAGGTTCTGATCATTTTCCTATTAGTCTTATTGCAGATCCTATTAAAATGAAGAGGAACACCCCTTTCAGATTTGAAAATATATGGATCTCCCATCCTACTTTTAAAGAGGAATTAAAGAAATGGTGAAATATAAGTATTCAAGAAACGGCTATGTTCAGAGTTGCCAAAAAATTAAGGGAAGTGAAGTGTAAGCTTAAAGAATGGAAAAAGAGTTCTTTTGGGAACATATTCAAGATTAAATCCAGACTTCAGATGGATCTAGGAGCCATTCAATTCAAAATCCAGAATGAGGGTTACTTGAATGATAATAAGGAAAAAGAGAATGAGATCCTTAAGAAAATGCATGACCTTATTGGGAAGGAGGAGGAGTTTTGGAGACAAAGATCTAGAGCTCTTTGGTTGTCCACTGGAGATAGAAACACCAGGTTTTTTCACCTCTCAACTTCTAAACACAGAGCTGTTAATAGAATATCACAAATTGAGATGAATGGAACCAGTTTTTCTGAGGATGAAGATATAAGGAGGAAGGCGGGTTCCTTCTTTAAACTTCTCCTATCGGCTAGCTCTGAAATAAACCAAATTGAACAAGATCGGTTGGTGGAAGCTATACCAAGAATTATTACCCAAGAGAACAACTCTTTTTTGACTACTATCCCCACCAACGAGGAAGTTAAGAGGGCTGTCTTTTCCTTTTATGGGAATAAAGCTCCGAGGCCCGATGGTTTTCCTCTATTCTTCTTTCAACGGTTCTGGGATTTGGTTGAAGAGGATGTGGTTAATGCTATTAAGTAATTTTTCGGAGCTAGATGTCTTTTAAAAGAACTTAATGCTACTTTCTTGGTCCTCATTCCCAAGAAACCTAGAGCTGACAACTTTGAGGCCTTTAGACCTACCAGTCTTTGTAATTCTATTTACAAGATCATTTCTAAGGTTTTAACCTCTAGAATCTTAGTTTTTTTGCCTTCCTTGATCTCCCCTCAACAGAATGGATTTGTCCCTGGCAGACAAATTCTCGACTCTATTGTTTCGGTTCATGAGAACATTCACTCCCTTGTTGAATCGAAGACTGAAGGTTTTCTCTTAAAGCTCGACATTTCAAAAGCCTATGACAGAGTGGATTGGGTCTTTTTATTTAAAATCTTGAAGGCCTTCGGTTTTAATAATAGGGTGGTTCAATTGGTGTAACAACTAGTGTCCACAGCTTCCATATCGATTATGATCAATGGCTCCCCGACCTCCTTTTTCCAAAGCACCAGAGGTCTCAGGTAGGGTGACCCTATCTCTCCTATTTTATTCACTATTATGGCTAAAAGCCTTGGTAGGAACTTGAAAAAATTGATTGACCGTAATATTATCTCTGGGCTTAGACCGTCCTCGGGCAACTTGGTGTGTTCTCACCAACAATTCGTTGATGATACTATGCTTATGGGTAAGGCTTCTGTGACTGAAGCTAAATCTATTAAACAGCTGCTTGATAAGTATGGGAGAGCTTCAGGACAGCTGATCAACAGTCAAAAAAGCTCACTGTTCTTTTTCAACACTCCGGCTCATCGTCAGACTAAAATCTCCAGGATTCTAGATTGTAAGGTGAATACCCTTCCTACCACCTACCTGGGTCTTCCTTTAAGTTTGAAACCTCCTGATGCTTTCTGGTCTTCGTTGGTGGATAGATTTAGCAAAAAGCTTGCTGGTTGGAAAGGTGCTCTGCTTAGCCAAGCTGGTAAGCTTCAGCTCCTCAAAGCCACCCTTCAAAACCTCCCTATCTATGCACTGAGCCTTTTTAAGATCCCTGCCAAATATGCTGATACTATTGAAAAAATTCAAAAAAGATTTCTTTGGTCGGGTGTTGAGGAAAATAAAAGAATTCCTTTAATTGATTGGAATTCGGTTTGTAGATCTAAAAATAACGGCGGACTTGGGCTAAGAAGAATTAGATCTATCAATAAAATCCTTTTGGCTAAGCAAATTTGGAGAATCTTCTCTTCCTCCGGGGAGTGGATTGATATCTTGGCTGGTAAATATTTGGATAACAATTGCTCTTCGATTATTAATATGGATCCCCACCTTCTTCCAAAAGGATCCATATGTTGGAACAACTTAATTATTGGAAAAAAGATTGTGGGGGAAGGCTTTGGTTGGCATGTTAGGAATGGTAATAGAACTAGATTTTGCGAAGACAGATGGCTTTTCAAGGAACCTCTGATAAATATCAATCCCTTCAGAGATTGGGTTGTGATCTGTAAGGCTAGGTTTGGTACTTTTGTGAAAGATTACAGTGAGAATGGTATATGGGTTGACTTATGCAAGGTGAGTCAAGCTCTGGCCCCGATCAAGATTTCCCTGCTGGCTGTTAAACTTAGTTCGGAGCAGTTGGAAGACCGTGTGGTCTGGTTCGACAACCCTTCAAGTAATTTTTTGGTGTCTTCTGCCTTTGCTAAGTTCACATCTTCTCGGGATCATCCTCCCTTTTGGTCTAAAGCCTGGTGCAATAATCTGATTCCTAAAATTAACATCTTTTTTTGGATTCTACTTCAAAATAAGTTGTTAACAACTGACAACCTGTGTAAACGAGGATTTCAAATCCCCAATAGATGTTGTCTTTGTAAGATGGATGCCGAGTCAGGTAATCATTTATTCCTTCATTGCTCTTTCGTTGCCTCTATTTGGGATAAGTTTAACAGTTTATGGAATCTCTCCTGGGTTTCTCCTTGGCTCATAGAAGATTGCTTCATCCAATGGAAAGCACCGACAAGGAACCCTTTACTTCGGTTTTTTTGGGAGCTTTCTTTCCCTCATATTGCCTGGGGCATCTGGAAAGAATGCAACAATAGAATTTTTAGGAACAAAGAAGCCCCTGTAGATCAGGTCTTTGATAATATTGTTAGGAATCTAAAGGAAAATCTTAGTGTTGTGGCCCAGAAGGATAGAAATATTATGAATTTTGAGTTTTCGAACTATGATCTTGGCATTGCTAAGGATTGGAACATACTCCCCATTCTGTCTAGTTTTACAATGAAGATTAAAAAGGACAGAGTGGGAGTTTGTTGGACTTTTCCGCTCGATGGGTGGATCAAAGCTAACTTTGATGGTGCGACTAAAGGTAATCCGGGGGTGGCGGGCTGTGGTGGAGTTATAAGGGATACCTATAGAAATTTCATGGGTGCAAGGGCCTCTCCTCTTGGCTCTCAAACTAATCATTTGGTGGAGGCGGCTGGAGCCTACCATATTATAAACTTAGCCCAAAGCCTTAATATTAAAAATTTATGGTTGGAAGGTGATTCCAAAAACATAATTGACTGCCTCCGTGGCATGTCTCCTCCCTCGTGGACCATCAAATCTTGGATAGATGAAGCTAAACTAAAATTGGACAGTTTTGAAAAAGTTAAAATAACACACGCCTACAGAGAAGCGAATGCTGTTGCGGATTTTTTTGCTAATGAAGGAGTTAAGCATGAAGATTTGTGTACTTGGCTAAATTATAGCGATCTAAATGTTGAAGTTTGTGCCCTATTAAATTATGATAGATCACATGGTAAGGCATCGTGTTAGCCCTTCAATGAGGACAGGTCGAATATCTCACATCACAATCTTTAGATTGTATGGTACCGAGCCCAGTGGAGTAAATTGTAAGTTACCCTGCACGCTTTGTGGGTGTTTAGATTTGGCAGGGCCATTTTTAGAAAGGATTGTGTTTGGTTCTTTCTCTCTGTGTCGGCCAATATGGGTGGGGACAGAAAGCGATTTGAGCCAGACAACTATGATATCCACATGAAAAATGCAAAGGTATGGAACAAGATAAAAAGTGGAGGTCTGTTACCCTTTCTGAAGAAGCTTCATTATTCTGATATGGAGGCAACTAAGCTCTTTGCCAAGAACTGGCATGATGGTAATCTGAATCTGTTCGGCAGTAATATTGAGCTCAACGAAGACTTAATTGCCAAAGTCACTGGTTTACCTATGGATGGTAAGAAGTTTTTCAAGGACAGGGCTTATTCGGATGAAGTTGTTATCAGATTCCCAAAAAATGATAAGGAGAAGCATAACTTGATTAAAATTGTGAACAACTATTTTGATGTTGATTCCATCAAGTCTATATGGTGAAAGGTGCTTCGAGCCATCATGGAATATATCACAGTGGATGGTCGCTTCACTAAAGTCTACGGGTACCACTTCGCCCTCCTCAACCATTTTTGCCATAAGGTTAGGGTTTCTATTCCTTACTATCTTTTTTGCTCTCTAAAGACCAGCTTGGAGGATAACAAAAAGAATCCCAAAAGATTCCCTATCCTCCATATTGGTTTAATCAGGCTCATTGTTGATTATCTACATGAGCACGCCCCTGCTACCTCAGAAGCCAACCCTGATATTGACAGTGAGGATACTGAGCCCAGTGGCTCATATTATATGCCTAGCCCTAAAACTGGGCCTAAAGACCCTAGTCTGCAAGCTGGCCCTTCCAGGAACCCGGGTAAAATCTAGAGTGCACTTAAGCCCATCCGTATTCCTCCTAAGAATAGCCCTGTGGGCAAGTCCACCCAAGCTAAAAGTCTTGTTTCTTATTCTGAAGAGTCTTCTGAGCCGGAGGAAGCCGCTACCTATACTTCTGAGCGCTGTGAGGGCCCTGCCCCTGACTTACAGAATGTCGATTCCCCTGTTAATGCTGGTAAAGAGCCATCCCTGGATTTTCGTTATTTGGCTAAAACCAACTCCAAAACCCACTCTAAAATCCTGGACTGGACTTTCTCCGAAATTAACGAGCTTAAAATAAAAAACTGGGCCCTGCAAAGCAAAATTGAGGAAATGGGAGTCAAGATTGTGGATTTGGGCAAGAAAGATACGGTCCACAGCTACAGGATTACTGATAATGAGATTGAGGGCTTAAGAATCAACATCAAAACTATTGTTGAACATAACCACAGAATAGCAAGACACAATGCAATAATAATCAACGCTATGACCAAAAAACTTGATAAAGCCCAGCAGGGTTCCTTGGTGGTGGATCTTGATGACACTGAAGAAAAAAGCCAAGAAACTGATGGTGGTATATCTAGAAGAACTAGAGCTAATTTGAAGCGAAAGGCTCCCTTAACCCCGAAAATGGTGCAGACTTTCAAACAGGGGGTCATTGATATGTAGGCGTTGGAGGCAGAGACTGAGACTATCTTTCGGTCTCTGAAATAATCCTGTGTTCTTCTGTTGTCTTTTTCTTTTTGACCCTCTTGGTTTTTTTTGTTCGATTGCTGCTGTTTTTTGTTGGGCAGGTTTTTTTTGGTGGACCATTAGTGGTCCTTTCTCTATCTTGTAAACTTTGTGGTTTCGGGTCCCTGTAAAACCCGTTTTACCCTTTTATCAAAAACATGGCTAATTGTGAGCTAGTTCTCACACAATTTCAATAAAGGTATCTACATTCATCAACAGTAGTATGTAATTGATCTATTTTGTTGTAAGGCTACCACTTTCACCATACCTACCATTGATGTTACTTTGTATAGATAGTTTGTGGATAGTCTCTTATTTTTGGTATTCTCACACCCTAATATCACCTTTGTTGTTGGGCTTATCTCTCATTTTTCTCATGATCCTCATGAGAGTCATTGGAAGGTATCTAAGTGCATTTTGAGATATATTAGGGTCATTACACATTTTGGCATTCAGTACACACTAGAAGCTTTAAAGATAGTAGGCTTCACTAACTTAGATTGAGCAGGTGATATTGACTCATGAAAGTCCACTTCTAGTTTTCTTACCTTGGTTCTGGTCCAATTGCTTAGTCTTGCAAGAATAAAACCACTATTGCATTATCATCTAGGTTAAGGTTGAGTATTGAGATGTAGTTCTTGCTATCCATTAGGTAAATTGTGTCTTTGAAAGATTATGACAAGGTTTGGTCTACTACCTGATAGTCCTACATTTCTTTGTTGTGATAACCAAAGTGCCATTCACATTACATGCAACCTAATTGAGCATTAGAGGATAAAACACACAACATTTCATTTGGAAACTCATCCATGATGGTCATCTCTCCTTAGAGTATTTTCCTAGACTAAGGAGCAAGTTGTGAACATCTTCACTAAACCTTTGGAATTGCCTCGTTATCTTCAATTGTAATCGATGTTTGGGATAAATTAATTTTCCCTTGTGGAGTCTACTGAGTCATCCTTCCTTTTTATTACATCTCTTTTTTGGAGAGGAGTTTTTTCTCATAAGGTTTTCTCATTTTCTCTAGTTGTAATTTTTTTGGTATTTATATATGGGTACCTTATTAGGCCTAGTTGTTAAGACCTATTTTTTAATTTTTTATGCATTAGTTTAGTTCATCCCTAAGTTACACTTAAGGGAGAGTGTTAGAGTAAAAAGATAATAGCCTAATTAATTAATTAATTATTAGGTCCTTTTTTACACTAGCATATTTAAAATTGTTTAGATCATGCATTATTTGTCTCAAGTCATAAAATTAGGACACATGTTATTTGCTCTAATTTAATCATCACCTACAATTTCATTTAGGGTGTATTTATCCTTTACAAGGGTGATTCATACTATTGTAGTGTTCATTCACTTTTGGATCAATATAATTCTCAAACTTTCATAACAAAACAATATTTTTCTCTCTCTTTTGTAATGGGTGTTTTGATTATAGATAGTCTATGAGAGTTGTGGGGTTCAAATATTAACTCCAACATAAATAATGTTTATATCTCTCTTAATTTTAATTTTATCTAAATCTATATTTAGATTTATAATATGATATCAATGTTAATATAATAAATATACTTAAAACACTATAAAGATTTAAATTGTCACAAATAAAAAGAATCATTTTCATTGTGTACAAATAAATGAAAGATACTAAACCTTTTTTAACATATTAAAACATTTAATATTTTTTAAATTAAAATATATATTTTTTAAAAGATACATTAAAAAATCCCAAAAATATTTTTTTCATAAATAATGAAAAAAATAAAATAAAAAATCACACCTAAACTAAAATAACTTATAAATGAAATAAGAGTCAAAGTATCACTTAAGTCTATATCGATTTAAACATACCAAAAAGGTGGTCATAGATTATTCAATCAAACAAATACTTCATAGGACACAAGAAAATAAGATAACTATTTATAATTAGACATGGTCCTAAATGTTAGGAAAAATAAATTTGTAAAGCAAAACTAAAACAAGAGAAGCATTTTTTTCTTACTTCAAACTTAAGATCTTAAACAAATAATTATTTTAATAAAATATTAAAATTAATATTATAAATATAGTTTTATGTGTATTTTTTTAATATTATTTTTTAAAATTACTTATATAAAGTTTAAAATAATTATTTTATATAAATATTCATTTTGATTTAATAGTCAAATAATGAACAATTGTCAATGGACCTTTGGTCTGTGGTGAAGTTGACAGGTTTTGAATGAGCCCACCGGAAATCAATTGAAAGGTTTTGAATGAGCCCACCAAGGATCAAATCTTGTTGAGTGCAAGTCTCTGACACCTAAAAAGGAATGAAGCTGAGATTGTGCCTCGGGTGGATTTTGGCAGAACGGATACCCCTCAGACCTTGGCTCTAAGCTAAAGGGGACCCCCTCGGGAGTATCTCCAACAAATAATAATAATAATAATAATAATAATAATGAACAAATGTCAATGGATTTTTAATTTACTAGTAAAATTGAATGGTTCTAAATGAATCCATCATGTATCAAGTGTTGTTGACTGCAAGTCATAAGGGATGAGATCAAAATCATACTTCAGGAAAATTTGATAGAACAGCTACCATTTAGTCTTTTGTTCAAGAAGTTTTAGCCAAAAGACTCATGCTTTCATATCAAATAGTTAAAAATTATTTGTGAATGATATAATATCCTCCATAAAAAATACTAAACAATTTTATATTTTATTGATATAAAATAATAATAAATATGTATCTTGTTTTTATTAACCAGACGTTCCATTGAGGGGACAATATTTAAGAATAGCCAACAGGGACCAAAACTGCTATGCAGCTCTTATTTGATCTTTACATAGGCAGAGACAAAAATGAAAGAAAAACAATAATCTGGAGCTCAAGCAATGGTGAAAGCTATGCACAATCAATGGTATGCATAGCATAATCACAGACGGAAGATAGGAATAGTCCGCCAGAGAGGAGTCTCTCCTACAACACCAATTTTACAGACATGAACAAATTTGTGAGGCTTCACGCCACTAATGTTCTCCAACTTAGCAGGCCATGCAGAAGTCGCAGAAAAGATTCCATCACATTCACACCATATCTCAGAGTGGTGACAGTCTACAATCCACAATTCATTTCCAACGAGTAAAGCTGCTTAGCGGTAAAATATTTCCTATTAAATTCGGGAACCCTATCCATTCAAATCCAGTCACCTGTAGATTTATCGTACCTCAGAAGCCTTCCGCAAGGTTCCGCGCTGGACCATTTTAACACGTACAGCTCGTTTTATAAGACGGCTACGCTGTAGTCCTCTAGGTCTTGAGGCAGGAACTCGGGAATTAATGTCCAGAGGTTGGTCGCGGGATCGAACTTCTCCGCGGCGCGAAGCAGCACATGACAAGTGTTACCCAAGTGGATGACAAAAAAGCAACCGTCCATTCCAAAACCCTTGCCAAAAGAATGAGGACGATTCATTGCAGGGATGCTCTCCCACTGGTTGGTTCGCAAATCGAGCCTCTCGGCTTCCCAAAAATTCCCCCTCGCCATGCCCAAGCCCTTGGCTGGAAGACCGCCGGCGACGTAGAAGAAATCGCCAATGACGGCACCGGAAATGGAATTCAGATTTCTCGACACAACCATGGGCGGTAGGGGTTTCCAGCCGTAGAAACCAGGCGAGTATATCGAAAGGCTTTGCTGGCTCTCGGAATCGCGCACCAGAGCCACCACTTCACCTGAACAGGGTGATATAGAGATTACAGAAATTCGTCCTCCAGTTTGTGGAACCACTAGAGAAAGAAATTGCTTGTCAGAGACGGGCTTTGCCAGCCACTGCAATCCGCCGGTGTTGAAAACATCTCTGGTCTGTATAAGGCAGATGCTTTCAAACACACCGTTATGGCCAACCGGGAAGATTGTGTTCCAGTTGCGACCATCGTCTGGAAGTTGAAGGCAGTCGGGCAAGCCACAACATCTTTTCTTGTCTTGTAAAGAATCGCAGACTTCTCAAACATATTTATAGACCTCTTTTCCCCAATTTCCATATCGTGTTTCACACGGTCTTTGCTTCCGCTCCAATAAATTTCAGTAAAACAAAGGTGCTCTCATATCTGAAATAATGAAAAATACAGTTAAAAAACCATATCACGAGCACAGATTTCAATTTTATAACAGTAATGGCTTTTGACCACAAATTTGTAAATACGTCGTACAAATAACATCGGATTTTTCGTCTGCTTTGCTCCCGAGTAGTTGTGAGTATTTTAGGTATTTAACGGTGACTTTGACCGAATCCGTTCCAACTGGGAAAGCTTAGCCGGAAATAAAAAATTAATAGTGTATTTTCATTAGTATTTTTTAAGTAGGTACTATTGTAATAAAGACTATTTATTTAAAAAAATTTTAAAAGAATAGATAGATATCAATATAAACTTGTATTTGTTACATGTTTCTATTCTCATGATTATTGGTCACTTTTTCTATTTTTCTTCTTTCCTAATCATAACTCTCAAAGCATTTGCACCCACATCTATATGTAAACTTCATTCAAACAACAATATAGCTCATGTGCTCTTAAA
Source organism: Sequoiadendron giganteum (assembly GCA_007115665.2). Taxonomy (NCBI): domain Eukaryota; kingdom Viridiplantae; phylum Streptophyta; class Pinopsida; order Cupressales; family Cupressaceae; genus Sequoiadendron; species Sequoiadendron giganteum. The sequence continues at coordinate 437,766,730 of CM021104.1, forward strand.
TGCAAGATAACAAGTTTCAATCATGTTTGTGTCTACCTAAGTAAATTTATTATGACCTTAACGATGTCAATGTTATAAGTTACATTAGCTCTTTGTTTGTTCAGTTTGGAAGATATAAAGGAGCTTCACATTATACATATCTTGATAAGAATGTCTTAGCCCCAATAAGAATGCCTTACCTCTGATAAGAATGTCTTACCTCTAATATGAATGTTTTATTGTCTCAATACGATATTATTATCAGGTTATGTATAATGGACAAAGATTCAACAATCCAACTAAAAGCATTATGGGAAAGGCAAAATTGTCGCAAGCTTTAAACAAAGGGCAATGACTGTTTGAGAGTTTTTTTTGCATGTTTCTAAGTCTCCAAATTTAATTCTAAAGTACAAGTTGAAAGATCGCCATAAAATTAAAACACGCATTATATTTCATCACAATGAAAAAAGCATTTCATAAACGAAACAAATTATAATAGAAAATTAAAATGAGATACAAGGCATTACTTAGGAAACACTTGATTTCTATGTTATAACTAGTTTTTTTTAATGAAATAGGTATTTATAATCATTATAAAAAAAGATTAAATAAATTATATAAAAAAGAAGACAGGGGGAGATATAGACCCTAAAATCTAGGTAATGAGTAGTTTTCTATATATTCAATGATACGACAATTTTGGTAAATAGCAAGAGGTGTAACTAGATTTTTATCATATTAAGTTTAAGCTACAAAAAATAGCCAATTACATTAATTTAGATAGAGAAGCTTTGAGATGAGAAACATCAAAGTAGAAATCTAATTTAATTTAATTTCTAAAATTATACTAACATGTGTCTTTTCATATGGTTATAATATCCATCAACTTACTTTGAATATTTTTGGAAGAAAATCGTTGAGAGATTTTGTATCAATATTTTAGATCACACTCTATGATCCATCATTAGGAGAGCAAAACAAATTTAATGATGGATAAGAGAGTCTAATCTAAAACATTGATACAAATTCATTTACACAATATTTTTCTTAAAGTATTCAAACTTGTTTATATATAAAATCAATCCAAATAATTTGTTCTTCAAAATAATCATGAGCTTCCTTTTGAGTATTAGGGCACCTCAGTTCTCACCAAAATTGGGAAATCCCTAGCATATTTTTATTTCTAGGTTGATGAAACTTATTTCAAATTATTGACTCCCCAAGTGAAAAATATAAACAAAGTGTTTCCCTCTTATCCTACCAAGGTTGATCAAAATTTAGATGCAAGAACAAGTTTCTCCCTAGAGATGGTAGCCCTATCTCTTGGAATGAGGAATTATTCAAAACCCTTAGCCCACTTGCCTTACCCTTTGTCAATTCAATTGAAAGTATTCTAGTGAGATAAATTGAAGGATGACAAGTATCTAATTTTAAATAGATATCCAAACATTACACAAAAATAAATCCTTAAAATCAAAGGTAAATTGGTGTTTGAGAGTTAAAAGATGCACAAAATTTGCTAAAGATATAACTAGTAAGAAAATAATTTGTAGCAAGCAATTGGAGCTAGGATTTTCTAACCTCATACTTCAAAAGGTGAAGTCCACTTTATGAGAGTAATGAAGGTATTCTCATGGAATGTTAGGGGCCTCAATGCCCCTAACAAATTACATTTCGTCAAGCATTGATTTTACATTCAAAAGGATAAGATTATACGTCTTCAAGAAATCAAATTAAAAAGTAAGGAGACATTGCTCTTGTTGAAAAGTGGCAACAATGTCATAGTGATTTGTGAACTTAGAGGGTGCTTATGGTGATTTATGTGTCTTGTAATCTCCACTCTGGTTGATGAAGTTCAATCATGAGATCTAACTCAAATTTGCAATTTTGTAAGGTTAGAAGTTGCTCTCACAAAATACTTTTTTTTTAATCTTCAATCAATATGTGCTAATTGGGCACTCTCAAAAGGAAAGATTATAGGATCAATTGATTGAGTATTTTTATTCACTATATGAAGGATGAACTCTTTTTCTTTGGGATGAGGGAAGTGGCTAGTGGAGAGGTGGAGTGATTTCATTAACAATCTCTCTATTTAGAGGATAAATAGCAGGTATCTCCAAAGCTTCTCAATCTCAAACATATTTCATTACATTTATAGATTGTTGGAAAATTGTTAATTTGGAACTAAAATTTAGTTTCGTGACCCAGATAAATTAGAGATTGTGGTCACGTCAAATAGATAAAAGACTTGATAGCTTATTTTTTTCGCCTTCTTAGCTCTCCACAAATTAAAATCTAGAACATCTTATTATCCCCATCTCAAGATCAAACCACTATCTAATCTCTCATGACATCAAAGGGGATCATCCACCTCCAAAATGATAAATCGTTGAACAAAAATAAAAATCATTGCTTTCCAAACTCATGAAAATTCAACATTTAATGGAAGATTTTTTGACACCAAAAGTAAAGGGAGATTTAGCTTAAAGAAAGCAATTTAAACACTATTTTTTTCATAATTTAATGAGATCTAGTAAGAATATCAATCATATCACATCCATCTAAAATAGAGAGGGCTCCTTATTCGAGGATCATGTAGATATTAGAAATGTATTTTATTTCTTCAAAGAACTTAGTTGCTACAAGAATGTATCACATCCTCTTCATAAGACTAGAATCCTTCAAAATATGTTTTTTTATATTATAGATTCAAAAAATAAAGCATTAATAGCTTCATTTACTAGAGATGAAATAAAATATAAATTTATTCCAAATGCACCTAGACAAAGTTCATGGTCCATATGGATTCATTGCAAGATTACTTTGGAAAGTTAGTATTTTTTGGGGCAAAGAATAATGAAGGGATAGCAAGAATTTTAGAAAATAAAAATGACTTTTGAAGAATCACACTTATAGCTTCACCTCCCTTATTGATTTTCATCCTATTTATCTATGCTAGACCATATATAAAATCATATCCAAATCCATGGAGGATAAAATAAGATTTCTTCTTCCTAATCTCATCTCAGATGAACTGAGTGACTTTATGCCAAATAGAGCATTCTATACATTTTTCAAAATTTGTGAAACTCATTTGATGTATATTTGCCTCTTCCATTAGTTCTTAATATTTTCCACGTGATGTGCACTTTTTTTCTTCACTAATGCTTTAAATTGCTTTAAAATACACCAAATGCTTTTGACTTTATTAAAAAGGAATACTTGTGTTTCTTTATATCATTAATGAGTCATAGAAAACATATTGTTGTTAATTAAAGGCATTTGCATTCATTAATCTAGACAAATCTAAATGTATTAATTCAAGAGATTCTCTTTCTCTTCATGATTTTCTTATTGGAAAAGTAGCTAGATATTTTTTTTTTCCAAAAATAAATCCTTCATAAATTTAATTTTCTCTATTATAGGCAATTATTTCACCATATTCTTTTTATAAAATAGATTCAACCCATTGAAACTTAAATGACCAGATCTTAAATACCACAACCATGAGTAATCTTTTATAATGGCTTTAAAAGTAATAGACAATTTATTTTGTAAATTTAATAGAAATGTTATATTATTTGTCATTGATACTTTTCTAATTAGACTATTACTCTCATTTATGTCAAGAAAAATGTATATTCCATTTTCAAAATAAATTCTTTAACCCTTTCACACTAACTATGTGTGATGCTTATCAAATTATGCTTCAAAATAGGCATATAATAAACACATGAAGGGAATGTTTTTCACCTTTCCTTAGACTAGATAGAGATACTTCCTTGGGGGATTCATCTCTAGAGTAATACCTTATCATGTGTGTGCATATTACAATTTTAAAATAAAAAAAAATGATCTAATATTTCACTTTAGCATCAAAGGGAAAGAGGGTAATTTAATTAATGTGATACAAATAGGTATTGGGGCTTGGGATGCCTACTTCAAAAGGGTGTGGAGTTTTTATGGTTGGATTTGTAATCCTTTGTAGATACATTTAAATACATAGGTCAGTAAGTGGAAATCAAATTCACCATGTTAATCTTTCCAAAGTCAAAGTTGCATTTTCTACACCACATAGTTTTCTATTTTGTCAGAGTGTCATAATCTTATGAGCACCTACTTAATCCCAACTCTACTGTACTAAACAAAGGAAATAACAGTCACACTAATATCATATAGGTTTATTATAATCCTATCTAAGTTTCTTGAAACCATTAACATTAATATCATGTGGTTTTAGCTTAATCATATCCAAGTTTCTTTAGACTAGTTATTGGGCACCTTTTGGTAATCCCATGACCCTATCCAAAAGAGTCATTGGTATATTTAAAATCCTACCATTATAATTTATATTAGTATTTATACTATTTAATTGAAATATCTTTTATTAGGGGGATTCTATAAAAGAGAAAAATACGATTTAGCTAAGATGTATTAGCCAAATGATTTTCCCTACTTCCATAAATTAGGATTGAGACTAGTTTGTTACTATCTAAAGAATTAAATCTACAATCTCAAAATTAATTTAAATAGAAGGATTTTAATTAAATAGTATAATAGAAGAAAGCTAATAAAATACTATTTTTTAAAAAATAATATAATAATTTATAGAAATAAATCACATAATGAAAAAAGCCAAAAAGAGAAACCTAGAGCTGAGTGGAGGAAATCATTGTTGAGGAAGCTAGTGTGTCACACAAATATCTACACAAAGTGTTGGCATTCATAAGAACAAAATACAAAATAGATTCCCAAAAAACATAAAAATCTAACCTTGTTTGCCTAGTCTACAAAACCAAAAACATAAATGCACCAGTAAATACTAGATAATGAAAATTTAGATAAATAAAAACATTTGCATGATTTAAATAAAGAATAAGAATGGATTTACAAACAATAAATCACTTTCAAACCTTAATGTAGTTGAGTGATCTTAAGATACCTTCAAAGATAAGAAAATAGAAAAATGTTTGCAGATTTGTCTTAGTTAAATCCATTCTTTGGTATTTCTGCTTCTACAAAAGTTAAGATAGATAAATAGAAAAATAGTGTGTGAATGTTCCTATCTTAAGTGTCTCTAGGAATGGTCAAAGCTATGAATGTGCAAAATAGTGTAACTAGAATTAATTAAAATGGATGTGAGAGTCCTAAGGTGCTCAAGGGCACAGCAAGATAAATACTTACAATAATAACAAGAAACATGGTCAATTTCACCTACAAAGGGTTGAGGAATTTGAAGAGAATAAGAGAGCTAAAAATAATATTGTAAGAGTAATGTATAAAGTTTCAAAGTTTGAGAGAGATGTAAAGAGAGCTTAAGAGTGCAAGAGAGTTCCAAGTGAAATCCAATAGATTGTTTAGATGAAAAGATCCATTCAAAGAGAGAGAGAGTGTGTGTAATGTGCCAACCATTCATTGCAGTAAATTTCCTAAGTTTTACTATGCAAGTAAATAATAACTATGTCAGAAGCTATTGCAATAAAAAAATTCCTTTCTTTATTGAAAATATATTAGCAAAGATGTTATGCAACATATAATAAGGATTTCCATTCCATTACAATACTTCTCAAAGTACATTATTCCAAATAAAATACAAACTACATACATAGCTCCAACGAGCTTCATGACATAAGATAGAGATGGTCCAAGAATCCGTCTTTCAAAACCTTTGTCCTTTGTCACCTATTGAGGAGGAGAAGCATCACTCAAGTGCTTTTCTGTCAACCATGGACTCATATGTGGTCCCTTGCACATCTATCAATGATAGATGGCCCTTCCCTTTGACGAAGGTATTGGTTAGGTAACCCCGTATTACATACCACTCTAAGATTAATGTTGTATTGGACATGACTAGGATTTATAACCTACACTAGGTAACCCTCATGCATTTCAATAGACACAATGAACTAACAGTGGAGTCTTGTCTTACACACTATTCCTAGTGGAGTCATCGGACATCCCCACTACTTTGGCCAAAGTATTCTCACTCAGTACTTCGAGTGATGGTCTACCATTCACCTACACTATGGCAAGCTCTTTTTGACTTAAGGCCATTATATCTATGCCTAGGCAATCCCTCTCCATGGGAAATCTACTCTCAAGAATAACCTAACTTTCAATCACAACCTAAGGTAGCACAACTCAGTAAGTACAAGTTCCCTCCCTTCACTATACATCATTCCCAAGAGTAACCTACTAACCATCTAGCATAATTCAATATCTTGTAATGAGCATAACCTAATTTTGTCTTATGTTAAATCATATCTAGTATAATAAAAATACCTATGATAAACATAACCCCTTTCCATTGAATAAATATGTCTAGTATAATAATACCCAAAATAAACAGTCTCTCCTATCATGGAGTACTTACAAAAAACATGCAAATAGCATTTAACTTCTACTATTCTTTCAAAGTAAACATGATTTCAATGTACTAACATGACTAACTCAAACAATCAAGTCATAGAGCAATCAAAGCAAGAATATAGAGAAGAATATCCTCATAACTATTATATAGCTTTCCAAATTGATTTGTTGCAGTCACAACACCCTTAGAACAAAAACTCTTTCTATCAAAGACTCACAACCTCTTATCTCACAAGTTGGTATTTACTTCCTCTCAAAATATAAATAGAATTCTCTTAAACCTCTCATTAACTTGGATATGAAATTTTAGATATAATTACTCACTAAAAAAATATGATGCTTCAAGAAATAACTCAAAGAGAGAGAGAGAGAGAGAGAGAGAGAGAGAGAGAATTCGGCATCCCAAATGAAGAACTCTTGCTGCTAAATTTATATAGCAAGAAAGCAAGTACATTTCCTAAATTTTAGGCATGAAAGAGACAACAAAAAACATGCGAAGCAACACCACTAACACTCAATAGAAAGGTGGCAAAAAAATAAGTAAACACTCAACTTTTTCTACCTACAAAACGACCCTCTCATTGACAACAAAATAAAGAATAAATCAACTTCCATGTGACTAAAACACACCTACAAAATTTCAAGACAAACAGACTCAAAGGTGGCGCAATTTAGCAAAGAAGAGAATCAATCAATGACCAAAGCTTGCCACCCCAATTTGTATCAATTTATTCTTTGTTGAGTGTAGATTCATAAACACATTTTTTATTGACAAATTCATCGATGATCTAGAGAAATCAACAACTGTCCCATATACACAAAAAATCATGGTTTGATATTTGATCAAGTCAAAGACATTATAAAGCATCGACTCTTTCAACATCAACTTAATTGATAAAGCAGTTTGCAAATAAAATATGACAACAAAGACATGAATTTCAGCCTATGAATACAGTCATATTCATTTCTAGATTCAAGCTATTTAAGTCGCCCAAGTAAATTGACTCTAAATCCATTATATTTGGCACAATAATCGGCTGCCATTGATAGTTAGAAATAGTTGATATCATGGTATATGATGAAATTCGATATCACAGTAAATGATGTTAAAAGAATTCACCACGTATATTTTGATATATATTTATATACTTACGTGTATATATATATATATATATATATATATATATATATATAATGTCAAACATTAATATATATATATATGTATATGTATATATAAGTATACGTATGTATGTATATTCTCACAAGATAATTAAGCATGCATATATAATAGATATGAAAAGGAGTATATCAACTTAGCAATCACTTTATCATATTATTGTATGTCGATTGTGTATTACTATATATATATATATATATATATATATATATATATATATATAATATACATATATATGCTACAATATATGTATGTATGTGTATGTGTACATGAATCAATACATACATATGAGCATATCCATTTTCTACCATTCGCGTGTATAAATACACGTATACATATGAATATATTTATATTCATTATTTATATTATATATATGTACACATTTGATTTAATCACCAAATTAACATACAATTACCATGGTGTTAGATATGGGACTATGAGCGATATGCCTATACATATATGCATGCATGCCATGGGTTTCATTGGATAGTTCTATGTGCATAAGCAACTCGTGCATGAGCATGCATAAGTATGTCTACTTACGTACCCCCATGTACGCGCTCCTTAGTGTGTCTATTTTATCATCACCATGCATGCATATATGCATACATTCCCCATATACTTCATATATCAATACAAATATGATAACAAGAAGGAAATCATAAGCTCATCAAGAAATCATCTCCTAACGATGCATACAATATAGTAAACTAGCCTTTTTACTAAAGCAGACATAACATCTATGGATGACTTACTAACTACCTGACTCAATCATTCTAATTTTGGTGTGTGTATAAGCTCATATAGGTTATAATATTGGTTACCTGACCAAGACCTTCTCCTGAGTGATACTTCCCCTCCACCTGGAGGAATTGACCATGTACTTGAAAACACTAACACATGTACATTACAGTCAGTTGTTCACAAAATATTTAATAAACACATTTCATTTTCAAAGTTAGAGTATCAACACAATATTCATCCATTCACATAAATGCATTCCTTCATATAACATTCAATGAGATGATATTCATTCATAAGATGCAGTGATAACAAAGTGCACACACTATTTATTCATCCACTAAATTCACATTGCATTCATATAAATTACTCTACCTAGTAAATAGTAAACAATTACACAATTGGGGTGTAACATACTCCCCCCTTGTGAATCATCATCCCCGATGATTTTATGTAGCAACATAAAACAAAACAAACAATCAACATATTGTTCAAGCATTTTCATAAGCTTATAATACAAGAGGAAACTTTTGTTGAATCTCAGCATAATCTTTCGAAGTCGTTGAGTCTTCTACATACTGATCCCATTGGACTTTGCATTGCAAAACCTCCCTATTACGCAAGCGAAGCTTACGTGTTCTAAGCACCTTGGTAGGCTCAAGCATTACCACTCTAGGGTCCTATACCTATAAAGCAGTCCAATGAATCACATGATTATCACCGAGTACATACCTCTTAAGGTAAGACACATGGAAGACATTATGCATTCTAGCAAGAGCTTGTGGCAATGTTATTCGATAAGCTACCAAATTCACTTCCTTGAGAATCTCAAATGGTCCAAAATAACGTGGAGCTAACTTAGAAGACTTTACAAATTTAATGGAACTTTTGTGAGGTTTTACTCTCAATAACACTTTGTCACCTGAGGAAAAACTTTGGGGCACTCTCTTAGCATTGGCATAACTTTTATGTTGATCGTTAGCTTCAGCCAACCTTTGCTTCACAATCTTAACTTGCTCACCCATCTCAGCCAACATCTCTATCCCAAGAATCACTCTATCCTCAAGTCTATCCCAACTTATAGGAGTTCAACACTTTCGACCATACATTGATTCGAAAGGATCCATCTTTATCGCATAATGATAATAATTGTTATAAGCAAAATAAACCAAGGGTAAGTAGTCTTTCCAATTGTATTATTGATCCATGCAATACATTCTTAGTATGTCTTCCAATACTTGATTCACCCTTTCCATTTGACCATCAGTTTCCAGATGATATGCCAAGCTAATATTCAACTGAGTCCCTAGTGCAGAAAACAAGGTTTGCCAAAACCTTGAAGTGACTCGTGCATCCCTATCTGAGATAATCTTCTCTGAAATTCCATGCAACCTCAACACTTCTTGCAAAAACTTCCTAGCTATGACAGGTGCTCCATCGATTAGATTCCCGGGTATACAATATGCGACTTTGGTTAACTTATATACTACCACAAGAATGGAATTGTGCTTATTTCTAGACATAGGCAATCCTTGCACAAATTCCATACTTATGACTTGCCACTTCCTCTCTAGTATGTCATGAGGATATAACAATCCTGCAAGATGATGATGTTCTACTACACCCTATGACATTCACGAAACCTAGCCACAAAATTAGCATCATCTCCCTTCATCCCTTTCTAGAAATATAACGGCTTCACATTCGCCATCATTTTGGTCACTCCAGGGTGTCCAGAGTATGGTGCTTCATGTACTTCTTTCCATACCATGTTCCTTAACTCCACTACGTCAAGAACATACACCCTACCCTTATATCTAAGTAATCCATTATGTTCTAAAAGAAAACCATCGTACCTAAAATCTTGTGGATTATTAGCAAGTGCTTGCTTGACTTGCACATAGTACTCATCCTCTTTGCACTTTTGCAACACTTGTTCCTTAAATTCGGTTTGAATCATTACTATTGAAGCAATATGACGTCTTCGACTTAAGGTGTCAGCAACCCAATTTTATTTCCCTTTTATATAACTGATATTGAATTCATAGTCAACTATCAACTCGAACCATCTTATCTTCCTTACATTCAAATTAGGTTGAGTGAAAAGGTACTTTAACCCATTATGGTCAGTTTTCAATTCAAAGGTTTTACCTAACAAGTAGTGCCTCCACATTTCTAATGCATGAACCACAACTGCTAACTCGAAATCATGTGACACATAATTTTTCTCATAAGGTTTTGAAGATTTCTAGATCCATAAGTAATCACTTGCCCATCTTACATTAGTACTTCTCCTAACCCTTCCCCGCATGCATCTGTAATAACTATAAAGTTACCCTCAAGATTTGGTACTTTCAAGATTGGTGCAATGGTCAACTTCTCTTTAAGTAGATCAAAGGCCTCTTGGCACTTTTCAATCCATTCAAATTTCTTCCCTTTTCTCTGCAAAGAAGTAATTGGAAAGGAAATTTTGGAAAATTTTGCAACGAACTTTCTAGAATACCTAACTAGACCCATAAAACTTCTAACCTCAAACACATTCTTGGGTACAGGCCACTCAAGTACGGCTTTGGTCTTAGCAGGATCCACTTTTTTTTTGTCCATTGAGATGACATGTCCTAGATAGTGCACTCTCCTCTAGAAGAAACTACACTTAGATAGTTTACCATACAACTTGTGCTCTCTCAAGCATTGTTGTACTATCTCTAAATGTCTACAGTGATCTTCCTCGTCCTTAGAATAAATAAAGATTTCATCTAGAAAAAATAAGACAAGTTTATCTAGGCAATCTCTAAACACACTTGTCACCAGATTCATGAATGCAGCAGGTGCATTTTTCAACCCAAAAGGTAAAACTGTAAACTCATAGTGTCTGTATCTACTTCTAAACACAGCCTTAACGATATCTTCATCTCTAATTCTTAACTGGTGATATCCAGATCTCAAATCTATCTTTGAGAATATGGCAGCTCCTCTCATTTGATCGAATAGATCATCAATACAAGGTAACGAATACTTATTCTTCATCATGGCCTTGTTAAGCATACAATATTCGATGCACAATCGCAAGGTACCATCCTTCTTTTTCATAAAAATGATCGGTGCTCCCCAAGGTGAAACACTTGGTCTTATCAACCCTTTTGACATCAGTTCATCCAATTGTGCCTTAAGCTCCATTAGCTCAATTGTTGTCATTTTGTAGGGTACTTTGGAAATAGGCTTAGACCCTAGAATTATATCTGTAGAGAAATCAAATATCCTCTTTGGTGGTAATCTAGGTAACTCCTTTGGAAACACATCCAAAAATTTCTTCAATATAGGATATCTTTCCATGTCAGACATCCTAGTGTCATCTATCTCACCATCTTCCATCTCTTGGAAACTCTGAGAATCAAAAATTTCTTCAAGTTCTTCAAGCTTAACGGTAAAGAGTTTACACCCCTTCTTCTCAGCCTTCGCTAGTTGCATTGTTAAGATTTGATGAATCTTCACCTCTCTAGGTATTCCTTGGAACTTTACTAGGTTACCAAATTCATCTAGGCACTCAATGGTCTTCACATGGCAATATACCTTACCCCTATACCTCCACAACCAATTCATACCTAGGATTACATCATAGTATCCTAACGGTATGACATAAAGGTTTACTTTAGTAGAGAAACAAGGTAGCTCTATCCTAGCCTTGAACAAACATTGTTCCACCTTTGCTCTTGTTTGGTTTGCATATACTACATCCCAAGACATTGCCATGTGTCCAAACTTTCTAGATAATCGTTTAGCTACTCTAGGTGAAATGAAATTTTTAGTTGCACCTGTATCAATAAGAACTGAAATAGGTAGACCAAACAAGATACCTGGAGTTTCAATGGGAGTTTCCTAATACTCAACTTTTCGATCATCTATCGCTGCATGTATCCTCTATTGGAACATTGATCGTTGAGTTGGTAGCAAACTATCAGAAGGCTTACTAGGAGAATCTCTAGCAAAATGGTCTCCCCCACAAGTATAGCAACCTGAAAAGTGTACTTTCTTCTTCACGGACTCACTAGATCAACTTCCGTTTCCACAAATATTATTGGTATTACCACGGTCGAAACCATTTTTCTTCCACTCCCTTCTCATCTCCTTACCACTATTGCGGATTCCTTTCTCCCCTTGCTTAGATACATTTTTTGCAACCTCCACCTTCTTTGGAGTTGGCTTATCAGGAATTTCCACATCCTTCCTACGATCTCTATTTTCCTTCCTGTTGGAGTTAGCTCTAAGCTTTTGCTCCTGCTTAATTGCCTTTGCATATACAAGATCCATAGTTGTTGGACCATGCATATCCACTTCACCTCTGATCTGGTTGTTAATTCCCATTATAAATTTTCTAATGTGAAAGCATTCGTCTTTATGATATATAGGAACATAACACAGAAATCGGATAAACTTCTCCCAGTATTCATTCATCGACATATTTCCTTATCTTAAACTCTGGAAATCTATAAGTTTTTGGTCATAGTATAATTGAGGCAACCATTGCTTGCAGAAAATATCAACAAATTCCTCCCATGTTAATTTCCATGAGTTAATACTAAGTTCCAACTTCTTGTTCATCCACCAAGTTGAAGCTTCTCCAACTAACTAGTAGGCACCCCAAGCGGCTTTAGTGGTCTCAGTGTAATTTCGTATTTCAAATTACTTTTTCATTTGAACCAGTGACGCCTCAGCTTCATCCCTGTTGGTGCTTCCCTCAAACATGGGTGGTACAATCTTTTTCATATCCTTAGAAAGTTCGAAAGCCACACGCTTCTTATTTCTTTCCTCAGACAGTGTTGGTGATCTTTCTTTTTCATGATCACGGGTTCCATTATGTCCATGTGAATATTTTTCAACTTCATTAATGGGAAACTCTTTCTCAACCCTAGCTTTGTCCTTTTCTTGCTCAAGGGTATCTAACCTTGCCAGAATTCGGTAAATTCTAGCTTCAATTCTTGTGAGTCCTTGGCCAACTTCTTGGCTACCTCCAGGATCGGGTTTTACCTAAATGTTTCTACCCATGTTAGACTAAATTATGTTATCAATTATCTTATGGAATCATTAGAAATTATGTTCATATATAAAGAATTCACATAAGATTAAGAACACGCTTTTGATAAATAAATATTTTTTATTCATTTCATAAGGATTTCAATATCCGTTGATTACATGGAGCGACTATTTGGATAGTCGAGTGGAGAGTATCCATCGGATTCACTCTCAGACACATAACTTAATGGACTATATCCTATAGATTGAGAATGTTGTTCAATTCTATATTTTTGTTCATCTCTTAATTGTTCATATCTATCCCAAAATGGATAGTAGCCTTCGGATTTATTAACCGATACATAGTTACGAGGTTCAACTCCAATATGGTGTTCATCAAAAATGTAATCTACCTCTTTCGCAGACATTTGTTCATGAGACCATTTCACATCTGATTGTTCTAGATGTATGTATTCCTCGATCTCATTACTTGAGGAAATTACTATTACTTCAGAAAATGGAAGAACTCTAGGGTCCCTAAAGATGAATGTCAGGTTGACACTTCCTTCTGAGGGCATATCCCTAGAAAGTGACAATGAAAAACTTTTCTAGTGAAATGGAAGGTAGATTGTTATACATAGCCTCCATCTTTATCTTCTTCACATCACTAATCCAAGAAAGTGTGTGACTAAATGTCTCGGTGTCACTCAACCAGACGATATTTTCGTATTTTGTTCCCTCTATGGTTCTAACGATGGCTTCTTTTTCCTTCTTGGCCTTGAGGTAGCACTCATTTTTTATTACTAAATTTTGAGTCGTTAATATGAGATGCACCATCCTGGCACAAGAATTCACCACATTAGATAATGTTGGACAAAAAAAATGACGAGCTTGAATAGGTTCCAAAGCTAAACCTGGTAGCTCTGATACCACATACAACGTGCCAACCGTTCATTGCGGTAAATTTCCTAAGTTTTACTATGCAAGTAAATAATAACCATGTAAGAAGCTATTACAACAAAAAAATCCCTTTCTTTATTAAAAATATATGAACAAAGATTCTATACAACATATAATAAGGATTTCCATTCCATTACAATACTTCTCAAAGTACATTATTCCAAACAAAATACAAAATACATACATAGCTCCAACAAGCTTCGTGACATAAGATATAGATGGTTGAGAAATCTGCCTTTCAAAACCTTGGTCCTTGTCGCCTATTGAGGAGGAGAAGCATTACTCAAGTGCTTTTTTGCCAACCACCAACTCATATGCAGTGCCCTACATATCTATCAATGATAGATGGCCCATCCCTTCGATGAAGGTATTGGTTGGGTAACCCCGTATGACATACCACTCTGATCTTAGTGTTGTATCAGACATGACTAGGATTTATAACCTACACTAGGTAACCCTCAGGGTAAGTGCAAAAAGATGGGGGGCCAAAAAGTGGCCAATTTACTTTTTCACCCCGAAATAGCGAAAAACGTGAGTGCATTACAGTAAAACGCGCTTGCGTTATAACGTGCTCACATTATAACACGCTTGGGTTATGGTTTAAATTTTAAAAAATATGCACATTTTGAGTTCAAAAAATGTGCATTTTTTGAAATTAAAAAAATAAAATCCAAAATACGAGCGCGTTATAACGCGCTCGCATTTTGGTCTACATTGAAATTTTTTTCTTGTCTTTTTCTTGTCTCTTTCTTCTTCTTATCTTTCAGGGAAACTATATACATGAAATAAACATTTAATTATAAGTTGACATTTACATATGGACATTTACTTTCTTATACTTTAAGTTATATTTCATCTATATAGTTTTAGGATGTCTGAGAGTGGATTCGGATCTCTAGGAGTTATAATGCAAATTCTAGAGTTTGGAAGATCTCACAAATTTCAAACTTAGTCAAATTTCAGTAATCTACATGTCAAATTTCAGTAATCAGGAGGTCAAGTTTCAGTACTCAACAAGTTGTATCATATTTCTCTCTCTATCTCACTCATTTTTTATCCCTTTTGCTCTAGACCTCTCTCTCACACTCTCTCCTTCCCTCTATACTTTTATATATCTAACCTCTCTCTCTCCCTCCATCCCTCCCTCCTTCCCTCTCTAATTTTCTCTATCTCCCTCTCTCTCTCTCTCTCTCTTCCTTCCTTCCTCCCCCCCACCTTCCCTCTCTACCTCTCTCTCTCTCCCTCCCTCCTCTCTCTCTTCCTTCTTCCCAACCACCTTCCCTCTCTACTTCTCTCTATCTAACCTATCCCTCTCTTCCTATCTCTCACCCTCCCTCCTCTCTCAATCTCTCCACCTTCCTCCTTCCCTCCTCTCTCTCTCCTTCTCTTTATCACACTTCACTCTCCCTTTATCCCTCCCTCCTCCCCTCTCTAATTCTCTTTATCTCTCTCCCTCCCTCCTCCCCCTCTCTATCTCTCTTTTCCCTATATACTTCTCTCTACCTTTCTCCCTCTCCCTCTCTCCCTCCCTCTCTCTCTCCCTCCCTCTCTCCCTCTCTCTCAATCTCCCAACCTTCCTCCTTCCCTTTGTGTTTCTCTCTCTCACACACACTCTCCCTCCCCCATATCTCTCTCTGGTTTACGCTTTATGGTTTATGGTTTAGGATTTATGGTTTATGGCTTAGGCTTTAGGTCCAACCCCCTCTCTCCCCCCTCTCTCTTGGGTCTATCCCTCCTTTTATCCCTCCCACCCCCTCTCTCTCTCTCTCCCTTAGGTATCTCTCACTCCCTCTATCTCTCTCTATTAGGTCTCTCCCATCTAGGTCCCCTCTCCCTCTCTCAGGTCTCTCCCTTTGACCCTAATGAGAGAACACACACACTCTCTCTCTCTCTCTCTCTAGTCTCTCCCTCCCACCCCCTTCCCACCCCCTTCCCCTCTTCTCAAATCTCTCCCTCCCACCCTAACTAGAGAACACACACTCTCTCTCTGTCTCTCTCTAAGGTCTCTCCCTCACCCCATCTCTTTGTCTCTCTGGTTTCCGTCTCCCACCCCCTCTCCATATCTTAAGTCTCTCCCTCCCACCCTAACTAGATCTCTCTCTCTCTCTTAATCTCTCTCTCTTAATCTCTCTCTCCATCTCTCTCAAGTCTATCCCTCCCAACCCCTCCCCCCCCTCTCTCTCTCTCCCACCCCCTCCCCCTCTCTCAAGTCTCTCCCTCCCATCCTAACTAGAGAACACACACACACATACACACTCTCTCTCTTTATCTCTATCTCTCTCCCATTACCTCTCTGTCCCTCTCCCTCTCACCCCCTCTCCATGTCTTAGGTGTCTCCCTCCCACTGTAACTAGAGAACCCTCTCTCTCTTTCTCTCTCCCCCTATCTCTCAGGTCTCTCTCTCCCACACCCTCTCCCTCTCCCAAGTCTCTCCCTCCCACCCTAACTAGAGAACTCTCTCTCTCTTTCTCTCTCTTAGGTCTCCCTCTCCCACGCCCTCTCCCTCTCTTAAGTCTCTCAATCCCACCCTAACTAGAGAAGTCTCTCAATCCCACCCTAACTAGAGAAGTCTCTCTCTCTCTCTCTCTCTCTCTCTCTCTCTC
>CM021104.1:437783668-437897365 GCA_007115665.2 Sequoiadendron giganteum
CCTCTCCCTCTCTCAAGTCTCTCTCTCACTCACTCACTCCTTCTATCTCTTTCCCCTCTACCCTAGCTTTCCAATTCAATGAAATTGGCAATGTAGTGGCCTGCTTGAAAAAATGGGTCCAAGAAATGGGGTCTCTCGGTGATTGTAATCCCTAGGAGACCCCATTTTTTCAAACAGGCAAGTTAGGTTGCCAATTTCATCGAATTTCCAAGCTAGTGGGCCCACTAGCTTGCCAATTCGATGAAATTGGCAATGTAGTGGCCTTTTTGAAAAAATGGGTCCAAGAAATGGGGTCTCCCGTCGATGTAAATCACTGGGAGACCTCATTTTTTGGGCCCATTTTTTCAAACAAGCCAAGTTAGGTTGTCAATTTGACCGAATTGGCAAGCTAGTGGGTCATCTACCCTTTATCTCTCTCTCGCTCAAGTCTCTACCTCCCACCCCCTCTCACTCTCTCACTCACTCCATCTATCTATCTCCCCTCTACCCTTAACCCTTACCCCTTAAACCCTAATGCCTTAAACTTGAAACCATCTACCCTCTATCTCTCTCAACTCTCTCCCTCCTACCCCCTCTCCCTCTCTCAAGTCTCTCTCTCCCCTCTCCCCTCTACCCTCTACCCTCTATCTATCTCTCTCCCACCACTAGTAGAATTTGGCAAATAAATGACTACGTGACTAAAAATTTTAGTCACATGACTAAAAAATTTAGTCACACGACTAACACTAGTAGTATTTTGAAAATAAATGTCTAATTTGGTCATTTATAAGTGACTAATTTGCTAATTGGGTAAAATCGTAACTAAATGACTAATATCAGACAAATAAAAATGACTAAATAAATGACTACATATATGACTAAATTAATGACTAAATAAATGACTATTACTCCTCTATTCTTTTTTCTTTCGAATTTGATCATAATCCTTAGAAATAATGTGAAATAGAAATAAAAATTATGATCGCTTTTGGTATGCGGAAATTTTCTCTTTCAGGCTTTATATTGTTAATTATTAAAAAAAAGAAGAATTATTTTATAATCTATGAAATCAATTGTGTGTGGATAATCTTTCTTTTATCCAAATTGAAACTCATGTAAAAAGGAGGGAATTCATTCCAATTTCATTTGTCCTAATTGCTACTATAATCCAAATCAATTCTCACCATATTTTTTATTTTGCAAATCTTGATTATTATCTTAAAGTGTCATAAAGTATTCTTTTTTGCAAAGGTTTTTAGTATTTAGCAACTTGAAATCATTTGATCTTAAACCCTTAGGTTTGTATAGGGAATGGGTTTACATTAAATTTTATTTCATTGAGTCCATTTTATGTTGTATAGGGTTTTTAAGTCTTTGGTTTCTTTGCAAAATTAAAAAGGGGTGATATTCTTATAGCAAAACATTATAAAAGGTATTTTTATCCTTTTAAATGACCTTTTCATCAAAATCCACGTGAAAATGAGCAAGAGATAAGTTAAAAAAATTGTTTTTGGAATAAAGGAGGGAAACTTGCACATGTTTCATGAATGCAAGGAGTTTTCACTTATTTTGGCAAAATAGATTGGAGATAGCACGAGATCTGCAGAGAAAGATTCAAATTTTGAGGGGAAACTGTGTTTGCGGCTTCTAACATCCCTTAATGGACACCATCTCTTAAGGTGCTTCTAACATTGATGTTCCACTGTTAGTTGATAATAAAGTCCTGTCACCATCAGTAGATGCATATATCTAATATGTTGAAGATTTCCCTCCGTTCATGAGCACCACACAAATTTTCTTGAGTCGCCCAAGTATTACTAACTATATTCGTTATAGATTGAACCATGTTTTGGAGTGGATAGGTACCATCATACCTAATATAACTTGAAGGAAACATCAAAGAGATAATGATAACATTGTCCTTTTGTTAAGTCTATGAGAATGTTTATTTTTCAAGTTCTATTATGTTCCACTATGAACTACTCTTTAGGTCCTCATTGATTACCTTATGATCATTACTTGTAGCATACACATGATGTTCTCTCCTTTTCAATCCATCTGATCTTTCAAGAAACTGAGTTTCCTTTATTGCTTGAGAATTCTCCACTTGTATTTATCAACTTCAGAGATTTTTGAAATTTGAAAGTAGTAGGATAGTTGATGTGTTTGTATTCAACAATACTGTGCAAGGGTGCTTTGCCATACAAAAAATAGATCCAACAATTTCCCCATCATGCACATTAGATGTAAAAAATGACCCAATGACTAAATCATGCAAGAGAATTTGACCCTTTATATGATCAATTGCCTAATTCTTTTTATATCAATCAATGTCCCCACTGAAATAATCATTGGTAAATCAATAAACTATCACATACAACCTTGGCCCATTCAAATGAGCTTCTAGCTATCATTGCATGCCTATGCTATCCTTAAAACCTTTCTCTTTGTCCATTGTTAACTGTCCCAAAAAGAGTATTTAACTATTCATGACCTAGAACCTTTCTTTGACCTTGCAGACTATCCTTAGGGAAATCACACCTTCACTATTGTACTTCTTGATGATGCATAGATGTTAGTATTTGAATTAAATAAATTGGACAATAGAAGATCTAAGAAAAAGGAGATGTTGTCCATTTGAGGGGCTGGAAAATTACATAAGCATCAAGACATGGTATATCATTTTGAGTTGTTGCACTTTCTCTTTATTATTGTCCTCTAGAAACAAGGCCACAATGTGTCCCTTTAATGGATTGATCTTCTTTATGCAGGTTGTCCTATGGAATGAGGCTATATCCATGCTAAGGACCTTATCTTGGATATCATATATTCAATCCTATACTTCAATCATCTGTATGTTTCTCTTATCTATCCTTTACACATTAAGCATTGATAAGTGTATCATAGGTACTAACATAAGGTTTTATACTTGTTGAATGAACTATTAGCTATAGAACCTTATTGTTATACTTGCTACTCTTTAGGCTGCATTTAAACTCTACTACATCATTCATATAGACTTATTTGCACTATATGTCAACTATTCACAGGACTATCCATTTTGTGCATTAGGGTAAATCTCTAGCAAAGTTAATGAGAAAAGTAGGAATCAATTCTATAAAGCCTCTTCAAATTCATAATTGTTGAGACATACTTCTTCATTGTGCTTACAAGATTTTCTTGAAAATTTTACCTCCATCAAGGTATGTTAAAGGAGCTTCACCTTCAAGTGAAAAGGCACCACTAACCTCATTTCTAGATTTCACTTCCCTTGATCTTTGTTATGGCATGTTTTTCATGTATGACAGTGTTCTTTTGTGACTACCCTTTTCTTTTTGTTTGGTTCTTGGCTTTCAATTCTCTATACTCTTTTATTTGCACTACAAATTGCCCCTTTATGACTGTGTCATTTTGCATGCTATGGCCATTATGTCACTTATTTCCATGAATGTCATTAAGGGGATGTGGGTGATAAGTCTACTTCTTATCATGCAAACCTCATGTTGATCTTCATCCTTTATGACAGTGATCGTGATGTTGCATATACTGTTCTTGCTTTCCATTACTTCATTGTTGTTACAATCTTGTGCTTTCACTGATATAATGATAATGCTCTTTGACATTGAATGAATCTCATTGATTTTGACCCCTTTTCACTTTGTTCCATGGTATTTTACATCTTCTTTGTGCATGATATCGGGTCACATGGCATTCATAACAACTGCTATTATCTCCTTCATTTTTCTATGATCCTCTAACACTCATATGCTTTGATATAAAAATGATCATTTGCAACTATTTTTCCTCTATATATTATCTTTTATTCCTATCCCTTGCATGCCTTGGACTATTGTTATCATGCATTGAAAATTGGAACTCTTTATTCATAATATTGATAACTCATTGGCACTATCATTGTTTGTATTCACTGATATCTTATGATTATTGTTCTTCATAGTAAATCCTTAAAATCATTGTTCTGATAAAAACATAATTTTTCTCTTTTATTTTTACATTATGATCTCATTGCTTTGAACCTTGTGCTTTGTGATTATCACATATTTGTTACAATCTCTTCAAGGACTAACATTCTTTCTCTATTGACTACTAGAGACCCCTTTGATCTTATAACCCCAAGCCTCTTAAAGAAAACTTAGAATCAAATGGCAATAGTGAACAAAAAACCATCATAGCTAATTTTATTTCTTTTCCAAGAGAATTCAATGAAAATATAATGGAAAACACACATCACTATGTGGGGTATGGTTTATTTGATTTGAAAACCTACCTTCAACGTCCAAGTCAAAAAGTCAGCCTACCAAGTCTGTGTCGAGTCCTCCAAGTCTTAAGTCAAAAATCAGCCTATGAAGACTGTTTTACATCCAAATCTTGTATTTATCATACAAGTATGATAAATGTTTGAAAATACTATACACAATTGTATGATACAATGCATAAATTTGTACGCTTTCTCATTATATCAAAAACTTCAAACTACAACTCACAAAAATTAGAAATGAGATAAAAAAAAACTTATTGTCAAGTACAATTTTCTCCAAATCAAAATTGCATTATCCAATTTACATAATGTTTTGTTTAACTGATTTTTGTGGAAAAAAACACTTAGTGTACAAAGTAAAGCAAGAGTTTTTTTCCAAGATTTCAAAGGCTTGTTGTTCACAAGGCCAAGAAGATCATTATTGACCATAGCAGAAACCACCTGCACTAATAGTGTTAAGTGAGAAAATATTCCACAGAAAGAAATATATTTTAGATAAACAGAGCCAGTTGGCCTTCTAAAATCTAGATAGTTGAATACAAGGAGGGTAAAACATAAAACATTAAAATACTTTAAGATGTTGCAAATGCAATGCAATTAGTATAGAAGCATAACATTAAGATAGGAATAATTCATTTTTCTTAAATATTCATCACGAGTTTTCTCCTGTAAGGAACTCCCCCCGACATGAGCAATGAGAAGTGCATCTGCCATCTTGTTTGTTGATAGGCATTGCATGAATGCTCCTTTATAATCACCAACAACTAAAGAACTTTGAATGGCTTCATCGCATTCTTAGTATTCAGTTGAATCTTTAGTAGCTTCATGTTGCACCTCTTCTCCATTACCGAGGGTATCCTTCCCAACAAAAAAATCATTTTCAGTGAGAGGAAGTGAGGAATCTTCTTTCGAACTATGCAAATTATCAAAAAACTCCTCACCATTGTCTTTGGGGGATGTAACATCTTGTCCACCTTTTGATTGAACTAATGGATCTAATTGTGTTGTATCATCAAGAGTGACATTGTTGATTATTTCACTGCTAATATCATCAATGTTGGCAGATTGAGCTTCTGGTAAGTCTTGATTCTCTATTGACTGCACTTGAAATCCAAGGTGCTCAAGTAGCTTTGTCCTAGCATTGCCTTCATCTTCAAACATGACTCTTAGGAAATTCCATGTCTCCCTCTCTTCTTCCAAACTAAATCAATGCAGAAACCAAAAATTTGCAAGTGAAATAATACAAATCAATGTAAAGTGTTATTAATCCCATTCAAATAGTATCCACAAATAACTTGCTGAGAATCTTGAGACTTCTTATCGCACAAATCTCAACAATGATTTTTCACCATCTACTATTGCAGCTTCAAACTCTGTTGAACGAAGAACTAGACTATCCTTAGTAACAAGATTGTGTATATATACCTATGAAAATAGAAAAAAAATAAGACCATATATCATCTTAATGACATGTACCAAAGAATAAATTATACTCTACCTCAGAAGAGCCAACAACACTCTATGATGTTGTACCAGGCTGAAATGTAGCAAGCTTTCCTCCAAATCCAAAACTGACACCAATTGGTCTCTTCAACCACTTAGGAGCTTTCAAGAGTGCACCTGAAAAGGGAAAAATGAAAAGATAGACATCATGTATTTGCATATAGGATCCCAATTCATTGGGGGATGTAACATCTTGTCCACCTTTTGACCGAACTGATGGACCTAATTGTGTTGTATCATCAAGAGTGACATTGTTGATTGTTTCACTGCTAATATCATCAATGTTGGCAGATTGAGCTTCCTATAAGTCTTGATTCTCTGTTGACTGCACTTGAAATCCAAGGTGCTCAAGTAGCTTTTTCCTAGCATTGCCTTCATCTTCAAACATGACTCTTAGTAAATTCCATGTCTCCCTCTCTTCTTCCAAACTAAATCAATGCAAAAACCAAAAATTTGCAAGTGAAACAATACAAATCAATGTAAATTGTTATTAATCCCATTCAAAAAGTATCCACAAATAAGTAATTGAGAATCCTGAGACTTCTTGTCGCACAAAGCTCAATGATGATTTCTCACCATCTGCTATTGCAACTTCAAACTCTGTTGAACGAAGCACCAGACTATCCTCGGTAACGAGATTGTGTATATATACCTATGAAAATAGCAGAAAAATAAGACCATATATCATCTTAATGACATGTACCAAAGAATAAATTGTACTCTACCTCAGAAGAGCCAACAACACTATGTGACGTTGTACCAAGCCGAAATGAAGCAAGCTTTCCTCCAAATCCAAAACTGACACCAACTGGTCTCTTCAACCACTTAGGAGCTTTCAAGAGTGGACTTTGCAAGATCCACATCAATCTAGATAAGCATTTGGACTTATATATTAAGACTCAAAAGTCAAATATCACAAAAACAAGTAAACAACTAAATACTCAAATCTTATCAGCAGGGGCACTTTCAAGTTTTACTTTCATAACACAGCCAATGCAGAAGAAAGAAATACAGAAAGCAACTCAAAGGGATATGAAAGTACAAGTTACATGAGTAACAACCATGAAAACAAATCAAAAAAAATAATTGTATTATCTGAACTCAAAAATAGATTATAAGTTAGAGACGACAAACCTTTAAATGTTGTTTATCTAGTGGTTTACATAACTTGTCTATATTTATAAGTCAAACAACTTGTAAAATGTATAATTGTTGGCATGGGAATGAAATTGGATTGTTGATGACGTTTTTTATTCTCATGGACAGGTATTGAAGCACTTGCATGGGAGATAAATCTTGTTTGGATAGGACCTAGAGACTTTTGAAAAGGCGGGCAAGGAATTCAGAGTTTGTTGCAATGAATTTGAAGTCAACGAGGCCCTCTGCAGTGAATTCAGAGGTAATTCAAAACCCTCATTGCCGAAAGTATGCTGGTAGGAAACATAGGCATATTCCATTCTTAGTAGGTAAACTTCAAATGAATGTAAGATAGATCTGAAAACAATGACTCATTATATCCTCTTCTTTCTGTTATGGTCTGTACTAAAAGTGACTACTTTCAACAATGTTTTGGCATCTCTGTTTTCATATTTATGTTTTTTCTTTAAATCAGAAACTAAATTAATATAGGAATGCACAATATTATAGATGGATGAGCGTCAAAGGTTGATTATGGATCAATATCATGCATATGATGAGGGAGTAGTTGATGAGAGGGATAATGACAATTATCCATGTCCATGTAAAAATTGTCTTGGTGGAAAGGTGAAAAAAAGAAATATGATTTATCGACATATGATAAGATATGGGCATAGTGGTATAAGCCCTCAGGCTTACAATTATTATGAAGATATGATAGAATTTCAGACTGTGAGAGATGAAGAGGCAACAAACATAGATGACGTGGCATCAAACATAGATGAAGAGGCAAAAATGTTTGACGAAGGGTTTGAAGTTGATTAAATTTTGAATGAGGGTCTAAACGATGATTGGGCCAAGTCAATGGACAATGCTTTAAAGCTTGTGTATGCTAATTGCAAGTTAAGTCATTTGACAACAATCCTTCAAATTCCTAACTTGCAAGTGGTGCATGGTTGGACAAATGAGAGTGTAGATCAGTTATTGGCATTATCAAGTTCATTGTTACCAACTGACTCCACATTACCAACAAAATGAAGTCAATGTAAAAAGAAAATCAGTAAGCTCGGCTTGGGGTATGAAAACATACACACATGTGTGAATGGTTGTGTATTATTTTAAAAAAATCTTGCAAATGAGAGTGAATGTCTGAAATGTCATGAACTAAGGTATAGACAAGGGTTGAAATCAGTTGTGGTTCCTAGAAAGGTTCTTCTCCAGTTTTCGATAATCCTATGATTACTCTGAATGTATAGGTGTTGAGACATTGTTGAACTTATGCAGTGGCATGCCCAAAATAAGAGCATTGATGGAAAACAATGACATGTGCCTGATTCTAGGACGTGGATGGAATTTGATAATAGATGGCCCAATTTTTCTTAAGATCCTCATAATATAAGGTTGGGTTTGGCTCTAGATGGGGTGAACCCATTCTCAGATCAAAGTACTAAATGGTCAACTTGGCCAATGTTTCTAATAAATTATAACTTGCCTCCATGGTTAGCAACTAACCCATTTTTCTTAATGTTATCATTGATTATACCAGGAAAGAAAAGTGTGACTTCAGATACAATAGATGCTTATCTAGAGCCATTATATGATGAGCTAATGGAATTGTGGAAAGGAATTCAAGCAATTCAATATTTAAGGGATGGTCATTCAATCAAAGTCACTTTAAGAGCTTCCTTAATGTTTACGATTCATGATCTTCCTGCATATGGCACATTGTCTAGTCTCTTTGTTCATGGATACCATGGATGTCTTGCTTGCAACTTTAAGGATTTTGTGAGGCACTCAAGAATTTTGCATAAGTGTATTTATTGTGGAAATCGTGCTTACCTTAAAATGGATCATCCATATAGTCGACAAAAAACATGTTTCAATGGTCAAGAAGATAATCATGAAGCGCCATTGCTAATAACAGGTGATTACATTGTTGAGAATGGACAAAAAAGAATGTCATTTATTGAAAATGATGGGATTTCTGGCAATAGATATGATCCATGTAATGAAAGCGGTGTAAAACGGTTATGCATATTGTATAAGTTGCCATACTTTAAGGATATAGCCATTAGGCATATTGTTGACTTTATGTATACTGAGAAAAATATAGCTTATGCTATTATAGAAACTCTTTTTGGTGCTCTTGATACTATTTCATCATGTGAAGACTTTCGAGAAATAAAGATTCGTTGAAATATTTGGGTTGAAAAATATGATAATGAAAAATATAGAAAACCTAGTGCTCCTTATGTCTGGACAAAGGAACAATATGCACAATTCTTACAGTTGATGTCTCAGAATCGCTTTCCCATTGGATATGTAAGTAGCAGCATCAGAAGCCAAATTGACATTAATAGCTTAAGAGGCCTCAAGACCCATGACTATCATGTCATAATCGAGAATATTTTACCTATTGTGATAAATATATCAAGTTTGGAAAAGGGGCCAAGATTGGCAATTATAAGGTTGGGCCTAATATTAAAGAGAATGAGTTTACATGTATTAGATCCTTCAAACTTTGATAGTTTGAGGGAGGAGGTTGTTGACATCCTTTGTCTATTGGAACGATAATTTCCACCAACAATCTTTAACATTTCTATGCATCTTTTGCTACATCTAGAATATGAACGAGATGGATGTATCCTATAGAATGATATATGAAGGTTTTGAAAAAAATTGTTCGTACTAGGGAAAAACCAGAAGGCAACATGTCTAAGGGATATTCAATGCAAGAGGCCATGGGATTTTGCACATAATATATGAAGGGTTTTAAAAATGTCAATCGACATGTATGGGATGATGATGAAGATGAGAGAGTTGTAGGTGAAGTATTAGAAGGCAATGGATGTCGCTCCAAACTATCATATCAAGAAAGAAGTGCAATACATGCCTTTATTCTTCAAAACACATCTTCGTTTGATAAGTGGCACGGGTAAAAAAAATACACAATAATTTATTTACTCAATTGCATTTACACATTTATATTATTAATCTTACTATTTGTAAGTCATTATTCTATGTAGAAAATATGAAGAAGAGAATCAAATTTGGATGCAACATCGATCTCAAAGGCGCAAACGTCATGATTTGATTGGAGGTGATTCTTTTCCCAAATTTGAAGAATGGATTGCTAATGCAATTAGTGATGCAAAAGAAGAAGGTCAAGATATAACAACAGAGGAAAGTGAGCTTTCACAACCTCCACATTTATGGGCTATGCATTTTAGTGGAATGTGGGCCTTTGGTAGTCATTTAAGAGTGGAAGAAAAATACAAAGGAAAAACAGATTGTGATTGTGTTGTTAGTGTTGAATTTCTTCATGAAATTGAGAAGAAATTTTATGTTGGATTCATCCAAGAAATTATTCAAGTGGATTTTTGTGAAAATAGTCCTATATTATTAAAATGTAAGTGGATCCGACCATCTGCAGTACAATTTGATGAGTATGGATTTGTACGTGCAAATACACGACAATTTTTTATTAGAGACAGATGAGTCGTATGTTTCCCCTCTTCAAATTAACCAATAATTTCTAATTGATGATGTAAGAAACCCAAGTTGGTCATATGTCATTCAAACAGAGTCTCGTTTGAGATGAAAATTCATGGAAGTTGTTGATGTAATGCCTGATGGGCAATATGTTAATTTACAAGAAACATTCGAAGAAGTGGATGAAGACAATAAGGGACTGTTTGAAGAAGATATTTGATTACCAATGAAGATATTGGGAGAGATAATGTATTGCATGTCACAAATGAGGATGAGGAAGAAAATCAAGTAGATGCAAACATGAGTGATTAGGATTCTGATCTTGCTGGAAATGCAGATGATTATTGATGAGCCCCATTTTATGACCTTTTATGTAAGACTTTTATATTGTTTTAAGACTATTTTATGTTTTAAGGACACATACCTTTAGACTAATACCTGTTTCAAAGCTTTAATGTTGAACAAAGTTGCTATATGAATGCAATATGGATATGTTTTCATATAAAAATGAGGATGCAATATGAATATGTTTTCATATATGAATGCAATATGAATATGTTTTCATATATAAATGTTGTATGAAATATGGATGCAATATGAATATGTATACCATCATTACTTTACTTTGACAATGATCTTTTCTTAACAACTCCTCTAGACTATTTATTGCTTTTATATATGTTCTTTATCACTATCATTGTTCTAGCATCCTTTATAAAAGCCATCATTGAAGCATTGTTAAACATTGTTTCTATGTTTTCTTTTACACTTTTTTACTAAAATAGCATTGTCTTCCCTACATATGTCATTATCTTTAGCCCTATGTTGTAATATTATTGTATACCATTTCCTTGTGAACTGCTTTAACACTTCCAAATTACTATAACATATTAAAAGGGTTTTAATTCTCTAAAAGAAGCCAATTAATCACATCACACAAGAACAACAAATATGTTTTGATAAATCAAAAATATCCTTGATATATCAACTTAAATAATAAGGAAATATTATGTTGGAGACAACCATATAGCTAAATATATTTAACAAATAGTTGATACCAATATGAAGCCACAAACTCAAATTTCTTTCATTGATCTCCTCAAATCATACTTGCAACATAGTATTTTGAAATGTAAACATCATAGAAGTGTTTTACTGTCTATCCATCCCTATTCACCTATCCCTTTTGTCACTATGTAACATATTTATATATATCAAAACTTTGAAGGATCGCACCCCTTCATGAAATATCTTTTGATAATAACAACAACTAAAATTGATTAAACATAAACAATTAGGCTCTAGTTAGCCATAAGTGAACTTTTGATAGATGGTCCAGATTGTTGGAATAATGGATGCACAGGTGGCCTTGATGAAGCTGCAGACTTCAATGGAGGACCTTTGCCAGGAAGAAATATTCACCCACACAGAAAGTATGATAATGACATTCAAAATAGAGATTCTATTATGATGATCTGGATTGATTTACAAAGAGTACAATGCCTGATTATATAGGCAAGAGCAAAACCTAAAATGCATAAGATGTTTCCAAGTGTTCAAATCACACTACATGTGACAACATGAAACCCTAACCAACTACCTAGGGAATGATAACAAGATGGAGATAAGTTCTAGAAAAGACAACTCATCTTCTAGAAGGGAATCTTATCTCAACACCATTATTAAATGATTAAAAAGCAACCTAGGACTAATATGATTAATTAATACCTAAGTTAACTTATGCTAGTGTAATAAATAATTAATTACACTAACACCCCCCCATAAGTGCAACTTAGGGAGGAAATGAAAAATGCAATGATTATGCATGATGATGATGGGTCTCAGCTGATGGCCATATTAGGTACCCATGTACATAGGATGAAAATGCAACTAATCTCCCACAAATAGAGAAAAGAGGGAAAACCTAGTGGGAAGAAAACCCCTCTCCAAAAAAGGAGATGTAATGCAGAAAGGTGATGATTAGAGGACTCAACATCATCCCCCCAAGGACAACAATCATCACATGGATACAATACAATCAATGGCCCCCCCATAGGAGGGAAATAGAGAGACAATATAGCCCCCCCAGAAAATGTGATCACCTGCAAAAAGGGTAAGTGTATGTAGAAAAAATATGATCCAGTGTCGACAATCAACTTGTCTCCCTTTTGGAAGAAACATAACCACGTGCAAGTGTAGAGATGCTTCCCATTCCAAATAGGAATTGAAGGAAGGAAGGATCTATATGAATGTTGATGATGTCTCTAAAAGCTTCTCATGTGTCTCCTTGCCTAATGAAGATGAAGATGCCACAAACCACTCAGGTACATACCCAATCAATGTAGAAAGTGACAAATCAGGATGATGCAGAAATTGATGCTGAACATGATCCAAAGACTGTATTGTGATTTTCCTTCCATTGAAGGAATAGATGGAGACTTGATTGCCCCCCCATAATGAAGTGTCCTCAAAACCACTGAGATAAGACTGAAGCCAAACCAATGGTGGATGCGAAAGAAACTCAGATGAAGATGGAGGAAGTCTCATAAATGAAATATCTGAATAGAGGAGTGATGTCCCCTCAAGAATGTCCTGATGAATGATGATGATGGAAGCCTCAATCAATGAATTTGAACAAGGAATCACTGAATGTGAAGGGATACCAGTTGTCTCTGATGGAGAAGTAGAATCATCTGTAGCAACCTTGTCAACCTCTTCAGAAGATTCAAGGAAATCCAAACAAACAACCTCCTGCATAACAATATCATCATGGGGTATCTGATCTGAAACTTGACATTTTGAAACCTGATCATTGAGGAAGGATGGAGTATTTGAATCTCCATATATCTCCCAAAGCTTAGTCCAAAGGATGTCAGGACAATCACAATGATCAAAAGAACTCAAAACATCACAATCAACATGCATTGAAATGATCTCTAAGACTGTATATCTATTGCAACTCCAAGAAAACTCATGAATACCTTCACTCGGATGGGGAACTATACCAAACAGATGTGGCAATAAATCAAGTGATTGGAGATGGTGGATGATCCCATCCCGCCATTGTTTATAATTTCTCGTGTGCAACATAGTCAAAGAAGAATAATATGCAAGCCCCATAATGTACAAACAAATTTCTCCAAAATACAAAGATAATGATCTTCAATATCAAATAGAAACTTCCAAATCTGATATGCAACTGAAGTGATGCCACCCAAAACAAAAATACCTTTTCCCAAGCTTCAGGATATCCAAGTTATTGAACAAATGCACCAAATTGAACAAAACCAATGCAAGAGTACCTGGAGCTGAAACTAATCAAAGTGACTGGACTGATGAAAAAGAGCTCTGAATCACCTTCCTGATGCTGCTGGAATCACTGAATTTCTATCAACAGTTGCAAAGATATGAGAATTTATGTCCAAAATGAAGGGTTGACTTTAGTTGACTATAGATTTTTTTGATAGAGAAATTCTACAAAATAGACTACACCACTAGAAAGTAGGCTGAATCCTCTTTCCGACAATATCTCGTTTTTCGAATTTCGACACCATGGCGCAAAGATATGGTGATTTGAAAAAATCTGCCCTATTAGGGCCTGCAGTCTAAACAGGTGCAAAACATAAGCACCTGGGGGCAAAAAAAACGGAGCCCTTGGTCGTTGATAGGACTACAGGCTTTAAGTCCTGCAAAAAATTGGAGCGCCGCCGGGCGGTACCACTGGGAACAAGCGGAGCCGTCAGTCACGGATAGGACCGAGGCTGGCGATGAGGGCTCGGTGGAGATAAGCGACGGAAACAGTCGCCGGAGGATGCGTCGGTGCCAATGATGGTGATGACAGCGGTCAGCGGAACGGTCGACGGCGATGTGACAGACGGGGGCCGGGAGAAACGCCAGTGACTAGATCGGTCGGTCGGATGGATGTGACAGGGCTGTCGCCGATGAAAGCACAGGCGGCAGGGGAGAACGGTTGTCGATCGGGATGATGTGACAGCCGATGTGACCGGGCCGACAGAGATGACGTTGGATGACGGCAGCCGAAGGGACAGGGCCGGTTGGAGTCTGCAGACCCAAATTAAATATTGCAAAGAATTTGCAATAGATGTCGAAACTTGTATTTTAAAAAAAAAAAACCTACAGATAATATAAAAACTGACGGAGCAGAAAACTATAGTCCCCCAAAAAAATAATTATTCCGATTGTCAAATAAAATACCAAGTCGCCCGCAAATGAAATTTTTGCAAGAACTATAGGAAAAATAGTCCGTTTTTTGAAATAAAAAATGCCCAATGACCTAAAACAAATTTGCCATGATGGAGGACTGAAAGGGAGGATATTTTTTTTCTGCAAATGTATACGGATAGTACAAAATGCAAAAACCCTAGATATACCTCAAATGGCTGAATATGTCCAAATCGGAGCCAAACTTTCTTGATCCTGGGATGAACCTTCACTGGAACAACTCTAATACCATGTTGGAATAATGGATGCACAGGTGGCCTTGATGAAGCTGCAGACTTCAATGGAGGACCTTTGCCAGGAAGAAATATTCACCCACACAGAAAGTATGATAATGACATTCAAAATAGAGATTCTATTATGATGATCTGGATTGATTTACAAAGAGTACATATGCCTTATTATATAGGCAAGAGCAAAACCTAAAATGCATAAGATGTTGCCAAGTGTTCAAATCACACTACATGTGACAACATGAAACCCTAACCAACTACCTAGGGAATGATAACAAGATGGAGATAAGTTCTAGAAAAGACAACTCATCTTCTAGAAGGGAATCTTATCTCAACAACATTATTAAATGATTAAAAAGCAACCTAGGACTAATATGATTAATTAATACCTAAGTTAACTTATGCTAGTGTAATAAATAATTAATTACACTAACACAGATAATCTCATCTTTTGTGAGTATCAGCATCTCCTAATGCATTCCTGACTGTTATCTCTGTGCTCACCATTTTCTCATTCTGCTCGCATGCTTCATCCAATGTCAAGTCTTTACCTGTAGCCACTTCCAAAGTCTTTTGTAGTATCAACTTGTATTCTTCAATCCATTTAGTCTTTTCTTTTTTTTTTCCATCATTTTCAAACAATGTTGGTATTCCTTCATTTGTGGCATAAATTAATCCTTTTGCATCTCCTTGAAGTTCCTCATAGTAATCTTCGTGCTTTCTTATGATTTCCTTAGTAGTAGTGCTAGCCTGATTATCAAGAGTATCTCTCTTCTGTATTTCTTGAAATTTGTCTTGGATTCCCGTCACTAATTCTTTTATGCTCCTACTCTGCAACATAATTCTTTGAGTGAGTTACCCAGAGTTTTCTCAGCCAAACCATCAAGTTAGCCTGTCTTTTTCTAATCATTGCAGAAAGTGTATCAAATTTGCCTTGAGAATATACATCTGATCCTTCCCACTTGTCCTTTGTTTGAGAGATCTCTCCTTGAGTCAGCAACCTAGTGGATCTTTTCAATGTGTTTTCAATCATATCCTTCAGGCGATCATTTTCCCTAAGTATCCTTTCATTGTTTATTTTATACATTTCCTTTTCTTTGATCAATGTTTGGATCTGGGCTTTATTTAGCTTGGTAACATTGATGCCAATCTCAGTTGTAGCCACAGGATCAACTTCTCCAACTTTCAGTGTCAGGACATGTCCAAAAACCTTTTCAATTTCAATAATAATATACTTCTTATGTGGTGGATACAGGGCCCAGATCATAAGGGAACCTTCATTGGGGTTATACTTTGATCCTTTATGCACTTATGTCACTCCCTCAGGGCTAAGCTTATGTGTAGCATTGTTATCCTTCAAGAAATTGTCAAAAACAAGGGCAAAGTTTAGATCCAATCCTAGGAAAATCATGACACCTGAATCTTCTAACAATTTTCTCCCTCTCTCTAGGGTCATATCTTTCATTTCCTTTTCCTCACTTAGCTTCAAATTATTCAATAATTGATCCTCATTATTTGGTGTTACATTTTCAACAGATTCTCTTATTGCTTTTCCCTTCTGTTTGTACAAGAAGGCTTTGAATTATGGAGATTTCACAAACTCATCATCTGCTACAAAGGATCTATCAGCCATTTGCCTCGTGTCTGTATCTGAACCCTCTTCAATTTTTGGTTCTCTAGGAGGAAGCTTATAATCCTTAGTTTTCAATCTGGAGATTTTATCGGTTGGACCTTGAGACCCCTCATCACCAGGTGACTCCTCACCAGAAGATAACAACTCCACATCTTGTATCTCTTTTATTTTTTGTTCTACTCCCTTGTTATATTCATCAACAACCCTCTCAGCTTCATTGAAATCCAAATTTCTGATCAAATCATCATACTGATAAGGTATATGATTATACCCGCATAAGTTCATCTTTTTCTTAGCAAATTCAATGTATCCCTCCAAATCAAACCCTTTTCATGGTGGAGCTTTCTTCAAATCAAAATGCAATAACTTATCCACAATCGAATCATACCCTTCCTTCGACAATATAGTGAAATATCCAAAGCACAAAGTGCTTGGCATGAATTCCTATTTTCCAAAGGAACTTAAATTCATTACACTTGAGAAATCCATTTGCCTAACAATTTCCAAGTAGGCAATTCTATCAGGCATTGTTTTAGGCAAGATGAATGGTGTATCTTCAAAACCATACACTCCAATCATAGTAGCATCTTCAAAACAATACCAATCTCCCCAGTTGTGGCCAATAGGTCCATTGAAATCTTTGGGTCTAAGGAACCTCTTAATCTCATCAGACAATGCATAGTCACAAGGATGATTAAAGAATATGTACAATGGTTTAACAAAGTATTCTTCAAAATGCACAAAACTTGAATTGGCAAACCTGCTATCCCAAATAGCAATCCATAACTGAATTGGTAACAATTTACCCTCCCTATAAAACTATGCAATCCTTAGCTCTTTTGGCCACATTCCCAATTCTTGTCCATAATACAATATTATATGCATAAAAATAGAGTATTGCTTGAAATGTAAAACATGGGATCCATTCTTTATTGCCATTAGCCGTAAATCAACTCCTTTGAAGATGTATGAAGCATAATCAAAGGGTCTGGCATTGTGATACTAAACATCAACTACAATTATCATTGGTACAATTGATATAAGCTTAGGATCTTCCATCCCTAACACCTGACATACTGATAAGCATGTATATTTCAAATAGGGCTCAAATAAGTCTACATAAAATGGAGGCTCATCATTGTCATCCAGTGGAACCAGATTTCCATCCCTTTTAGGTCTATGCAACTGTAATATCCACCCCTTATAGGTGGTATCCATTCTCCAAAATTCTTTCTCCAAATTCTCATGCACAATAGCTTCGTCACATGTGCCTTCTAGGTTAAAAACTTCACAAATTGCAGCTTCTGACACATGTATGCTAGGTTTACCCAATGAATTGCAAATAGCTTTGAGTTTTGGATTGTAATGGGTAGCTAAGAGTTTTATTAATTCCACATCCACAAATATGTTTGGGACAACCAATTTTCCCAAGTTGAATTTCAAGGGATTGCATACCGGCTGGAACCTATCCCTCTGACGATAGTGAAACATAAATAGTTCATATCCCCAAATTGAAGTCCACACATTCTTATGTGTTTGAATTTTTTCTCAAATTTATCCACATCTACCCTAAGTTGTGCAGAACGTTTGGCTTTAGGTCCTGAGCTAGGTAGTTGCTCAATAAGATCTTGATTCAATTTCCTTTCAGTTGTTTTTGATTCATCCCTAGTCTCAATATTTTGCTTTTTCCCCTAGGATGACTACCCTCGCCCTGCTTTTTTCTACCTTTTGATTTTCCATAGCTCGAACCCTCCATTTTATTTTCTCAATTTGATATAATTAAAAATACAATTACAGAGAATTCACAAGCTTACTTGAAAATCTTTGGCTGCACAAAATTCTCTGGCTTCTATCCATTCTCTCGTTCCTTTTGCTGCCAACCCTGCAAATCCTCCTCAATTATTCTCATTTCACATAGAGAATTATCTATACAGTGTGTATCCATGTGGCCATTAATGTCTAGCTTTGAACACGAGTGTAGCAGATTTTTTGAATTTATCACTGTTAGACCGAATGATTATATCAGCAAGAACTATTTAAACTTTGGTCGATCTATGAGTTTGAATCAAGCAAAGTGTTCATTAGACACCTTATGTGGTCGGGGAGACCAAATATCATTCTTAGCGATGTTAAATAGTTCATCTTTTTATTCATATCACCTTCAGAAAGAGATTTATTAAGTCGCTTAGATATCAGAACTGTCATCAAGTGTTACTCTGACAAGCTTTGATCCATTCGTATTACCATTGGCAAGAGAATAAGTATCGCTAAAAGATCTGAAAGTTACTCTGACATTATAAGTCTCCCCAATGTATCATATTCCTCCTTTGGATGAATCGACAAGACTCTCTCTAATATTACTTTCATTGGTGTTACATATGGAATCGAGAAGACATTTGAAACTCATTCCGACAGCACATGTCTCCCCGACATGTTCCTTTTTGCTTTATCAGTGAAACAAAGTGAACGTCTTACCGATGAAACTCCATCGGCATGACATGTATGCTTCGGATGACTTGAGGATCTCACTCCGATGGTATTGTTCTTGTTGATAACCTTTTCATAGGTGAAACATCAGGCTTTGTCTTCCCGGATATGTATCCTCCTCAATTTTTGATTGATGTGATAAGGTTGAGCTTTCACTGATATGCCAAAAATGCTTGAATTGAAAGGTTATAACTTATGGGTCAGAGAGACATGGACATAGTCATGCCGATATGGATTATTTATTCAGAGGCTCCTGCTCAATGATTATCAAAGGGATTTTGGTGTGTGAAAAGGTCAAATATGATGGGATCACTAGTGGATATGATA
This sequence comes from Sequoiadendron giganteum, assembly GCA_007115665.2. Lineage (NCBI taxonomy): Eukaryota > Viridiplantae > Streptophyta > Pinopsida > Cupressales > Cupressaceae > Sequoiadendron > Sequoiadendron giganteum. Next base: position 437,802,978 of record CM021104.1, read on the forward strand.
TGTAAAGAGGATTATAGCAATTTTGCACTCAAGATGTGGCTACCTTGTGGAGTTTACGAATGTAAGCTACTATAAAATTTTGAAAATTTTATAGCCCCAACATATTACATGTTGCTCACACCCTTTGTTGTCTTCACATTCATTTTAACAGTGATATCATTGTTATAAGCATTTGTGCTTCTAACTTTATGCACTAGAAATCACTGTCTCATATGTATCTTTATCTACTGTAAGGTCATTGCTTTTTTTTTGCTTTGATCAAATTTTCTTCACTGTTTTGCATATATCTTGAAGTTCACTGTTGTTTGACTACTTAGTCCTCAAATCATGGCATTCCTTGCTTGTAACTCACTGTCCACTCCAACATATATGTTCTTTTTCATGAAATCTACCCCTTCATGAATGTATCTGGATGTTAAGAACAAATTATTACGTAACAAAACAACAAAAGTAAGAATCACCAAATACCATAGACATTTCTTAGTGATGGTGCTATCACCTAAGCAAAGCATTGGTTTAGTTGTACACAAAGGTTTCCATGCTACAAGTTCATGTCCAGTTAAAATTTGGTAATACAATTTTTTTATTGTACCATGAATGAAAACATTATTGCTAAAGATTTGATGGATTGATTCAAATACATTGCTAAGTTTTTTATGCAACTGGCATTTCTGCAGGGCACCATTATTTAATATCTATTGATTGAAATACCCACAACATCTAATGACTATTGTTGTTTGCTTTAGAATTTGTACGTGTTTTAATGACTGTTCATTAAAACTGAGACCTCATAAAATTGTATTTATGCAATTTATGTTACAGTTAATTATCTCTATATCAAGTTGTTAGTTTATACATTATTTTTTTTTGGACATCAAGTAATGAAGAAAAAGAATGAAAGACGCAAATTAGATGATAGTGATCACAATGTTGAAATTCCAATGACAGATTATGAGTGCTTTCGTGAAGAATGTGTGGCCAAGAATAATGAATATTTATCAATCTTGGTTTGCCAAACAGGCAAGTTGTAAATCCACTAAGTAGTAAATTATTTGTTTAATACTGTTTAATGAAATTTTATAGGCAAGAGCTTTATGTATATAAGAAATGATATGATTTTTTTGTTTTGTTTTACAGGCAAGAAAAACAAAGTAGAGAAAATGCAGAGAAAAAACAAAAAGAAAGTAAAGGTACAATGCTGCCAGCTCGTAGAAGCCAACGCTTTCATGATTCAACAAATATAGCTGGTGAAAAAATAGTTGTGATAAAGTGAAATCTGCAAAGACCACTACTGATCTAACAACTCATGCCACACGTGATGTGGCCAAGGAGGATGAAGTTTCGGTTAATCAAATTCATGAAGAGAGTCTGCTTGCATCTGATATGCCTGAGAGTGCACTTGTCGCATCTACAACTTTTGAAGGAATTCGTGGATCAGCCAAAAATATTTATAGTGGTGAAACAGAAGATGTGCCTGCTTATTTGAAAAGACAAAGATCGAGTCAATATTTATACAGATCTATAGAGAGGAACGCAAAAGAAATAATATTAGAAGGGAAGAAGCCATTCTTGGTTGAGGTATCAAGAGATGGTGAACCCATTGGGAAAAATGTTGTAAGGTGGGCCTCCAAGTTGGGCGTAGGATGTAGGGCCCATTTGGATGTCTGCAAATCAAATTTTGAAGAGCAAGATCCACGAAATGTGGAATATGTTATACAAAAAATGGAAAATTCCTTTGACACTGTCAGTGGAAAAATCTCTAGAAAATATTACAAGCACAAGATGAGACATCTGATGAACACTTTTAGATACAATTGCATAAAAACAATCATGGAGGGAAAAGACATGTTTGACAACACTCTATCTCCCAAAGAGTGGGAGGCATTGAAAGAAAGTATGCATTTCGACGAATATTTGACAAAGAGTAACAGAGGCAAGAGAGCAAGAGATAATGTGAGGACTGAATATACATTTGGCCAAGGTAGGTTGCAAGCCAAAATGGACAAATGTGGAGTAAGATGGATTTTTGGTTCAATTTACATTGTGTTATTTATTTCAATTTTTTATTGAACTAACTATATGTTGAAATTGACATTGTATTTTAGGTGGAAAACAATAATAGTGAAGCAAGGTAGAATATGTTGTCAATTATATGGTAGCACTAGATCATACTAAATCTAATACTAGTATCGTGAGGAAATCTAGTTCGTCAACAGAGATTTCACAGCGATCTATTAAACGCCCAGTAAGCCTCTCCAAATCATGTCAACTCAAATGAAGAGTACCAACATATAATGAGTTTCTTAAACTGTCTCACTAAGGAAAGTTTCGCAGTTGGTTGTCTCTCTTAAGCCTATAGTTTGTGCATGGAATGACCATAATTCCAAGGGTTTGGATCAGGTAAGAGGCTATCCCTCAATATTTTGATTCTCAACTATATCATCTTTATATTGTATTCTAAATATGTCTGCAAATTTCATAAATGTTTTCCACAACATGCCTTTATAAAATTACTCTTGTGATATCCATGCAAAGTATTACAATCATATATAGAACAGTGAATCTATGAAATTTTGCCTTTTGTTTCATTGAAATCCATTGTGACTGTTCTAAATGTTGTGACTGTGATTTTTATGAAAAAATAACTATGAGATCAATGAATGATTTGTTAGGTCTCAGAAGTGCAGTTTTTTAAATCATAAGTGGTTGTCAATCCCTTAATACACCTTTGGCCCATGAACAAGGTAAACAAGACTGATCCCCCCAATTTCTCTGTGTTTTCTTTGTATTCTCCAGATTTTCTTCTTTTGTACAGACTGTACAGGCTCATAAATGTTCTGAATTCCATTATTTAGTGTAGTATATTGTGTTATATTTAAAATGAACTCCTTTTGATAGTCTAACTCCATTTTTTATAAAAGAACTCCTTGGTTTTTTGGAACTGCCTGTGTGAGGGTAGCAAAGGCTCTGTTTGAGAACTTAATGATGTAAATTGCCATTCCATCTACCATTTTCACCTGTGTCTCAATGGAATGGCATAATAAAGTGTTAGGATAGGTTTTCTTTTGGTTTGAGTGTAGGGAATGTAAGTTGGAGTGTAACCCCAAGGTCTTGCAAGGGTGTTTTCATGGTGAAAAGGAGGGTGCAAACATGTAGAGTGGTGGTGCAACATTTACAAAGGGAATGTGAGAGTTTCTAAAGCTTGAGGGGGTCTAACTTAAAGTGTCTAAGCAGTTGGTGTCGCTTGGAGGGGTTGGCAATATGCATTTTTCAATAAGAGTGCTTTAAAACACTAGGTTCCAAGGCTACAAGGAGGGTTTTTGAGTAGGGGATCAAATTAAGTTTTGGGGGTCCTAAGACCTGGTGAATCCTTTGTTTTGAAGCATAAATCAAGACTTTTTCAAGTTTTTTTGGTTTGGGGTTGAAATCTTGGAGGGGTTCCTTTGTAAATTTGACCTATTTAGAGGCCTAAATCGGTGGAAAAGCCAGTTTTCTCAAATTTGTTCCAAAGGAGTCATATGGGGGGCTAAGATATGTTTTGTAACTTTGTAATGGGTGTCTGAATCATCCATTTTTTTGGTAAGTGTTTTGGGAAGATATTGAGAAAAGTGCCTAAAATCGGGTTAGGAGTGCTACTAGGGCAGGCTTAAGCAAATGTTGAAAAATTGAAGAGTTAAAGTGCTTTTTCTTTGAATATTATTTGGTGATCAGTAATCTGAGTTCATTTTAAAGATAACAAAATATACTACACTAAATAATGGAATTCATAACATTTATGAGACAGTTCGTACACAAGAAGAAAATCTAGAGAGAACAGAGAAAACGTTATCTTTTTATTGACAATTTGTACAGAAGAAGAAAATTTGGAGCCTCTATGACATAATGTTGGAAATCCTCCATGTTATGCTTCTTCAATTTATCAATTTCATTTTTCATTTTTTGTATCTATGGATCCTCTGCTTGGATAGGTGGGTGATAGACAATTACTTCATCTCCTCTCACTCTGTGGCTTGCTGCAATTGTTGCTTTAGCTTTACATTTTCAATAAACAATTTGTTCACCTCATCATTTGATAATTTCAATCTTTTCTCATATTCATTAATCTTTTTTTCCATGTTTTCTACTACATCCTTGGTGAACATTGCAGAATGCATAGTCATAGTGACAACTTCTGTAGGAGTTGTGTCTCTCATTGTTTTAACCATAGCTGACCCTCTCAATTCCTATACTACATCCAAAAGTTGAGGCTTCCTTCTATTCTTCTGCTTTGTCCATAGAGAAAGTGTTTGGGTAGTAGGATTTGATAAAATATTTAGAGAATTCCTGGTCTCAACACATAGCTTGTTCGAAAGCACCTGTTTTAGGCTTTTAGCCATAGCAGCAAGACAATGAACTATTTGATAAAATGCTTTGATAGACATGTATGAAAAATGTTTTAGCATAGACAAGGCAATGAAATCTTTTAAAAAATGCCTAAAAGAAATGAGGTCTCATGGTGATGGAATGCCATGACAATCAAAATCAATTTGATTGTCATGGCATTCCATCACCATGAGACCTCATTTCTTTGAGGCATTTTTTCAAAGAGTTTGTTGCTTTGTCTATGCTATTGCTTACTATTATGATTTTGATAGATTTTTTCCAAGCATCCATAGCTTGTTTGAAAGAACTTATTTTAGGTTTTTAGCCATAGTGACAAGGTAGTGAACTATTTGACAAAATGCTTTGGTAGACATGTATGAAAAATGTGGTAGCATAGACAAGGTACTGAACTGTTTGAAAAAAATGCCTCAAAGAAATGTGGTCTCATAGAATTCCATGGCAAGCAAATGCAATTGGCAGCTGCTCCTAGTTATTAGTTATAAAATGTGAAGTAATTGCATAACTCCTTAGGTTGACTTTCTAAAAACTATATTGTAATTGAAATTTTCTCATCTATCAACATCTAGTTATTAGTTATGCAATGCGAAGTAATGCTTTGAGTTTGAAAGATGTGCAATGCAATGTAATCAACGATATGAATATAAACTACAAAAATCTATTTTTTACAATTCATTAGTTAAACTCTTTATTTTATTTTCTCTCTATATCTCTATGCTATGGAAATGCCTTTCAATTTCAAAAAAATAGTTTTTATTTTTACCTTTTTTTTCCCCAAAAGATTTTTGCTGCTATGGATCATAAAGCAATAATAAAACTCTTGAAATTTTGTTCTTTTCTCAGAAATTTCTGATTATTTGCAGTTCCAAGCTTCTATACTTGCCCGTACAGGGTTTCCTTGTTCTCTTTTGTATTGAATTAGGTGGTTGGGTGAGTTAAATTCAATTTGTTTCTGATTTGGTGGATTCTCGAAGAATTTTGTGCATTTTGTAGTCAAATTGTTGAAATGGGTCTATAAAGACAAAGTTGAGGGTTTGTGAGTCTACAAAAATGGATTTTCACCCATTCCACCTATTGTGACTTTTATGATTGGAAAGGCTTTGTTGACTATTTTTTACATGAATTACTCATCTGGATATATATTTTTGTTTGATGGTTAAACTACATGCAAAGCAATTTTATCAAAGCAGCACGAAAACAACAATGCCTTGATGTCAATCATAGTTGTGTTGAAGTTGAGGTAATATAATAGTTGTTGTGGACAAAAATTTATAGCTTTTTCATTCTTTACTTGACTTATATTAACTTTGCATGATGATTAAACCACATGCAGGGAAATTATATGAAAGCAGAACAAAAAGGAAAAGACCCTATCAATAGAGCTCTCGGCAAAGCTACACAACTTTAGGACAATGTTGACAGTGATTATGCTAAATTCGAGGAGTATATGCATGATATTGATAGTATTAATGGTGTTGAACTTGAGGTGAGTGCTACGAAACGTTACTTTTCCTTGATTATGAAACCCTTCATGTATTAATGACTGTTATGATCCCAAACAATGAACAAGCTTATAGAATAGTGAATAGACAACTAAAACATTGAATGTAACCCGTAGAATAACCATTGTACCTACTTTGTCACTTTTCAGTGGGGATTGTTGGCACTTCAATACTTTATGATGCTTGACTGTGTTTTAGGGCATTATAATTGGCCTTGTCAACATCTTGAACTTAGCGTGTTGCTTCTTTCATTGGATGATAACTGATATTCTTTCCTTCACGAATCTGTTATTAACCCTTCATTATGGCTATTGTTATTTTTTTTTTAAATCTTTTGATATTCTTGATGCTTTCTCTTAATGTATTCTTGTTGTTTAGTAATGATATTTTTTGCTTGATCCATTAAACTCGTTGTTACAACCATAAAACTCGTTGCCCTTGCACTAAACTCACTGCTACAATCATGAAACTCACTACTACTACTACTTGTTCATTGGACATCATTCCTTACTTATTTTTGCATACTCTTACACTATTTTCTAACATTGAAAGGCTCCTTCTCTATTATTTATGTGACCTCTACATCCAACCTTATTTGTTAGTCCTTTACTGCTGCTATGAAAGCCACAGAGAAAGACTGCATTTTTTCCTCAATGACTGCTCTTAATGGTTGTCACATGTTGCCTTGATACATTTTGTTCTTTGTTCTTCTTTTATATGTCATCATTGACAAGGTTATGTTGACTGCATGGGGTTATGTTTCAGAGCTTTAATGTCATTGTTTTTGTTCATCCCAATGTATTTCACCTTCACCTTGCAGTAGTAGTAGTAGTGCTCTCATATTGCATTCTTTGTTTTTGTGCATTAGCTACCTTTTTTATGTGTAATAGTGTTGGCATAACCTTATGTGTTTGGTATGTGTACATGGTAATGTAGTGTTTATATTTGTGGCCTTTGTATCTGATTAGCATGAAGCTAATAGTAACATTGTAAGCACTACTACGAGTGTTGGTTTTTTACTAAATTAGATTGATAATTGCAATTATTTTTAAAATTTTTCTTTTGCAATTATTTTAACACACACATGCAAGTACTATTTAAGTAAGTAATGGTTATTTTATTATGCAAACAAGGGTAATCATTACCTATCTAAAATAGTGTGTTATTTTTATTTTCTTTTTGCAGAAATATATTGATAAACTCAAAGAAGGGGACAAAGTTAGGCTGTTGGATCCGTTTGATGGTGATGTTGTGGGCATTGGGAAGATTCACTCCCTATCTATTGTACATGGAGTCAACTTGAAAGGAACAGGGGATGAAAATGTAAACATTTTAAAGGTAACAAGTAACATACCCCTTGTTTATGAAGACAAAATAGATGGAGTTGTTCGTCTAAAAGAGAAAGAGGGAACCTTCACACAATGGCCACTAAAATATTTGCAAAAAATGACATAGTTGAACATGTTTATCATGTACTAGTTAATGTTAGACATTTGGCTAACTGCTTTATGCAGTATTTTGAATGTGTTGTTCAGGGATCTTAATTATCATGGTGTATTTGAAAGAGTTGGAAACTCTTAGACAACTTTGATATTTTTCATTGTATTTACATATATACTCTTAGACAGCTTTGACATCTTGTAACTTGATATATATATATTTACATTAATTTTTTTATTGCAGATTACCTTTATTTATCATGATGATGTTGAATCAATCTTTTAATTCTAGCATGTTGTAGCTTGTTTGTATACATAATATTTTTATTTGCTTTCATGTTTTAGTTCAAGTTTAATATTATGTTAGTTTTGCATTATAAAATTTATGGTATTTAATAAATTATTCATTTCATGACTATATTTACTACCAATTAATGGAAACCATTAAATAAAAATGACTAAATTAATTACTAAATATATGACTAAATTAATGACTAAATATATGATGAAATATATGACTAAAGTAATGACTAAATATATGATTAAATTTATGACTACCGTGACTAAATAAATGGCCAGTTAACAACAATCAATGATAAATATATGACTAAATTAATGACTAAATATATGGCTAAATAAATCACTACCGTGACTAAATAAATGACTAAATTAATGACTAAATCAATGACTAAATCAATGACCAAATCAATGACCAAATTAATGACTAAAATCAATGATTAAATAAATGACTAAAATTGTTTAGTCATAAATTTAGTGGTGTTATAAATGACTACAAATAAACCATTAATAGTCATGTGACTAAAGTTAGTCATTTATATACAAATTTTAGTAGTTTATTTAGTCATATATTGTTGTTTGTGTACTACTGCACTCTTTCCCTCTCTCTCTTTCTCCCAAGTCTCTCCCTCCTACCCACTCTCCCTCTCTCAAGTCTCTCTCTCTCACTCACCCACTCCTTCTATCTCTCTCCCCTCTACCCTGAACCCTCTTACCTCTACCCTTAAACCTTAAACCCTGAAACCCTCTACCCTAGCTTGCCAATTCGGTGAAATTGGCAATGTAGTGGCATGTTTGAAAAAATGGGGTCTCCCGATGATTTACATCATCAAGAGACCCCATTTTCACCAGAAGACCCCATTTATTGGACCCATTTTTTCAAACAGGCAAGTTAGGTTGCCACTTTCACCAAATTGCCAAGCTAGTGGGCCCATTGGATTGCCAATTTAGTGAAATTTGGAATGTAGTGGCCTACTTGAAAAAATGCGTCAAACAAATAGGGTTTCTCGGTGATTAGAACCCATTTCTTGGACCCATTTTTTCAAATAGGGCAAGTTAGGTTGCCAATTCAGTGAAATTGGCAATGTAGTGGCCTGTTTGAAAAAATGGGTCCAAGAAATGGGGTCTCCTGGTGATTTAAATCATCGAGAGACCCCATTTCTTGGACCCATTTTTTCAAATAGGCCAAATTAGGTTGCTAATTTCATCGAATTGCCAAGCTTGTGGGCCCTCTACCCTCTACTCTTAACCCTCTACCCTTTATCTCTCTCCCACTCACTCCCTCTCTCTCTCAATTCTCTACCTCCCACCCCCTCTCACTCTCTTATGTCTCTCTCTCACTCACTCACTCCTCTCTCTCTCCCCTCTACCCTTAACCTTAAACCCTTAACCCTTAACCCTTAAACCCTAATCCCTTAAACCCGAAACTCTTAAACCCTCTACCCTCTATCTCTCTCAAGTCTCTCCCTCCTACCCCCTCTCCCTCTCTTAAGTCTCTCTCTCACTCACTCACTCCTTCTATCTCTCTCCCCTCTACCCTTAACCCTCTACCCTCAACCCTTAACCCTTAAACCCTGTACCCTCTACCCTTTATCTCTCTCCCACTCCTTCCCTCTCTCTTTCTCCCAAGTCTCTCCCTCCTACCCACTCTCCCTCTCTCAAGTCTCTCTCTCTCACTCACTTACTCCTTCTATCTCTCTCCCCTCTACTCTAAACCCTCTACCCTCTACCCTTAACCCTTAAACCCTTAAACCCTCTACCCTAGCTTGCCAATTTGATGAAATTGGCAATGTATTGGCCTGTTTGAAGAAATGAGGTCTCTCAGTGATTTACGTCACCAAGAGACCCCATTTTCATCGAGAGGCCCCATTTCTTGGACCCATTTTTTCAAACAGGCAAGTTAGGTTGCCACTTTCACCAAATTGCCAAGCTAGTGGGCCCACTGGATTGCCAATTTGGTGAAATTTGCAATGTAGTGGCCTACTTGAAAAAATGCGTCAAACAAATGGGGTCTCTTGGTGATTAGAGCCCATTTTTTCAAATAGGGAAAGTTAGGTTGCCAATTCAGTGAAATTGGCAATGTAGTGGCCTGTTTGAAAAAATGGGTCCAAGAAATGGGGTCTCCTGGTGATTTAAATCATCGAAAGACCCCATTTCTTGGACCCCTTTTTTTCAAACAGGCCAAGTTAGGTTGCCAATTTCATCGAATTGCCAAGCTAGTGGGCCCTCTACCCTCCACTCTTAACCCTCTACCCTTTATCTCTCTCCCACTCACTCCCTCTCTCTCTCAAGTCTCTACCTCCTACCCCCTCTCACTCTCTCAAGCCTCTCTCTCTCTCTCACTCTCTCACTCACTCCCTCTATCTCTCTCCCCTCTACCCTTAACCTTAAACCCTAAACCCTTAACCCTTAAACCCTTTAATCCCTTAAACCTTAAACCCTTAAACCCTCTACCCTCTATCTCTCTCTTAAGTCTCTCCCTCCTACCCCCTCTCCCTCTCCTCTCTCAGGTCTCTCTCTCACTCCTCCTCCTATCTCTCTCCCCTCTACCCTTAACCCTCTACCCTCAACCCTTAAACCCTCTACCCTCTACCCTTTATCTCTCTCTCACTCCTTCCCTCTCTCTCTTTCTCCCAAGTCTCTCCCTCCTACCCACTCGCCTTGTCTCAAGTCTCTCTCTCTCACTCACTCACTCCTTCTATCTCTCTCCCCTCTACCTTGAACCCTCTACCCTCTACCCTTAACCCTTAAACCCTTAAACCCTCTACCCTAGCTTGCCAATTCAATAAAATTGGCAATGTAGTGGCCTATTTGAAAAAATGGGTCCAAGAAATGGGGTCTCTCGGTGATTTACGTCACCAAGAGACCCCATTTTCATTGGGAGACCCCATTTATTGGACCCTTTTTTTCAAACAAGAAAGTTAGGTTGCCACTTTCATCTAATTGCCAAGCTAGTGGGCCCACTAGCTTGCCAATTTGGCAAAATTTGCAATGTAGTGGCCTGTTTGAAAAAATGCATCCAAAAAATGGGGTCTCTCAGTGATTAGACCCCATTTCTTGGACCCATTTTTTCAAACAGGCCAAGTTAGGTTGCCAATTTCATCGAATTGGCAATGTAGTTGGCCCACTAGCTTGCCAATTCGGTGAAATTGGCAATGTAGTGGCCTATTTGAAAAAATGGGTCCAAGAAATGGGGTCTCTCAGTGATTTATGGGTCCAAGAAATTTACATCATCGGAAGACCCCATTTCTTGGACCCATTTTTTCAAACAGGCCAAGTTAGGTTGACAATTTCAATGAATTGCCAAGCTAGTGGGCCCTCTACCCTCTACTCTTAACCCTCTATCTCTCTCCCACTCACTCCCTCTCTTTGTCTCTCTCTCTCTCTCTCTCAAGTCTCTCCCTCCCACCCCCTCTCCCTCTCTCAAGTCTCTCTCACTCTCACTCACTCCCTCTTGCTCTCTCCCCTTTACCCTTCACCCTAAACCCTAAGCCCTTAAACCCAAAACTTTCTACTCTTAACCCTCTACCTTCTATCTCTCTTCCACTCACTCCCTCTCTCTATATTTTTCTATGTCTCCCTCAAGTCTCTCCCTCCCACCCCCTCTCCCTCTCTCAAGTCTCACTCTCTCTCACTCACTCCCTCTATCTCTCTCCCACTCCCTCTCTCTCCCTCTCTCCTAGGTCTCTCCCTTCCACCCCCTCTCCCTCTTCTCTCTCTCTCTCTCTAGACATTTCTTGGGTCTCTCTCCCACCCCTATCCCTCCCACCCTAATTAGAGAACTCTCTCTCTCCCACTCCCTCTCTCCTACGTCTCTCCCTTCCACCCCCTCTCCCTCTCTCAGGTCTCTCCCTCCCACCCTAACTAGATCTCTCTCTCTCTCTCTCTCTCTCCTAAACCCTAATCCCTATACCCTATAAACTTAACCTTAAACCTTCAACCCAATACCCTCAACCCTATACCCAATATCCTAAATGTTATAGACTTAACCCTATACCCTCAACCTTGAACACCATCACTCAAACCTCAAACCTATACCTTAAACCCTAAATCCTACACCTTCAATCCTCATCCCTATACCCTATACCATTAACCTTATACCCTAAACCTTGAACATTATCCCTTAACCCTATACTTAAACCATAAACCCTACACTCTCAACCCTTAACCCTATACCTTATACTCTAAACACTACACCCTAAATCCTATACCCAATATCATAAACCCTAATCACTCTACCCTATACAATTTAACCTTATACCCTCAACCCTATACTTAAACCCTCAACCCTACATTCAACTTTGTAACCTAAATCTTCAACCCTAAACCCAATACCCTCAACCCTATACCGAATATCCTAAACCCTAATCCCTATACCCTCAACCCTAAACACTATCCCTCAACCCTCAACCCTATACCTTAGACCCTCAACCCTAAACCCTCATCCATCATCCCTATAACCTATACCCTCAATCTTATACCCTAAACCTTAAACATTATCCCTCAACCCTATACTCAAACCCTAAACCCTACATTCAACCTTGTACCCTACACCCTAATCCCTAAACATATTACCCTCAACCCTATAACCAGTATCCTAAACCCTAATCCCTATACCTTATACCCTTGAAACCCTAAACACTGTCCCTCAACCCTCAATCCTATACCTTAAACCCTAAACCCTACACCCTCGACCCTCATCCTTATACACTATACCTAAAGCTTATACCATAAACCCTAAACATTATCCCTCAACCCTTAACCTTATAATTAAACCCTAAACCCTACATTAAACCTTGTACCCTAAACCTTGAACCTAAACCCTCAACCTTAAACCCAGTACCCTCAACCCTATACCCAATATCCTAAACCCTAATCCCTATACCCTATATACTTAACCCTATACCCTCAACCCTATACCTTAAACCATAAACCCTATACCTTTAACCCTCATCCCTATACCCTATACCCTCAACCTTATAACCTAAACCTTGAACATCATCCCACGACCTTATACTTAAACCCTAAACCTACATTCAACCTTGTATGGTAAACCCTAAACCCTCAATCCTAAACCCAATACCCTATACCCTATACCCAATATTCTAAACCCTAATCCCTATACCCTATACACTTAGCCCTACACCCTCAACCTTGAACACTATCCCTCAACCCTCAAACCTATACCTTAAACCCTAAACCCTACACCCTTAACCCTCATCCCTATACCCTATACCCTCAACCTTATACCATAAACCCTAAACATTATCCCTCAACCCTATACTTAAATAGAAAACCCTACACTCTAAATCCTTAACCCTATACCTTATACCCTGAAACCTACACCCTAAACCATATACATAATATCCTAAACCCTAATCCCTATACCCTATACAACCTTATACCCTCAACCCTCAAACTTATACATAAATCATAAACCCTAAACCCTCAACCCTAAAACTAATATCCTCAACCCAATACCCTCAGCCATATACATAATATCCTTAACCCTAATCCATATACCCTATACACTTAACCTTATACCCTCAAACCTAAACATTGTCCCTCAACCCTCAACCCTATACCTTAAACCCTAAACCCTAAACCCTAAACCCTCATCCCTCATCCCTATACCCTATACCCTCAACTTTATACCTAATATCCTAAAACTTAATCCCTATACCCTATACACTTAATCTTATAACCTCAACCCTATACCTTAAACACTAAACCTTACACCCTCAAACCTCATAGTGGGAGAGAGAAATAGGGGGGGGGAGGGATTGGGGAGATAGAGAGGGAGATAGGTTGGGAGGGAAAGGGGAGATAAAGATAAGTAGTAAAGAGTAGATAAGGAAAGAAAGATGGAGGGAGAGGTATGGAGGGAGAGAGATGGAGATGAGATAGAGAGCAATAGAGAGAGTGTGGTAGGGAGTGATGGAGGGATATGTGGGTAGAGAGGGATAGGTGAGATAGAGATAATTAGAGAGAGATAGAGATAGATGGAAGGAGGGAGGGTGGGCAAGAGAGGGGAGGAAGGGAGAGGTAAAGAGGGATAAATGAGATAAAGATAAGTAGAGAGAGAATGGTGATATATAGAGGAGAGAGTTACAGAGAGGGAAAGAGAGAATGGTGAGATAGAGAGGGGAGAGTGAGAGAGAAAGAAGGTGAGGGAGGAGGGAGAGAGAGCGAGAGAGAGGTAGAGGGAGGGAGAGAAGAGATAGAGAGTAGATAGGGGAAAAGGTAGGGAGGGAGAAATCTAGAGAGAGAGAGAGAGGTGAGGGGAGATACAGATAATTAGAGAGAGAGAGAAGGTGAGGGGAGATAAAGATAATTAGAGAGAGAAGGAGAGGTAGAGAGAGAAGTAGAGAGGGAATGAGGGAGGGAGGGAGAGATGTGAGATAGATATGTGTAGAGAGAGTGGTAGGGAGTGATGGATGGAGAGGTAGGTAGAGAGGGATTAGGGAGATAGAGAATAGAGAGGGAAGGCAAGGGAGAGATATATATGGAGAGAGTGGGAGGTGAGATAGAGAGTAATAGAGAGAGAGTGGTAGGTTGTGATGGATGGAGAGGTAGGTAGAGAGGGAGAGGGGAGATATATATATAAGTAGAGAGGGAGGGAGAGAGGTAGGGAGATGTAGTGAGGAAGAGAGAGTGATAGGGTGTGATGGATGTAGAGGTAGGTAGAGAGATTGCTTTGGAGATAGAGAGTAGATAGGGAAGAAGAGAGGGAGAGAGTATGGAGGGAGAGAGAGGGAGGTGATCTAGAGAGGTGAGGTAGAGAGAAATAGAGAGAGTGGTATGGAGTGATGGAGGGAGAGGTAGGTAGAGAGAGAGGGGAGATAGTGAGAGAGAGAGAGGGGGGAGAATGGAGGGAGGGAGATAGAGATAAGTAGAGAGGGAAGGAGGGAGGGAGCAAGAGAGAAGTGAGATAGAGAGAATTAGAGGGCAAAGGAGAGAGAGAGAGAGTCAGATAAAGGGATGGAGATAGTGAGAGAGGTCTAGAGTGTAAGGGATAAAAAATGATTGAGATAGAGAGACAAATAATACAACTTATTGATTACTAAAGTTTGACCTCCTAATTACTGAAATTTGACTAAGTTTGAAAGTTGTGAGATTTTCAAAAACTAGAATTTGCATTATAAATCCTAGAGATCCGAAACCACTCTCAAACATCCTGAAACTATATACGTGAAATATAACTTAAAGTATAAGAAAGTAAACATCCATATGTAAATGTCAACTTATACTTAAATGTTTATTTCATGTATATAGTTTCCCTAGAATATAAGAAGAAAGAAAAAAAAGAGAATAAAACTAAATTCAATGTAGACCAAAATGCGAGCGCAATATAACGTGCTCATGTTTTTTCAATGCATTCACAAAACACAAGCACATTATAACACACTCACATTTTGTCAATGCATTCAAATAACGCGAGCGTGGTATATCTTGCTTTGGGAATCCCCAAGTCTTGGGCTTGGTATTTGCCTTGGAATACCAACCCAAAGGCTTGGAGGGCCTTCCCAACGACCAAAGACGTGTTTTTTGCAAATTCTACAATATTTCACATAATCAGATTCGTGCTCACCGTCAAGATTGCACGTGTTTCAATATCAAACAAATCGAACACCTGGGTAATGTTAGGCTCTCTCTTAGTTATCCAACGATGTAATTTTTTTCACTTTTTGACAATGTTAAGCCTTTGATCTATAATTTCTTTTGTTTGTGTCTCTTTTTTGGAAAAAAAAGCAGTGTTTGGTGGTTTTTCTGTTATAAATTAATCGTTCATCAAAATTTTAAATAAATTACATTTTTAGAAACTAGATTCCATTCTACAAATTTAAAATAATAATAATAATAATTTCAATTAGTTTCCAAAATTTGTAGGGGTAGCACGACCAAAATTTTGTTTTTCAAGAAGTGTCTACTTAGAAAATTAGTAAAAAAATCAAATATTCATTAGAAAATTATCAGAAAAATCATGCATCAACTACATACTTGTTAGCTAGTTTCTTGAACCGAAGTGATTTTAAAAATACTAAAAAAATGTTCACCATGCTAGGGACGTACAAAAGTTGCTATTTTGTGTTTTTTTCTGACAAAAACAACACCAATTTCTACATCCCTCTTTTGAACCCCTTAATCTCAACCATTTTCAAAATAAATTAGTAGTTTAGAAAGTAGACTTGGAGCACTACGATCCTTGTTTTTATTGCATCTCAAAATTTTGAGTGTAGGTATCCTCAATTTTACGTCCAAGGTCAATATTTCCTGATTTCAAAAAAAAAGTGGCCACTTAAGCCCCCTTTTTGGGACCCATATTTTTGCACTTACCCCTCATGCATTTCAGTAGACAGAGTGAGCTGACAGTGGAGTCTTGGCTTACACACTTCCTAGTGGAGTCATCAAACATCCCCACTACTTTGGCCACAATATTCTCACTCAGTACTTCTAGTGATGGTCTACCATTCACCTACACTATGGCAAGCTTGTTTTGACTTAAGGCCATTATATATATGCCTAGGCAATCCCTCTCCATAGGCAAGCTACTCCCCATGATAACCTAACTTTCAATCACAACCTAAGGTAACACAACTCAGTAAGTACAAGTTCCCTCCCTTCACTGGACATCGTTCTCAAGAGTAACCTACTAACCATCTAGCATTATTCAGTATATAGTAATGAGCATACCCTAAGTTTGTCTTATCTTAAATCATATCTAGTATAATAATGATACCTATGATAAGCATAATCCCTTTGCCTTGACTAAATATATCTAGTATAGTAATACCCAAAACAAATAGTCTCTCCTATCATGGAGTACTTACAAACAACATGCAAATAGTATTTAACTTCAACTATTCTTTCAAATTAAACATGATTTCAATGTACTAACATGACTAACTCAAACAATCAAGTCATAGAGCAGTCAAAGTAAGAATATAGAGAAGAATATGCTCATGCCTGTTATATAGCTTTCCAAATTGATTTGTTGCAGTCACAACACCCTTAGAACAACAACTCTTTCTATCAAAGACTCACAACCTCTTATCTCACAAGTTGGTATTTACTTCCTCTCAAAAGATAAATAGAATTCTCTTAAACCTCTCACTAACTTGGATAGGAAATTGTAGATATAATTGCTCACTAAAATAGATATGATGCTTCAAGAAATAACTCACAAAAAGAGAGAGAATGTGGTGTCCCAAATGAAGAAATCTTGCTACTATTTATACAGTAATCAAGCAACCACATTGCCTAAAGTTTAGGCATGAAAGAGACAACAACAAACATGCAAAGCAACACCACTAATACTCGATAGAAAGGTGGCAAACAAATAAGTAAGCAATCAGCTTTGTCTACCTACAAATCGACCCTCTCATTGACAACAAAATGAAGAATAAATCAACTTCCATGTGATTGAAATACACCTACAAAATTTCAAGACAAATAGACTCAAAGGTGGCACAATCTAGCAAAGAAGAGAACCAGTCAATGACCAAAGCTTTCCACCCCAATTTGTATCGATTTATTCTTTGTTGAGTGTAGATTCATAAACACATTTGTTATTGACAAATCCATCGATGATTTAGAGCAATCAACAGTTGTTCCATATACACAACAAATCATGGTTTGATATTTAACCAAGTCAAAGACATTATAAGGCGTCGACTCTTTCAACATCGACTTAATTGATAAAGCAGTTTTTAGATAAAATATGATAGCAAAGACATGAAGTTCAGCCTATGAATACAGTCATATTCATTTCCAGATTCAAGCTATTTTGAGTCACCCAAGTAAATCGAATCTCAAGCCATTATATTTGGCACAATAATTGGCTGCCATTGGTAGTTAGAAATAGTCGATATCATGGTATATGATGAAAGTCAATATCATAATAAATGATGTTAAAATAATTCACCACATATATTTTGATATATATTTATACACTTACATGTGTGTGTGTGTATATATATATTTGTATATAATGTCAAACATTAATATATATATGTATATTATCACAAGATAATTAAGCATGCATATATAATAGATATGCAAAGGAGTATAACAACTTAGCAATTTCACTTTATCATATTATTGTATGTCGATTGTGTATTACTATATATATATATATATATATTTATGTATATATTATATACATATATATGCTACAATATACATGTATGTGTATGTGGAAATGTATCAATACATATGTATGAGCATATCCATTTGCTACCATACATGTGTATAGATACATGTATACATATGAATATATGTATATTCGTTATATTATATTTATATATACACATTCGATGTAATCACCAAATTAACATATAATTACCATGGTGTTAGATATGGGACTACGAGCAATGTTCCTATACATATATGCATGCATGTTGTGGGTTTCATTGGATAGTTCTATGTGCATAAGCAACTCATGCATGAGTGTGCATAAGTATGTCTACCTATGTACCCCCATGTACAAGCTCCTTAGTGTGTATAGTTTATCATCACCATGCATGTGTATATGCATACATTCCCCGTATACTTCACATATCAATACAAACATGATAACAAGAAGGAAACCATAAGCTCATCAAGTAATCATCTCCTAACAATGCATACAATAGTAAACTAACCTTTTTACTAAAGCATACATAACATCTATAAATGACTTACCAACTTCTTGACTCAATCATTCTAATTGTGTTGTGTGTATAAGCTCAAATAGTTTATAATACTAGTTACCCAACTAAGACCTTCTCTTGAGTGATACGTCCCCTCCACTTGGAGGAATTGAACATGTACCTGCAAACACTAACACATGTACACTGTAGTCAGTTGTTCACAAAATATGTAATAAACACGTTTCATTTTCAAAGTTAGAATATCAACACAATATTCATCCATTCACATAAATGCATTCATTCATATAACATTAAATGAGATGACATTCATTCATAAGATAGTGATAACAAAGTGCACACGATTTATTCATCCACTGAATTCACATTACATTCATATTTTACTCTACATAGTAGATAGTAAATAGTAACTACACAATAGGGGTGTAAGAGAGAGAGAGAGAGAGAGAGAGAGAGAGAGAGAGAGAGAGAGAGAGGGGGGGGGGGTTGAAAAGCCATTTTGAATTATCTCGAGCCATTTTCACAAATTTGGGAAGGCAAAAAGTGGAAAAATACCCAAAAATGACCACCAAACAAGAAACTGGCATAAGACACTAGTGTAATGCATGGACATCCACGTGATACACTAGAGTCTGAATATTTTGGAATCAAATAATGAGAGAATGGAAAAACATAGCACTAATACAAGTGACATCAAAAAGTGACCACAAGAAAAAAGTCCTAAGCACCATGGGAAGGAAAAAGGCTAGTGCAAAGGCTAAAATGAGACTAGAAAAATACTAAGGGAATGGACACCAAAGTGGACACAAAACATAGAGTGAAATTGCAAGGGTATACAATTTTGGGCATTACATATTCATTGTTAGATTTGGTGTGTAAAGGGTTTGGGGATTAAGATGCACAAGTGAGATTTTAAATCAAATATGTCAACAAGATGACATATTTGTCATAGTTCATCTAGGTTTTAATGTCAAGGATTTAGTGTGGGAGATGGAAATAAAAACTATATTGATTTAAGATTTATGTGTGTGAAATTCATGTTGTTGGTAGGGTAGAAATAATGAGGTATAAAAATGTGATAAAAAATAGGTACATAAGATACCTACTGAAAATTGGAATATATTTTTATTGTACTAGTCTGTGCAAAGGGGTATCAAAAACATATTTTTTAAGAGTAGAAATGAAGATAGGGGCATTACAAATTTTATGTTATTGATTCATTAAATGAATCTCTTGATATACTAACCTTGCCCATAATTGACACTTTGTTGTTATTTCCAATCACTTCTAATTAAATCAAGTTATCAATCTTTACAAAAAAGATTATTCATATGGTTACTACATCCACTATCCAAATACCAAAAATCTTTTATATCTCTTTATTAATGTTGCAAGTAATAAACATAGATCCACTATTTTAATTTTTAATTTTATTTTTCTTAGAAAATTTATAGTATGTTTGTTTTGATTCTATGTTTTTGTTTTAAAAAAAATTGTAATGAGCATATTTTTTACAATAAAACATTAGATATTTGATTTATCATACCTTTCATTGCTGGAAAGAAATAAGTTTCAATTAGAGTCTACCCGTAGTAATGAATACATGATAATGGGCCCTCCACACACAAGGTAAGTTAGCTTGAGAAAAATGTTATTGGCATGAAATTACCATCTAGTAATAAAGATCCAAGATAAAAGCCTTCCTATGTTGAACACACTAACTTTAAATCAAATTGTTATAAGATGGATTTTGTCCTTGGAAATGAGGAATTTAGTAGGATTTTGGATATTAAATAGGGATAACATTAAGAAAAATACCTCTATTCTTTTTTATAAAATTTCAAAAATTTCTAATGTAATGTATTAATTTTCATGGAAATTTTGTCTTTATTTGATCAAAAAATCACCACAAATTTATGTACATTGTTTTTTTTTTTTAACATAACACTAAAAATAAGATATTGTTTTTGGTAAATTATCTAATGAATCTTCATAAAAAAATATATATTAAATTTAGTTCATCATAAAAATAAATATGATAAATTGTGGATCCATCAATATTCACACAAATAGTCAAAGCAATCCCTCTTTTTTTTTCTCATAATGGAAAAGCAAGGACCTAAGGGTCACAACCAACAATTAGGTCAAGGGGTGGTGCTCTCTTGCTAAGGTCAAGGGGCAACACCCCTTTGAGAGGTTTGAGGACAACAATTGTGGCACATAAGTGAGTGTAAATATGAAATTAAGATACTATTAACTTTTATAGTCAAATAATGAACAATTATCAATATACCTGTGATCTACTGGTGAAGTTTAATAGATTTGAATGAGCCCAATAAGAGTAAAATCTTATTGAGTGCAAGACCCCAACATCATAAGAGATGAGGACAAGATCATACTTCAAATGAATTTGAAAAAATTGATACCCCTCAGTGTGTATCAATAACTAAAAAAAAATTGTGAATGATATGAACGATAATTTTATATTTCATCGACACATAAACATAATAAATAATTATCTTGTTTTTCTTAAACCAAACTTTCCATAGAAGGGGACAATATTAAAGAATAGCCATCAGGGACCGAAGCTGCTATGCATCACTTATTTTATCTTCACATAGCCATAAACAAACATTAATTCGTCTTTCTCACCCATTGAGCTAAGATGTAATCTTCAACTAAATGATATGGACAAAAAGGAAAGAAATACAGTAGTCTGGAGCTCAAGCAATGGTGAAAAAAAATGTAGAATCAAAGGTATGCGTAGTCATAATCACAGACGGTAGATGGGAATAGTCCGCCAGAGAGGAGTCTCTCCTACAACACCGATTTTGCAGGCATGAACCAATTTGTGAGGCTCGACGCCATTGATGTTCTCTAACTTAGCAGGCCAAAAAGATGGGCCTTCATACACAGGCCAGGCAGGAGTCACAGAAAAGACTCCATTACACTCACACCATATCTCAGAGTGGTGACAGTCTACAATCCACAATTCATTTCCAACGGGGTAAAGCTGCTTCTTGGAACAATATTTACTATTAAAATCGGGAACCCTATCCATACAAATCCAGTAACCTGTAGATTTCTCGTACCTCAGAAGCCTTCTACAGGGTTCCGCACTGGACCATTCTAACATGTAGAGCTCGTTTTTCAAGACAATACTGTAGTCCTTGAAGTCTTGCGACAGGAACTCGGGAATGAATGTTTAGAGGTTGGTCGTGGGATCGAACCTCTCCGCGGCGCGACGCAGCGGATGACAGGTGTTACCCAAGTGGATGACAAAAAAAAACCGTCCATCGCAAAACCCTTGCCAAAAGAATGAGGGCAACTCATTGCAGGGATGCTCTCCCACTGATTGGTCCGCAGATCGAGCCTCTCGACTTTTGAAAATTCTCCCCTCATCATGCCAGAACCCTTAGCTGGAAGGCCATCGACGACATAGAAGAAATCGCCTATGACAGTGCTGGAAATGGAATTCAAATCTCTCGAAAAATTCATGGACGACAGGGGCTTCCAGCCGTTGAAACTAGGCGAGTAAATCGAAAGACTTTGTTAGTTCTGAGAATTACGCAACAAAGCCAACACTTGACCTGAACAGGGCAATACAAAGATTATAGAAATTCGTCCTCCACTTTGTGGAACTAACAGAGACATAAATTGTTTGTCAGAAACTGGCCTTGCGAGCCACTACAATCTGCCTGCGTTGAAAGCATCTCTGGTCTGTATAAGACATATGCCTTCAAACACATCGTTGCAGCCAACCGAAAAGATGGTATTTGTCAGTTCCAGTTGCGACCATTGTCTGGAAGTTGAAGGCAGTCTTGTAAGCCACAACATCTTTTCTTGTCTTGTAAACACCTGGAGATTTCTCAAATGTATTTATGGACCTCTTTTCCCCAATTCCCGTATTGTCTTTCACAGGGTCTTCGCTTCCCCTGCAAGAAATAAAAACAAAGGTGCTCTCACATGTGAAATAATAAAAATTATGGTATAAAAATCTTCCGCGACGAGCATAGATTTCAATTTTGACCAAAAATTTGTATATGTATCCTACAAAATAATATATCGGCTTTTTCGTCTCAGTTGCTTCCCGAGTATTTTTGAGTATTTTACTTAACGGTCACTTTGACCGAGTTCGTTCCAGCTGTGAAAGCTTAGCTGAATTTTAAAACAAAATATAGGCGTATTTTTTAGGGATTTCATTTATCAAAATTATTCAGTAGTCTAATCTTTCTCCTGAAGTCAGGGGATCCCAATCAGGGATTAACTTGGTTATGGTGGTTTGAACCAATTATGCTTGAACAATTGACCTTCAATTTAATTATTATTTTTTGATAGGTCTATCAAATTATAAAAGATTTTTTTTTTTTTTTTAATCTTTCTTTTAACAAATAGAATATGCATATTACTTAATGAAAGCTGATAATAATAATTTATTGGATGAAAGATTTAAAATTTTATTATAATCTTCATCAAATCAAAAAATATTAATTATGACTTTTATACAATATAATAAAAAAAGACAGATACCTCCATCCCATGTTCTAAACATGATTTAGGAGTGATGTTTATTCAATATTGTAAGTACACATTTAATTTTATTTATTTATTAATTAAAATTAGAAATTTTAATTAATTAATAAATATGGTCAAATGTATATCTGAATGCACAATATGTAATTGACCATGACATTTCTATATAAAGTCGGATGCAATAAAAGCGATGATGATAATGGTGGAGTCCCATGGATGAAGGCTTCCTAAAAAAAATTAGTGGGTGTTGTTGATATAAATATTTTAAAGCTAGTGGTCTCATGAATGCCTTAGTGTAGTTGAACAGTTTGAGCTCTGCAATTTATTAAAGCTCGTGGTCTAATGAATTTTATTATTTTGCATATTCGATTTAAATAGTGAATATATATATAATAACCATTGGTGGGAATTAAAAATCTCCAAATGATTCTCAAAACTTAAAAAAAGAAAGAAAGACTGTTATATTATTCAATAAAAGATTCTAATTCAACCTATAACATATTTGTTTTCCTTCAAAGAACTATTACTCCTTCAAAATACATCCTAAAACCCCTATAAGACACCAACATAAGTTTTTTAAATCACTAGAAAAATTGTAAGAAACAATTGCAAAATATCTGGTGTAAGGAATGTAAAATTCCTGAACCTTTCAATCTATCTACTATCGTTGGCCCCCCAAAAGTTGTCTGTACAACTCAAATTCTGAAGCCCTTTGTTATGAGTATTCCTTGGTCTATAATGTTAAACAGACTATCAATTTTTTAGGTGATGAATTTGAATGCATTTTGCATATCTTTAAGTGATGGAAGGGTAGATATATGGGGTTTGGAATTGTTGTTGTTGCCTGCTTTATACCATAAGGTAGAAGTAGTATTTATGAATGGCATTGGTTGATGCAAGCTATTAAATACTCGAGTGGCAATGTGGTAGAACCCTTAACATTTAGGAGTGGTTAGAATCATAACGATTATTTAATTTTGATGTAAGAGTAGTCGTTGTGTTGTATAGGTTGTATCTATCTTTATAATGGTCAGTTTGTAAGGAAGAATAACTTGGTTGTAAGAGCAATACCTAGTTGTATTATATATGGTTCTGTGTATGAGGTAGATGGTTATTTGAGAGTAATTTTGTTTATATTTGAATATTTAAGTTTAATTCTAAAGTACAAGTTGCAAGATTGTTATAACATTAAAATTTAGTTATAATGTTTCAAAATCATGAAGAGAATGAAGACAAAGGTTCCATTTTTCTAGAGACATTGGTAATGCGTGGCGTGTGAGGTAATAGAGAGGTCGGAATTGCAAAAGTTGATAAATCCAACTTCACAAATCTCGAAGATCACCTGCATGCAAATAACCTATCACAAAAAAAGGGGAGAAGAAATCAAGGGTGCTCTGAAAGTTGAAAAATGTATTAATTAGAGAGAGTATAAAATACAATGATCAATCCTTATAAAAGGAGATTGTGCAACCCTAGAGAAACCCTAAAGGGAAAATGTATTTAATAATTAAAATAATTATTAAATACCTACAATGCATAACTAAGTGAATCTTAAGAAAGGAATAAAAGGTGACTTAATTAAACTAATTAAGTGAAATAAACCTTTTACTCTAACACCCCCCATAAGATGAACTTAGGGAGTAGCTACAAACTAAATGCATGAAAGCAATGCAACTACAAGCTAGAAAGCAAACAAGGGTCCCGACAACTAGGCCTGATCAGGTGCCCATTTACAAAAGTAATGCAAACTAAACCAAATGGGGTAAAGGAGAAAACCGAGTGGGAACAAAACTCCTCCCCAAAATAGGATGCAAAGAAAGGAATGCAATGCACTAATGAAAGAAGGATAGGAGGTGGATTACATGATAACCCCCATAGACAATTTCTATCATATAAGTACGTGTACAATGGTCTCCATAAGAGAGATAGAAAGAGATAAGAAGCCCCAACAATGTAGAAACTCCTGTCAAAATGGTAGATGCCTGATGTAGAATCCAAAAAGAGATCCTGAAGTGGTAGATAGTATTCCTCCCCTTGGGAAGAAATGGATCCAAAGGACAATGTCGAAGAAACCCTGTGAAGAGTGATGAACCAATCTGTCTCAAGATGTGTGCCATGATATGATGTTGAAGAATCTCTTTGTCTGAACTGAAACAAATGATGTCAAATTCAAACTGATGTGGAGAATCTTGAAATGCAACCTTTGAATGCACTGATAATGGTGGGCGTACAGTGATAACCTGACTGTCAAGGTAGAGGAGATGAATGCCCTCAAAATAATCCTACAAATCTGCAATATAGGACTCCACAAACAAGAAAGATATGTCTGCAACATAAGAGTCCAAAGTAGCTATGTTTGGAAGATGAATGATGTTTTGTTGCAATGAATCAGGAACAACAAGAGATGCTGATAAAGTCTCAATCTGAAGAGTGGGAACATGAATACAAGTCTCTGAACCATCGACACATGCAAGACCTGTGAGATACTCAAGCTCCTCTAGAGTACGGTTATCATAGGGTATGAAATCTACATCTGCAAGAGGGATGAGATAATCTACAGTAGGATCCTCTAGGAATGGAGGGATATTAGAGTCTCCAAAAATCTCCCAAAGACGTTGCCAAAGTGTGCGAGGACAATGAATGTTAGATAAAGCACACAAAGTGTCAAAATCAACACTACAACCAATAACCCCTACAATATGATCTTGAATAATAACCAAGGCTAATAAACCCCTTGATGTGTCTAGTGCAAGTATGAGATCATATAAATAAGGAAAAATATTGAGCCACTTACAATGTGTAAGTATGCCCTTTGCCCATGACTCATAATTACCCCGTTTTAGAATTACAACAAAAGGGTGAGTAGAAAAACCCATGATACTCACTCAAATAAAAAAAAATAGATACTGAAACTCTCAGCAACAATAAATCATATTAATATAACCAATCCAATGCAAACATAACCCATGTAGGTGCCAGAATGTCCAACTAATTGAGCAAAGTGTAAAAATACACAAAGCTGAATAAAATTTACTTGGTAAATTATCTGATGAAATAGACTATATATATGGAAATAGAATTGAAACACCTTTCCAATGATTATTTGTTTGCGCAAAACGGAGTTTGGGCACAAAAGTTATGCCTCCTAGAGTGCATAAACCATCATCTAACTTTGACTAGCGAAAAAAGCATCAAAAATGAAAAACCAAAAATAAAAACTAGCACCATTGGATAGTGCCCGAAACCAGCTTTCCGGCAATATCTCGTTTTCACAAAACGGAGATTGTATGCAAAAAATATGACCAATTCTGTGAAAGACCTCCAAAAAACCCAATTTGTCCCTCTAGAGCCCTCGGGGGCTAAAAAAAATCAGCCCCTGGTCCGCTCAGCGACTAGGGGGCTAATCTGTAGGGTATAGGCTGAAGCCTCTGGTTGTCTATGTGACCGTCGGTTGGGGCTAAGCGACTGTTGGGGCTTAAGGCGAGCACCTGGTTCCTTATAGAACCGCAAACCAAGAGTCTTAAGCCCGCGGGGGCTTTGAAGCGGGCGGAGTGGCGGGTGATTGGTGGTGGCAACGAACCACTGTAATACTGCCTGCGTAAAAAACAATTAAAAAAACTTTTTTTTTTTTAATTTTAATTTTAATTTTGACCTCAAAAATCGTGCCCTAAGGTCGTATGGCCTTGGGGCTTCTTCTTTTTTGCATTTTCAGTCGACAGAGGCCAAATTGGACAAATTTTATATGAAAATAGGGGTTTTTGGACGCTGCAGACTCATTGGTGAGGTCCGTTTTGTCTAAAAATGCTCAAAAAATTAGGCAATCCCCAAATCCACAAGAAAATTTGCCTTTCTGAAACCCTTGCACAGAATAAAACTCTGTAAGTTGAAATCTTCAAAAAATGAACAAGTAGCCGCAGATCTGGAGCTCTGATACCATGTAGAATTTCATAAATCCAACTTCATAGACCCCGAAGAGCACGTGCACGCAAATAACCTGTCATAGAAAGAAGAGATGGAGACAAAAAAGCAAGGGTGCTCTGAAAGTTGAAAAATGTATTAATCAGAGAGAGAGTATAAAATACAATGATCAATCCTTATAAAAGGAGATTGTGCAACCCTAAAGAAACCCTTAAGGGAAAATGTATTTAATAATTAAAATAATTATTAAATACCTACAATGCATAACTAAGTGAATCTTAAGAAAGGAATAAAAGGTGACTTAATTAAACTAATTACGTGAAATAAACCTTTTACTCTAATAGGAATGGCATGAGTGTCGATCAATGGACAAGACAAGCCAGAAGATGATGATTCCTTGGCATCCCATTAAGATTTATCAGTTAGGCAAGGATGATGTGATCAAATGAATGAGTGGGATGGATATAGGTTTGCTCAACACAAGGGTTGCTTGTTATTCACTTTTACATGCCCTCCTCATGCTTATTGACTCATGAGCTTTGCATTTATGTCTTCTACATTGTGTTGAAATTAATGGATTCCAATTGAAGGCATTAATGCTCAATTACCACTACATCCTATTTTGAAAGCAAATTTTTTCCACCACCCATTTTGATCACTGGTCGTTGGGTCCACCAAAAGCTCAAAAAATGGAAGTGTTTTTGCTGCTTTTTAAGAATTCGTCACACTTGGATTGAAAATTTGAAGCACTTACACAATGAATCTTAATAAAAGTCAGTAATATGAAATTTAGTATTTTGAGTCTAGTTTCCAAACATGTAATTTATTCAAATACCCAGATGATAGAAATTAAATTTTGATAGGCATCTATAAAAATAACTTTTTAAAGTTATTTTTTTTACCATACCATGCACATGTACGGACACCACTTGTTGACCTAAATAAAAGTATTTTTCTAATTCCTTTTGGGGAAAGATATGTAACAACATGAAGATTGATGAAGATTTTTTTTCTGAATATTTTTTTTATTGAATTTCTATTGGCCCTAATTGTTATTAAAAATCAACGTGTACGAACAACATAATTGGACCTAAACTAAACATTTTTTTTTTTTCACTGTGTAGAGAATTGTCTAAAGATTGATGTCATATAATTTTTTTACAAAAAAACTAACCAAAAAAAAGTTATTAAAAAACAAGAAAAACCTGATATTTCAAATTTATGGACCAATTTGCTTAGAAATTAATTAAAAAATAAAAAACATAATCCAATCTTAACAAAAATCATATATTTATAAACTAGACATTGTGTTCTATAATGGGTTTTAATTTCATATATTAATTCAGGAAAAAATCCATCAGCTATATTGCCAAAGTTGGACATTTGTCTTGAACATGCCTTAGTTTTTTAGTTGCAGGTCAAAGGCTAAGGGTCGGGTTGCCAAGACTTTTTTGAGCCTAAAACAGAGGCAGCATGTGGTTTGGGAATTCAAAATTTTAGAAACACGTACGTTTTATGAAACGCATTTGTGTTTATAAATAGAAACACATGCATGTTATATAATGTGTACACATTATTTATTTGCCCGTTTGAAAATAGAAATGTGTATGCATTATATAATGCGTATGTGTTCCTAAAATATAATGCATATGTGTTTTATAATGTGTAATTGTTTCTTATATAACCATTTTTTCCCAATTTGGAAAAAATCGACTGAGCTCGCGTTTTTTCTACAACTTTCATTTTCCGTAGTACAGACCGACAACGCCATTTTCTGCATTTTTTAATTCAACCTTGTCTTGTACAATCTCTTAATAGGTCATATTCAATTCAAATTGTTGGAGGAGACAACTACAAGTTGAATTTTCTAAAGTGGAGTCAAGTATAGGGACTTTTTACAAGAAGATTTGGAAAAAGTGAGATTTTGGATGTATTTATATGTTTTTTTACTTCAAAGTTTATAGAAGAAAGGATCTCCATATTATATAGTTTTATTTCAATATTTGGAGGTAGCAATTGGAAAATAGTTTAAGAATCATTTTTTATTATCAAGAGGGTTTGGTAATCATGGGATCAAGGCAAAGGCAAAGAAAAAAATGTAGAAAGTTAATGACACCCAAAGAAATTGAAGCAAATAGAGAAATGGAGGCAAAAAGGCAAAGGCATGGAAGAAAAAGGATTTGTCAAATGAAAAGTTTGGAAGCATCTAGTTCCATGAATTTTGAAGAGGAAACCATGAAGGGTGAGATGAATGTAGATGATGCAAATGTGGAGCTGGTGAATATGGAAGAAAATACAATTATGGAGACAAACCCAACTATGCCTTCAACTTCAACTTTGAATGATATGGAAATAGCACCTATATAAACAACTTCAAGTATGTCTTCAAATCCACCTCCCAATGATATAGAAAATTCACCTATTCAAACAATTTATCAAGGTTTGTCTTCAAACCCAAGTCTTGATAATATTGATCTTAGTTATTTAGATGAAGTTGGATACACCATTGATGGTATTAATAATTCTAGCTTTGAAACAATGCAAAAACAAAATAATGATGAAATATCTTATATGAATGCAAATGAGAATGAAATCCCTTGTATGTTTGAAAACAAAAATGAAACCCCTTGCATGAATGAAAATGAAACCACTTGTATGAATGAAAATGAAAATATTATTTTTTACAATTGAAAGAGATGTGTTGGATAACCTTCCTGGTAAATTTTCTTGGAGACAAATGAGAACTCATAGAAATAGATTATATAAAATATTTTTTTATAGAAAGAAATTAGGATTTCGATGTCAACTCATGATGTAATTGATGAAAACGTGGAAAATGTGAAAAGTGATGAAAAAATTAGGCATTTTTGTAAAACCAAAAAAGAAAGATGATTCTGTAGAACAAGTTATATCTAGTGTAGCCATGCTATTGATTATATAGGAAAGAAAATTTGATCTAAAAATAAGAATGCAGCTTGTTGTGCAATAACAACTGCTCTAGTTAATAAATCAACTTCAAATAAAAGAATGTTAAGTAATATTAGTTAATATATAAAATTAAATCCTAAAAATTTGATTAGAGCGGCTAAAAGAAGAGAAAGTATTGAAAAAGATCCAATTAATCAATGTTGGAGTTTTAGTGGTAGACTCCCAAGGTCAGACATGAAATTAACTAATGAAATCAAATCTTTAATCAAAAAATATTGACATGATAATACAAGAGTATCACCTGATATTAGAGATGTTTTAAAATTAAGGGTGGGATAAAAAAATTGTGACCCTCATCCAAAGCATCTATTAGATATGACTCAAACTGAATTATAAAAAAAAAAATAGATGATTCAATCTTTCCAAATATTAGCATAAGTCAAAGATCATCTGAAAAATGTAAACCTTGATATGTTAGAGTTAATAAACAATGAATCTCTTGTTGTTGTAAAACTCATGTACAATTTTGCTATTATTATTATATTTTTCGATATATATGTTGTACTTTGCATGCTAACCAAATTATGCAAGACATTTGTGGTATTAATATGCCACCTGAAACAATCAAAGATTTTATATCAGGTTTGTTTTGTGAACCCTCTAATGGAAACTTATTTTATTTAAATGCATGTATTTCTGAACAATGCGATAGATGTGGCAACTTTGCATTGTTAGGAGAATGTATGCATGAAATTAGTTTACATGAATTTGGACAAAAATTAGTGGATGTTAAAGTTTTTTTAAATGTTGACTATTCTTTAAAAGATGGAAATATTGGAAAAAGTTGTGAGCTAATTGTAGAAAAAAATAGTGTACATGCAATTATTAAAGAATTTAAAGATAAGATTGTACCTAAATATGTAAAACACTCTCAATATGATCATTGGCTTGATGGTCAATTTCATACATGTAAAAACACATTCCCAATCAGAACTATATTGTTAGTTGTTGATTTTGTAGAAAACTATACTCTTGCTCCATTACAATAAATTCAATCACAATATTATAATTCAATGTAGGTAGCCATATTTGTTCATATTGTATATAGACATGCAGATGATAGTAGAGAATACAATAGATTTTTTTTGAGAGAGAACCATTTTTATGTGAGTGATAATTGATTACATTCATTTAATTTTGTTCAATATTGTTTTGATATGTTTTATAAAAATTTAAAAGAGAGAGGAATTCAGATGAGATAACATCTCATATGGTCGGATAATTGTACGGGTCAATTCAAGAATTCTAGACTGTTTTATTGGTTATGTAGAGTTCATAAGGAAAATAATATCCAACACATGTGGAGTTTTTTTGAATATGGACATGGTAAAGGAGAACATATTGGAGTAGGTGCATATGTGAAAAGAGCTTTTGCTAGAGAGCAACTAAAATTTGAGGATGCAAAAAAATTCAAAGATGCACGTGCAATTGTAGATTGGTGCAATATAAAATTATCTACAAGAACAAGTGAGAGCTCAATAATTTGACACTTCTTTTGGTTAGTTGAAGAAAATGATATTCCTACTCGACAAGATTGTGAAACAATTAATGGATCTACAAAATGGAATTATTTTAAGATTTCAAATGCAAACACATGGACAATATGGACAATGGAGCTTGCATGTTTTTTTTCAATTTTGTATTGCAGGTGATTAAGAGGCGTGTGAAAATATAGAATGGGTCGAAGAATGGCAACAAAGAGCCTTAACACTTACATCGACACATTATCAACATGGAATGACAATTGAAGATAATAAAGTGTGCATCAGATGATTATGATCGTGTTTTGGACCTTGTACAAGAAGGTACATTAAATTGAATTCCATTTTATATGTATGCATGTTTATATGTGAATTAAATATGTCTATTGAATTAAAAATAAATTAGGGCATGTGTATGTTGTTGTTGCACCTGAGGGGAATGAAGAGGAGACGAAGTATTGGTTGGCTAGATGTGTTGAGAGAAAACATAAGTTGGTACATCCTAGGGTGGATGATAAAAACTTTGAGTATCCAACTAGTTCTGTGGTTGTTGTTGGCACTTGGATTCAAAAATATCTAGTAAGAAAGAATGGCTTGCCTGCATTTGAAGACTATGAAATGCACAAGAAGATTATACATTATTCACATTTGATTTTGGCAACCAACATAAAAATAGTTAGATATCAAGGGAGGCCTGCTAATAAAGTGTTATGGACACTTTCAATGGATGATCATGAGACAATCATAGATGCATTACAAAAAAGAGAGGATGTTGATGGTATAATGGAGTAAATAAATATAGGTAAGTATATAGTTGTATATATATTTAATTGATAGTCTATATATAGTTAAAAATTTAACCCGTATACATGTCTATAGATATGTTGGTCTTTAGTCATTTACTAATTATAGTTTTAAATCATTTTTTATTCCAGGTCTCCCAAAACTTATGCATTACAAAAAAGATATGACATGCATATATATTACAATGGAATTCGAATATAGAGACAAGTAACTATATATAGTTCTAGATACATTTAATTGATATTCAAAATATAAAACTAAATAATTCATTGTAATTTTATAAAAAAATTATAATTGATTTCATATCCCCTTAAGTCATTTTCTTAGGACCCCCTAAGTCATCCTCTTATCTACCCTTAATCCATCCTCTTGCATCTCCTTAAGTCACTCTCTTAATTCCCCTTAAGCCATCCTCTTAGGACCCCTTAAGGCATATCCTCTTATCTACCCTCAATCCATCATCTTGCATCCCCTTAAGTCACTCTCTTAACTCCCCTTAATTCATCCTCTTAGTAACCCTTAAGCCATATTCATTTATATCTACCCTTAATCCATCCTCTTTCATCCCCTTAAGTCACTCTCTCAACTCCCCTTAAGCCATACTCTTAGGAACCCTTAATCCATATCCTTGTATCTACCCTTAATCCATCCTCGTTCATCCCTTTAAGTCACTCTCTTAACTCCCCTTAATCCATCCTCTTAGGACCCCTTAATCCATATCCTTGTATCTACCCTTAATCCATACTCTTGCATCCCCTTAAGTCACTCTCTTAACTAGCCTTAATCCATCCTCTTAGGACCCCTTAATCCATATCCTCTTATCTACCCTTAATCCATCTTCTTGCATCCCCTTAAGTCACTCTCTTAACTCCCTTTAAGCCATCCTCTTAGGACCCCTTAAGCCATATCCTCCTATCTACCCTTAATCCATCCTCTTGCATCCCCCAGGCTTTAGGTTATAGGGTTAAGGTTTTAGGATTCATATCTTAGGGTTTAGGTCCTAGGGTTAAGGGTTTATGATTTCTATGTTTTATGAGATGCTTAAAATAAAAAATCTATATGGGTTAAGGGTTTAGGGTTCATCTCCTTGGGTTTAGGTTCTAGGGTTAAGGGTTTAGGATTTCTAGGGTTCATGAGATGCTTAGAATAACAAATCTATATGGGTTAAGGGTTTAGGGTTCATCTCCTAGGTCTTGGGTCCTATGGTTAAGGGTTTAGGATTTATATAGTTCATGAGATGCTTAGAATAATAAATCTATATGGGTTAAGGGTTTAGGGTTCATCTCCTAGGCTTTATGTCCTAGGGTTAAGGGTTTAGGATTTCTATGGTTCATGAGATGCTTAGAATAAAATATATATATGGGTTAATGGTTTAAGGTTCATCTCCTAGGCTTTAGGTGTTAAGGTTAATGGTTTAGGATTTATAGGGTTCATGAGATGATTAGAATAACAAATCTATATGGGTTAAGGGTTAAGGGTTTATAGGTTTCACAAGATGCTTATAATAACAAATACATTATAGGTTAAGGGTGTAGGGTTCATCTTTTAACTACCCTTAAGCCATCCTCTTATAATAACAAATCTATATAGGATTTCTAGGATTTGTAGGGTTCACAAGATGCTTAGTATAACAAATCTATATGGGTTAAGGGTTCAGGATTCATATCCTAGGCTTTAGATCCTAGGGTTAAGGGTTTAGGATTTTTAGGGTTGACAAGATTCTTAAACTAACAAATCTATTATGGGTTAATGGTTCATATCCTAGGCTTTAGGTCTTAGGGTTAAGGGTTTATAAGGTTCACAAGATTGTTAGAATAACAAATCTATTATGGGTTAAGGGTTTAGGGTTAATCTCTTAACTCCCCTTAATCCATCCTCTTAGGACCCCTTAAGTCATATCCTCTTACATCCCCTTAATCCACCCTCTTGCACCCCTTTAAGTAATTCTCTTAACTCCCCTTGAGTCATTCGCTCAAGACCCCTTAAGCAATATCCTCTTAGGTCCCCTTAATCCATCCTCTTGCATCCCCTTATGTCATTCTCTTAACTACCCTTAAGCCATCCTCTTAGGACCCATTCCATTCATTGACCGTCCCCTTAAGTAATTTCCTAATTATATTTAATCATTTTTGTTTCAGGTCTCCCGCATTGGTGGCACGTACTTATGCATTGAACAACTCACTATTAATAATATAGTAGATAATTTTTCCTATGACAGACATCACTTGAATTTTTAAGGAATTTCTAAGATCTAATTTTCTAACTTTTAGTATGTATTGTTATTTTCTCTCATGAATTATCTAGTTAAATGACTCATTAAAAATATAGTTACTTTACTTACATTAATTATTTTTGTAGGTTATCATCAAGTCGATCTATCATGATTGTCACTGTAAAAAAAAATCATCATATAAATTATGTAAATATCAATTTTTGGTCTTGAGCTAAAAGTGGATAAGCTTTAATTGTATTTATATGCACATATGTTTCATCATGTTATATAGTTGTATTAAAAATCAATATATATACATGTTTGTTCGATGTTTGAGCTTCAATGAACTTATAAATAACTTTTTATATCTTATTCCAAATTTATCTTAAATATAAATTATGTCTTGTAAATCACATTTTATATAATTGTTCAATTGTATCTTATACATTTTATACATGTCAAGTATAGATTTTTGTTTAGTGATGAATATTTGCTAGAATTGGAAAATAGTTAAAATTACCTGCCCTTACTTTATTATGAGTATGATCTAAACTATAAGGAATATATTAAATTTTTACCTGACCATGTGATTTTATTGAAATTTGAAAGTTAATCATTTTAAGACATCTAAACTTCATTCAACAATGGCATGTAAATATATATGCACAATTTGATTCTAGATAAAAAATTATAGTGCATATTACTTGAAAATGTACATAATATATATGAGTGCATATAATCATCATAATGAACATAACATGTACGTGAGCACATTTACTTGATCAAAGTATATTAAATTCCACATGAAATGCTAGATATATCTAAAGCTAGTTTGGAATTTAAAACATGTATGAATATGTAAAGTTAGAAAATATATTAAAGTCAACTCATATAAATAAACACAAACACGATCATAATGTATATAATGTATGTGAAATGGTTAGAAAATATTAACTTGATAAAAATGATTTTAATTGAATATAGTAAATATAGTAAAGTTTAGGACCTCTAAAGACATGGCCTTGTGGTCATGATCATGATCAAGAGCCTGCCTACCACCTATAAGGATACTGCTATCATCTTGCATAAAATAATCATAGTACATGTAGTGATTTTTTAAAGCACATGTAAATTTCAAACTTAAATAGCTTTTGAAAGCATGCACCATAGATGGCCCATGCATAAAATTTGATGGTGAATCAAGAGCGCTCGCCACACCTTGTGGTTGGTTGGTCATGGATATTACATGACCTCCCTACATAGATACAATATATCATTTCACACATGTGTACAAATTCAAATAAAATTAGACATGGACATAAATCAAAATATATATTGGTTTACTTAGTTGTAAGGTGTGCCCACTTGTACAAATATCGATGAAAAACAAACACGATCATATCAAGAAAATGACCTCCTATGATCATACATCTACACCGAACACTTCTTGAATTAATATTATATTATATATAATTTAATGTTATTATTTTCATAAATTTTGCACATTTCAAACAAATTAAAATGTGCCTTGAAAGATGTACATACCTGTGTAGGATGATCGTCAGAATATTGTAAATCTAAAAATGATTCCACCATAGATATAGGTGAACCTGAAGTGGATTCTTGAGTATGCCCATAACCCCCTGCATTCTCTCTATCACCCACTTCACCTACCACATGGGTAGTCTAATGAATGATATCTCTTGAGAGAGAACTCAATACTCCTAATGTCGACAATATAGTTTGTTGTTGATATCCAACAAGAATAATAGGAGATAGAGGAGCAACAATCGGTGGAATCAGAGCACGTCGTTAAGGATCAACACATTCTCCTAATCTATTTTGGGGTGTGCCACACCCAACTACCTGAAATGACCTCATATCAAAATAGTTGGGTTTTTTACCCAACTCAAACTGAGCACATAACTTTCTCAAAAAATAAAGGGGCACCTCAAAATTGCCATGTGGTGGAGTATCAAAGACCATCCACCATCTGTCCCAAAAATGTGCAGCTATCTGTGGGTGCCTACACCATTTAATTGAAATTCATTTTTTATTGGGTGGAATTGGTTCATTTGTATGGATGTTAATGAAATATTGGCAAATGGTTTGTTTGCTAATATGAAGGTCCTGTATTTCTTTATAAGACAACCCATCTACATAAAATTGTCTTCTCTCTTCTCTCCATCGATGGAAACTATTTGTCTGCATCAGTGGATTGAACAAAGTCAACAACAATTTGCAGTGAAGATGCAAATCGTGCTAGATGGGGGGGAAGGTTAGGCTCATTTTTTTTCAAATTTATATTTTCTTGAATGACATTTAGATTTGCATTTTTGTTCTCTCATAATTGATTTTGATCAGTTGTAGGATGTGGGGGTTTAGGAGGTGGAGAGGGTGGAGGTGTGGGGTTTTGTGGTGGTGGGATATGATGTGGAGATGGTGGATGTAAGGGGTTTTGGGGTTGGTTGGTAGGTATGAAATCCTCTATATTAAAATCATCAACTATATGTAAATTTTTCTCCATGATGAAAGGGCAATTGCATGTTAAACAATTAAAAAATTTATCAACAGACTAATTAAATAATGTACACAATTTGAACTAAAAATCACATTGAACGTACACAAATTCAAAATACGTGTCACTTGAAGACACACTCAATTTAAAAAATTTAAAAATTCACAGCATAAAAATTTAGACTAATTTATGTTGTAGAAAATACAAACAATTTGAGCCTCCCATACAAAATGTACATTAAATTATACAATTAAATTCATGTACCCTTGATACATTCAACAATCAATGAAATAATAAAAACATATAAATCCTAACTTCCCTTCCTAACCTAATACTAAATTAATCTCCCCCTTCGTCCCATATTTTTGCTAATCACTTTCAAAAGGTCATGGACGAAAATTAAAACACACATTTTTCTATCAAGCATTTATATCAATCCAAAGAGTTAGAACTAGAACATATATATTGAATGTTATTTACTATACATAGTTTGATAACTTGTTCAATAATTATGTGACATGTATTTAAGAATTGTGATAATTATTAATTGTATACCTACTTAATTATAGGTCCTAATAGAGTTTTAATGTATGGAAGCACATTGAAAGAGGAAATACTCTAGGAAGATTAGAGGAAGAAGATGGATATTTAAGAAGATATATGTTGATGAGATTTAGGTGCAAATAAAAGATATGCAAATTAAGTTCAATCTATAATAAGATCTAGAGAGCGAGCTTGTGACTATTTAAGGTTAATTCCTATCTAAATATGTACATGAACTTTGTATAGGACCTCTAACTAGATTAAATGTGAATTAAATAAATTTAATATTAAAAAGTGTTCTCTACATGTACATGATCTACTTTTACTAATTAAATTATTGTCTTTAAAAACAAAGTTTAGATTTGAAATTTCTAGTTGGATAATCCCTAATTGGAGGCCTTTGACCAAGTAATTACATGGATAGATTCTAATAAACCTTAAAATCTAAAAAGGTGTGAAATACAAAGGATCAAGTGGTCAATATAATACTTCTTGATATCCTTGAGTTTTTACTTCAAAGTTTCTAGTTTTCGTATTAGTGTATGTACACTTGGAGTTAATGGAGACAAGAGCAGCATTAGGAGAATGTGAAAATAGTGGAGGTACACATATTAGTGTTGTGATGTAAGAGTTAAGGAAATAGTTATGAATAGATTGGACACAAATTATTCAATAAGTATTGATCATGGGATGAGATGCAGGTCCATAGTGCATAGATCTATATGAGTAGATGTTGTGGCAATGTAGTGGTTATAAAAGTGGTAGGATCTTAGTTGTGGGCACAATTCTAGAATGAATGAAAGCACTAGCGGTATTCATAAGGCTCAAGGAATGTAACCACATGGGGTAGGCCATGTATCAAGGGAGTAAAGTTAAAGGAAAAGGTGGTAGTATCCATGAAAGTGGTATAACTTCAAGGTTGGAATAGGAGGATGGATTAGGAATGATTCATTAATTTGATCTAAGACATTATAGAATTTATGTGTGATTAAGACATCCCATTAATGCCTTATAAAAATAATTTTATTTAATTAATTATGGGATGAATTAAATATCAATTTTAAGATTTAGGGTTTTAGGTTTAGGTTTTGTGGTTTAAGGTTTATGGTTTTAGGTTTAGGATTTTTGGTTTAATGTTTAGGTTTTAGGGCTTAGGTTTTTAGGTTTAGGTTTTAGGGTTTAGTTCCTAGGGTTAAGGGTTAAGGGTTTTAGTTTTTAGGTCTAAGTTTTTTGGAACCTAGGGTTTAGGGTTTTGATTTCTAAGTCTAGGTTTTGTGCGGTTTAGGGTTAAATTAGGTATAGATTTTGTGGTTTTCAATTTAAAATTTAAGGTTTTTGGTTTGCATTGATGATTTTGTTTGCAAATATAATTTAAAAAATATAAATTAAACAAGCTAATTACAAACTAAATAAACAAACACTAAACTACAATTACAAACAAAAAATGCAAGATATAAAGTCAAAAAAACGTAGAATTTAACCAACTAGGAGGTTGCTAAGGTCACTTGTGTCAACTTGAGGAGATGACAGATAAAAATCGGGTGGTATGGGGATGTCAGAGTAGAATAATTATTATTTAATTTTGTTATTCTACTTTATGTGCTAAGCCACCTTAGGTGGCGATGTGTCATTTGAAGAGCTAGTTGAACTCTTCAACAATGTATGACACTTCTCATTTTCTCTTGGTGGAGCATTCTTGCCACCTTGAGTTGAGCACTCCTAGAGTGACTCAAACTCATTATGCTATATGTGCATCTTCCTCATTGAGGATTTCATACACTTCTAATCAATCATTTTTGCATTACATTCTTTGTTTCTCAATCTCATAGTTTGAGTGCGTACTTGCTTGAATTGTGTGTCTTGTTGATACTAACATTCGAGCAAAGATATTGCAAACTTTGATAGCTTTCATCTCGTTTTCTCCAATTATTTTCACTTTCTTTATATTAAGGGTAATAACTTGTTTCATCCTTTATAGGATATTGTGTTCAATTGTTTGTTAGGTTTGTTAATAGGAATATATTATATAAACATTCTTTAATCATCGTCCATTTTTTATAATCTATTTTCTTGGTTTATATATCAAGATTTAACAATTGGTGATAATGTCCAATAAAATAGTTGTACTCAAAGCCTTTCATTGAATTCTCTCTTTTCATCCCAAATTTTAATGCATTGTTGAATGTGTTATTTAGGGTTAGTTGTACAATCATACTTGTGAGGCCTACCATTTGATACACCCATTTGACAATTTTTTGATTCGATCATGTTGATACTCTGTGTTTTGGTCTATTTTGGATGATCACAGATATTTTATGTTATGCTTGTTTTATGTTTATGATGCTATGATGATTATAGGTTGCACGTTATGCTTCCTTTATTGATATGCTCATATGATCTTGTTATCATGATAGAAATAGATAATTGTTTTAGGAGATAGAATTGATAGGATACTAAATTTAATTTGGTGATGTGATTTCCTTATTATGCCATGATTAGATACAAGTTGATGATATATGTTATTGTTAGAAGAAGAACGATTATAGATATAGAATTTATTGATTTAGAATTTGATTGTGCAAAATGTATGCATATGAATTTGTTAGTTTAATTATCAATTATTATGCATTGGATATTTTGACATGTGGAAATTGAGTGTGCAAGTACACACCCATGGCCAATGGGATTGGAGGTAACCAAGGGTACCCGATTGTGTTAGACAAGTGAAACCACTATAGTCCATTTAAATAATGGATCATAGCCTCTTTGTGTTGTATTTTATTTGTAATTAAAATGATTTAATGTTGAATCTTGTGATTATGTTTCCTTTTAAATTCAATCAAACTTTTTATTAGAGTTTTGGGGTATTTTGGAAATTCTTTTATTATATTTGAATTTCAATTTCTTTTGAGGGTTTAAAAAGGCTGAATTAGTCTTTGGAATGGGTCAATTGACCCTAGTTTAACCCCTAGGATGGGTACCTATGGGTTAGGGGTCAAATCAAACACATAGCTTTTGAAAATTGCAAGTTGTGACCCTTCTTAATTAGCCATTGAGAATGGTGACGGATTTTGGGGATGGGATTGGAGTGTTGGCTCCAAAATCTCATTTATGAGATTTGAAAGCCTTGTTGAGTGTTGAACACTCTTTGGCCTTTAAATTCCCCAAGAGTTCTCACACATGTGTGAGAACTTGTGGGGAGGTGTGTCCATAGGAGTGGTTAGAAGATTGACATGTGTCACTTTCTCCTCCAAGGGTTTCCAACCCTTGACTCCT
This sequence comes from Sequoiadendron giganteum, assembly GCA_007115665.2. Lineage (NCBI taxonomy): Eukaryota > Viridiplantae > Streptophyta > Pinopsida > Cupressales > Cupressaceae > Sequoiadendron > Sequoiadendron giganteum. Next base: position 437,843,518 of record CM021104.1, read on the forward strand.
ATTTGAATGTTTTTGAAACCCAAAAGAAGGGCTTTTTTCTTGGCTTGGTTTTTAGAATGCTTGGGAGAGGGAAAATTAGCTTGGGCTTGGAGTAGAGATTTGGAGTTCATCCTCAACCTTATTTCATTGTTGGCTTGGATTTGAGGTAGGATTTCTTCTACCTTTATGTATACTTCTCTTTTCATTTTATCTCTTGTTTGGAAATGTGAAAAAAAATGGTTTATGTGAAATGTATGTTCATTGTATGTGCCTTTTCATTTCTATGTGTTTGGTTTGGGGTTGTATAGGATAAACTCACCCAATGTGGGAAGAGCATCCTTGTGGGGGATAGGAATGTGTAGGAACCTCTATGGGGAGATTGTTCCTGCTTTGAGAAGGAGAGGCAAACAATGGGGTATGAGTACCCAAAATGGTTCATGATGTTATGATGTGTTGAGAGATTGTTGTATGGAGGATGTATGATATGAAAGATTTTGATGAATGGGTGGATTGGATAAGAAGAAAGGTTGTGTTGCTGGTTATGTATACTTGCTAATAGGTCTCCCCATATGGAAGTGATGTCCACCTCTATCCCCATCTAGATTCTTGAAGAATTCTTATGTAAATGTGTAAATCTTGGTTGGGAGTATTTTGTTTGAATGTTGCGGTTGGGAATGGCTTGTTGTTCTATTGTTGTGTGTACCCGGTAGCTTGGTTATCTCCTAGCTTGGGGGTGGTTGGTTTTCCAACCCAAGGTTGGGAGGTGAGCACTCCCTATTGGCTATGAAAAGAAGTTGTCTTATGTGTTTACTTGCAGATTCAAATATCACACTTGCAGCTGTGTAAAAGGATTTCAAAGAGAAATATAATTTTCAATGTTTAGCTATATTGTATCTTGTGGATAAGAATTTTAAAGCACGTAAAAAGATATATGTTTGATTCCAAAGATATATATAGTTACATGTAGGGTTTTACTTTTTGTTTTGCTAGTATGTCTTTTTACAAAAAAAAAGGAGGCTTAAAGTTTATATTACAGTAGCTTCAGTTACTCCTCTCTAAGTATCTAAATGCATGTATAAATGTGAAGTTGAAATGGAAATCATTGTTGATGTGTGCAACAGAATGAAAGGCTCTTTGTTAGTACTTTGTTATGGTTAGCTAGTGGTTTTGGAATGAAACAATAATGTCCTGCCAGTTCTTAGAAGAAAACATGAATATGTGGGGTTACCTGTATTGTTTTGTCATCCATGTCGACACCATGAGAATAGAATATCTTCATGCATGCTTAAATTTATTCCTTGAGAATCTTATTGTTGTGTATGTGCATTCATTTAGTACGTTATTTAATAAATAAATAAAATAAAATATATTGGCTCTGAGCTTTTCCTGATGCAAATGTTGTCAACCAGTAAAGTTAATAGATGTATAACGTTCCCTTTTGTTTTGTTTATATAAAGATAAAAATAAAATAAAATGAATCTATTTAGCATGGTGTCTGTGTCTGGTGAATCTCCAGACTTGCATAAGTTTTAAAACTTCCTGAATAAGGCTAACACATGGAACGTGTCGTTGAGAAATAGCAATAGATGTTTAGGAGAAATAAAATTATAAAAAAAAAAAAAAACACGATTGAATGGAATTAAAAAGGAATGATACACAAAGAAATAATTTAACAGATTAAAGCCCCTTAAAGAGCTCGCAGCCAAAGAAGTTGCAATCTCCTGAGGCGCGAGGCCTTGTGGAGGGTGTAGCCTCTCCACAGGAAATTGCACCATGAGGTGAGGCTGACTCACGAGTGAGATAAACAAAAGAAAATAAACCTCCAGCTTGTGAACCATGAGCAGGTCATTCGCCTCTCATCCTCGCCTTCTGTAGACTCGCCTTGTCCCTCCATCGCTGCCCTTACAAAAAAAAAAAAAAACCAAGAACAACCATGAAAGTATAAACTGAAATAAGAATGCGATGACTTTAGAAGGATCATTCCTTTGTTTATTTTGTGGAGCGGATTTAAAATCCTATAAAATTCATTGTATTGGCACCCAACACCGTACTCCATGCGGCCAACTAATAAACCATTTATTACTGCAGTTCCTGTTTTCATTTTTCCAATTTCTGGAATCGTCATTTAACACTCGATGGGGAGTAATAATTCAAACAGAGGTTGGGATATTATTATCCTACAAATTCCTATCGATTTAACCTAATTAATAGGGATGGAAAGACTCCAACCGTTGAATGCTATGCATACCACTAAAGCTGTGAGCCCAACCCTAGGCATGTAAACTTATTCTAAAACTCCCTTTCGGTGGCTTCTGTTAGATACTATTGATGGACCTGTCAAAACCTCACCAACCAGGAGCCTGACCGTATATGTGAAGATATCATAAATTAATGCACGTTGCCTGAGGTGACTCTAGATTGGACTTAGTGATCTAAAAATCATTAATGCACCAAGTTGGAGACATCCGTATATGTATTGTATTCTACTCATGGGAGGATTTAAAGCAGGGAATGTGTGTTGGGTAGAAGAAAAATATAGCATTATAGTATTCTAAAAATAAATTTAAAAAAAAGAGATCACTTTGTTGTTATTATGACGCAAGGATATCTTTAGTTAGCTATTACGGTAGATTTGGCACCTGTAGCCTGTAACTACGTGTAAACATATCCTTTTCACAGACCAATAGAAAGTCGATGCCTTTCATCATTTTGAATTGGCATATGATTAGCTGCATCATAAGAGCATTTAGTAATTCATGAGTTTATATTTGTTTGTTTATGTTTTGAAAACAGTTGTCGTTACTTCCATTAGAAAGAAATGAAATTACCAGTCACATTATTACGCACGAACTTTGATATCAATCAAATTAAACTTAATAATAGTCTGATTAAAATATATGTTTCTGCAATGGTAATACATGTGATTACGTCCCACTATAAAAAAAAAAAAAGGGAAGAAAATAAGATGCTTAAAAGAAATATTAATTATACATGCAATATATGCATCCAGTTATTAAAAAAAAGGTGACGTTGGAAATACCTGGAAATACTCGTGTTGGGGTCTATTCCGCCCCATCCTAAGAATCCACCTCAGCACATTAAGCACATCGTAGTGATCCTTATCTTAAGGTATTCCATAAATAAAACAGGGGGAATATATTCTCATATTCTCTAAAAGAGAGATTTCTTTTAAACTAGAGAGATTTCTTTTAAACTAAAATAAAATCTTATACATAGATAAAGTTCAGTATTACTAGGATTCATATGTGGAAAGAGACAAAAATTAGTGAAGGCTTCTTTTAAAAAATTAAAAATAAAAAATAAAAAATAAGGGCTTCTTTCGTAATCATTAAGTCTTGAATTAGAAAATCCACTTAAAGCCATATGTCATGTTTCCCATTCTTTTTATTTCAAAACCACCATGTAGACTTTACCTTGTAGATCTAAAGATTACTTTAATTAGGTCTTAGTTAAATACGTGTACCTTTCCCCTTAAAGAAGTTCTTACACTTATTTAAAGATAATTTAAATATTTAAATAAAGGTACTTCAAATTTTATTATTTAGAATTAATTTAATTATAGTTATAATCTTTTTATAAAGAATAATTATTAAAGATAAATTAAATTCTAATTTTTAAGATTAATTTAATTTTATATTTTCTAAGAGGATTATTTATATTTTATTAAATATAGAATATTTGTAAAATGGATAATAACATGGTATATTGACAATAATATTAATGTTGTCGTATTAAAATTTTGTTAATGTCAATCATAGATCAAGTATATTAAGTGATTTTGGTTATATTGAATGGTGATAGTATTAAGAGCATTACTAAGTTGTTAAGATTTTAATCAACTCAAACCCAATATTATTGTTTCATGAAAATAGATAAAACATTGTTTATGATCTTTCATCTTAACCTAGTATTTCTCCACCTAGGTTAAGTGCTAGCCTATTATTCATTGGGGGAGGTGTGTGTGTGTGAGGCCACGCACTCCCAAATGAATTTTATCCCCTCACCTCGCTCTTAGATGCGGCTTGATCAAGCATCATTCAAGCACCTAGTTAGCGATGATGTGCGTGCATAGATACCGACAACCAAGGTTTTAAGTGATAATTCAAAAAAAAAACCTAGTTATGTTTTTGCCCTTCATGCAATTTTTGGGGCATTACAATACTCTCCAATATAATTGCATTGTCTTTATTCCTCCAAATATCTATTTTTTATTAGTACTTTATAGGTGTGGATGGTAAGCTAATGAGTGTATCACCATCTCACCACACTACATGCAACATAATGCCTAAGGCTTATCTTTTAAGGCCCTCCCTCTCAAATATTGTCTTCATAACATATAGGTGCCTAATAGGTTCCCTACCCCAAAATAGTGAGGTAGCTTGATATGAGATATTCCCCTTGTAATGTGATGAATTATAGGGGTTTGCAACATTACTACTTCCCTTTATTGCTTTTTGTTAGTTATGATGTGATTTTTCCTTTCTTGATATTATTGCTATTTTTTTTTTGGAAATTTTCCTAAGGCTATTCATTTTTTCTAACCCCTAAAAATATTCTAGATGGTACTTCAAACTTTTTGAGAAATGATGCTTCTACCACATCTTTGTCATCAATACTATATTGTTATTATCTAACTCAATTTTTTTGTTTGAGTTTGGATTTTTGGTTATCTATAAATTTGGGATTCTTCCTAAGGAGTATAGACCTTTTTAGTATTCCTCATACTCCACATCTTCTTCTTGCACATCTTCTTCTATGTATATTCCACTCATGTCAGTATATAAGGGTATGTGAACTACCCTATCCTCACCATGGAAAATTAATTTCTCTTTTATGAAGTCAAATACCCCATCAAAATTTTAAACCATTATAATTTCAACAATTTATTGAACATGTTAAAGGGTTATTTAGTTTTTATAACTTCAAAATATACTAACCTCTTTACTCTTAACAATTTTTTCTTCTACACTTTTGTAGGTTCCAATAAGATTTATAGGTGATCCATCCACCAACATGTTGTATGGAATTTCATGTAATATTGGTCTTCTTAGGTCTTCATAAATCTATATAGGCTTTATGCTTATGTGAGCATCCAAATATACCAATGATTTTCTTGTCTACATGTACCATAGATTTATACATTTATAGAAAAATGGTGCTTGTGTCATCTTCTTGTAGTTTTGTCCATGGTTCTTAGTTGTTATGTTGCATTAGTTTCTCAATGTTTATTTTGATATTTGGTGAATTGTTTTTAGTTTTTCCAGTATTTTCTCCTCTTCCACCAAAATAGCCAATTCCTTGAATATCAATGCTTCATTTTAAAATTTGAATAAATTATGTAGTAATATTCCTTCTACTATTACTATCTAATAATTTTTTGTTCCTTTCATAACCTTTCTTAGCAGGGAAATCATTTGTACTTTCTTCTTCTAATTCATCTATAACTAATATTCCTCATGTGGTGAATTTAAAACCTCTTGTTATTACCATTGCCTTGTTTTTCTTTATGTTCTCCATGTCTTGACAATTTCATTTTTGAAGTATTCTTTCTCTATATGTTCCTCCTTTGTCAAATGGTTTCCTTTATGCTCTTGATTGTCCATTTTTCTTTTTTGACACTTATATTTAGGGAATTTTCTTTGTATATTATCATTATAAATTTATCCCCATTTTTGCACATTTGGTTCATATAATTATTCATTCTTTGTAGTGGTTTGATTGTCCTTATAGTATTCTGCAACTCTTGAGCAACTAAATAAATCATGGTTGGAGTTACTGTAAAACCCATAAACTTTCTTCTTTTCCTCTCTATAATCATTTACACAATGTTGTGGTTTTCTCATTTATAATATGTGGCATATTCTCTTCTTCTCTACCCTCAACATCTTCTTCTACTACATCCTCCTCTAAACTCATTTTTGCAAGGCCTATTTTTATTCTAATTAGTCTATAACTAGTAGAAGATTTATTTTCTAGGACTTATGGGGTTGGATTTTGGATTGAGTTAATATTACATTGGTCTCCCCATTTAGGTTGTCTATACTCATTTTTTTATGGAAGGCTCCTTTTACTAAGCCTTTGGCCCTTGATGTACCTCTATGGACAAATTCATTAGTTTCATCCCTATGGTTGCACCATGGTACATTCTCCTCATTTCTCAATCAAAATAGAAAGGCTAGATACTCCTTGGTCTTGTAGTCATCCCATTCACCATGTAATACCCCTCCGTTTTGTCCTTTTGATCGAACAGTGTTATGTTCTTTTTTGTTGTACTTTCTGTTAGTACCTTGACTATGGTACCTGACTTCTATTTGATCGCTATCTATAAAGCGATGTCAATGTTATCTGTTGATGTGATAGTATTTTAATATGATGTTATCTTTATGTCATGTTTTGAATTAACATAAATGGATATTCAAATTAATGGTGTTTATACTTTGGATTATATTAATATGTTAGAATTGTTAGTTAGTTACACTGTATTGGTGAAGGGGATGATATCGCATCACTCGCTTGCGAGCACCCTGTGATTCCGTAATTTCCTCTTCATGGTGTGTTTTAATTATGACATGTTTGTGTATGTGGATATACTCTTTGTTCGTAGGTTGACAGGTACATGACATTGACTCCACCTAGTTTCACAGGTTTGAGCGTGTCCAATGCCCAACGGTATTCGATTGGGAGATAGTAGCTAGGTTTTCCGTGCCAAGTCGTCACCCTAGTCATAGTGTGTCGTCGGTCATAGTGTGGCCCAGTTGTTTTATATTGTTCAACTTGCCTTGTTTCAGTTTAATTAGGAAGTTAGAATAATGTTAGAAATGTGATTTAAATTAGTGAGTAATTTAATTTAATTAATTAATAATTTAATCTTGTAGTAGATTTATTTTATTAATTGATTAAGTTATTTGTGTTGAAATGAATTACATTATTCATTTTGGAAATGCATGCATATTTGAGTTGGAATTGAAAATTAAGAAAATGATTAAAAAGTCACTATGAAAATTTGGAAATTCAAAAAATTGAAAAATTAGATATTTTTCATTTTCTGTCTTCTGAAATTGATGAGGGTGGTTGTAGGAATTTTTAGGGTTTTTTCCTTATGAATGAATTTTGCTTCACAAGTTGAATGTTCATGAATTAGAAGAAAATCAAGGAAAGAGAGAAATAAATTGTTGAAGATTGTGGGTTTTTGGAAGAAGCTGATAGAATTTGTGAAGTTAAAAAGGGAAGCAAGAACACATCAGGATCTTCTTTCATCTCCAAAAAAAAATCAGGTTCAATCCTTTAAATGTTTGCTTTGGAGTTTTTGAATTTTAAATATTAATGCTTAAAGATCTTGTGGGAAAGAGTTTTGAATTCTATTGTTTGAATGCAAATGAAACAAAGTTGGAATTTTTTTCTCCAAATTAGCAAGAAGACCCTCTTTAAATTAAATTGCTTCAAAGGAAATGATCCTTTTGAGTGTAAATGGTTGTTCTTTTATATATTTTATTCTGGTTTTCTCAATTTGTTATGTCCTATAAACCAAAAATGCACATATATATACATTGAGGAGTATATATATATATATACTCATGCTGGTTAAAAATGTTATTATTGAAGGAAACTGAAATAGGAAAATGGGCGGAATTCCTTTCTTTTTTTCTTAAAAAAAATCGCAGTTAAAAAAAAACGCAATCACGTTCTTTTTAAGGGTTTTAATTTTTTGAAAAAAAAATTAATGGGGAGGTCGTTGGGGGCTTACCCCCACCGCGCCCCCCATGGGAGGCGAGTGGGGGAAGCCGCGCCCAACGCGCCTCCCCTCTCCCCTCCACAACCACGCCCACACAAGGACGACTATGTTTACACACAGTCACCCCCATTAATGGGGGTCAACTGTGTGTAAACACAATTGCCCATGTGTGTGGGCCGCACACAAACCGAGGCCGTAGGTGGGTCGTTGTTTACTTTGCTTTTTATTTATTTATTTATATTATAAATATTAATATTAATATTTTAATATTATATATTTATAATATAAATATTAATATTAATATAATATATATATTTATTATTATGTTATATAAAATATTAATATTAATATAATATATATATTTATTATTATGTTATATAATATTATAATATTAATATGATAATATTAATATTTAATATTATATTTTATAATATTAAAGTATTAGTATTTAAATAATTATATATGGGATTTTTTTTTGAAATACATATATAAGGAAGAATTATTTTTGGTAATTTGATTATATAATTTTATATATATTTTTTCACTATGACATTTTGTAAAAAAAATATTGATTTAAATTAATGTTTATGTTTTAAATGTACATGTGAGAATTAGAATAAGTAGTTTTAATCAAATTATCAGTTGAAATTTTAAATGCTTTTTTGAAAGGTTAAACTTAGAATTGACAAGAAATGTGTTTAGCATCGTGATTATTTAATAATTTATTTTGCAATAAACTTATTGTAATTTCTAAACGTTATATTCTGAAACGTAGAAAGATACATGATTACTTGTTACCATTGAAACAATTAGTGAATTTGAACTTTTGATTTGAATTCCATTCTTCGATTGAAAGAGTCGATATTTAATTCAGATTATCTTAAGGCAATAGGTATTGAATGTTAGCGTCTAAAATGGATTTAGAATATCCAAAGGTAGTTTATTTCATGTGCCTTCAGTGAATATTCCCTTCGTATTCTTGTTTGGGAAATGGGTTAAGTGCCTTTTAATTGTAAGTCTTCTGGATGAGGTCTTTTGTTATGTGGGTTGTCGTGTCATATTGTCAACCTGTTTTGAATCCCTTGGGTAGTGCATAGTACGTTATCAGTTATTTACCCGGTTTCTACGAATAGGGATGTTTTGTACCTCCTTGGTTTAGGAGTGGATTACGTGAGTTGTGCCTCCTTGTTAGGAGTGACTTTGTTACCTTGTTACCTCCAGTGTTTGGAGAGGGTTTGAACTTAGGTTGCCTCCTGAGAAAGGAGTGGTCGTGGTATCTTGTTTGTTTCCACTTTGTTACCCTTGGAGTTTGGATGGTATGTGTGTTGTCAAGTAGAAGAGTGGCTTCCGTTTGGGGCCAGAGCCCGAAAGAGGTAAGATTGGGTAACCTTCAGAAGTGGTGTAATTAAGTGATAACTAAATCAATGTATTTAGAAGTTTGGGTAGTACTTCACACTAAAAAGATAATTATGCCTCACTCATAGACCCAAGTGCTCGGTTAGGCTTGGGATGGGTGGGAAGGCCTGGAATGGCAAGGTCATCTATCTTATCTGTACGAAAGGTATTTGATTCCACATTAGTAAGTATGAGGGCCGGGGATCAGTTTGAGGCCACCATCTTGACGATCCGCATGGGTAACTCATGACGAGTTGTGCGATGACACTCTGTCTCGGACAACAGTTGGTACTTGTTTATTGTGGGTATGGTTTACATAACATACCTGATGTGACCATAGTTGGTATTTGATTATTATGTGTATGGTTCCCTTACCATACTTGATTTGCTTTATTTTTGGAAGCAATGTGACCATGTAGAGTTGTACTTGTGTTGTACTTGAATGGTATCTGAGTTGTACATGTGTTGTACGTGTGTTTGGTTGTGTCAGTTGGTTCAGTTATGTTTTAGCCTATGTCTAGAGGTAGATGCCCTTGGCTGGGATTCCTTGTTACTATCTCCTAGCATGGGGGGTGGGCCTTTGGGTTCCACTTGGTTGGGTGGCATGCACCTAAATCCGTTGGGTTCTTTCTTCATGTTCATGTGGACGAGACTTCCAGTTGGAGAGCTCGTTGGATTAAGTATCAGTTCTTGCTTTATTTCATTTCAGTTGATCTTGTAACATTTTACCCCTCATTTGTTATTGCGGTGGAAGTTGTATTTATAAACCTATTTATTGGACTTGCCTCATTCGGGGAATGAGAGTTGTAACCCTATTGTTTAATTATGGATTAATGGAATGGAAAGTTATCCTTTATGCTTGATAATTATCTTAATTGGAATGTATGTGTTTAATTTTATCTAAATTATTGACATGGTTTAAATTCATGTTTTTTGTTGAGGTTCTTTATAACCTCTGTCTCGTAACCTTAGAGGTTGTTGGCATTAGTTGTAAACTTGCATGTTAATTGCACTTAAAAAAATAAAAAAAGCATGTTTAAGTAGTTGTTTGCAACTTCCTCTAGGGTTGCGTGGCAGGGCATTACACACCACAAATACAATAGAAAGCCATTTTTAACCTCCATGGAGGTTCCATAAAGTCCAATTTTATTACCACATATATTATTTTTCCCTCTTGGACTAAGCATTTATTCCTTAAAAATTCCCTTCATTTGAACATTAAGCACACCAAATCTTCTTCCTTCTATCAAATGGTATGTATTGATTGTTTTATCCTCTTATTCAGATGTATTGCTTAATTTTTAATTTCTCTAGCTCTCTTTTCAACTTTTCTATGTTAGTATTTTCTTCATTCCCCTTCTCCAAGGTTGTGACTCAACTATTGATGCTAGTTCTACTAATTTTGCATATGTTTCAAATTCTCTCTCATCTAGTGATTTTGCAATTGTAGGTAAATGTACACACTTAAAATTTTCCTAATTGATATTGCACACTTGAATCTGATTACTAACACCATTTTGTCCTAAATCACCTCTTTTTTCAATTGTTTAATTGAATGATCCTAGCTATTTAATTAAATGCATCAATTTCTCATATTAATCAAATGATCATTATTATTTGGCTAATTCACCCCCTTTCACACTAATTATTTAATTATATAATGAAAATTATTTGATTAAATTATTTATGTCCTCTCATTTAATTAAAAAATCTTAATTATTGAATTAAATGTCATTTGACCCTCTTTCATTAAATAAATAAATAATTTAATGAGCATCCTAATTTCACTCAACTTGCACAGTTAAAACTTTGTTTTAATTATCTAACTTGCTAATTTCCTTCACCCTCCCACTTGCAAGGGAATATTCCTCCATTTGAACTCAAAAATGGAATATTCTTTTGTAACAAATTTCCTAACTACTTCCTAATTTTTAGGAAGTGTGCTTCTTTGAATCAATGAGAGCCATTGATTAACTCCTTGATCCATGTCAACTTGCATTCTCATCCATTGATGAGAATCCTTGATCCATGCCTTCACCTCTCATGGCTTCTCATCCCTTGATTGATCAAATCAATCCTAGCCATTGATTCACCATTTTCTCCTATAAATACACCTCATTTCTATGAGAAAGGGATCCACTTCCATTTTAGAAAAGTTATGTTGCACATTTGAATACTCATTTTCATTCATCTTGCATACATTTTAGCTTTTCATCCACTTTTAGGCTAGTTTTCATCAATATTAGCTCATTTTCAACAATGGAGTTCATTTAAATGCTTGTTTCATCAAAGGGATTGGGAAAGGGTTGACATTCCATATCAATGCAGCACCAATCCCCCAATGGGATGAGGTTTGAGGCATTTAGCTAGGTTCCTTTATGCATTTCTTAATAGATTTTATTTAAATGGCTTCTTCCTATGTTTTCAAGCATTTCATTGGGATTATAGCTTAACTGGTTAAGTATTGCTTAGAATCTATTGGATCTAGTGTATTTAGCTTGTGTTATGATTATACACAGTAACAATCCTAACAAACCATTCCACATTTTTCTTCTTCAAGTAGTGGCTATTCAAACTTCGTAACAACCCTAAAACTTAAATCAAATTCTCTTATTTCAAATCTATTCTTTTGTAACATTTCCCTCATCATTCTTACACTATTTGAAGGGATTTTTGGGGATTCGAAAATATTTAAGAATCCTTCTTTTATATCATCATATTCGGCATAATCTATGATAATCCTTTATGTACCATTTAAGGGCCTCATCCCTCAAAGTTCCCACATAATTATAAAGTTTAGTTTAATTTTCTTTTACTCCATTCCTTTTACATGTAGTTGATTCCAAGGAAAATATATACTCAAATTGCTTCTTTGGTATCCTCTCCAAAGATAGGAAATTTGATGTGATTTTGATCCATTATTTTAGGTTCCTTTGATTTATTCTAAGGTTTCTCCTCCACTCAATTTTTTTCTTTGTTCTCTTTTCTTAGATCCTTATGTTCCTTGTCCTTAAAGTCCTTGGATTTTCTTCCACCCTTCTCAATTTCTATATTTTTGCCTTATCTTTTGGTAATATTATTTTGAACTCTCTCTCCAATATATTTTCACACTTAACAAATTCTTTCCTATTCACTCCTACTTCAAATTAAAATAACTCACTAGATATAGCCTTACTAGAAACATTGTTTTCTTAAACAACATAGGGGTGACTCTTGGTTAGGGGGGTTCACCTCTTCATGGTGCATTTTAAGTTTAGGATACAATTGTTCCTTAGTGATATTTTATTAAATCATATAATATTTTTCCATCCTTCCTCAAAGGTTTGGATTGTATCAATAGATAGGATATTAAACATGACTTTTAATTCTTCTTTTTATAGATATTTTTTCTCTCTCCTAATTCCTAATTTCTCATCACATTTTCTTTTTGAAGTCCCACACTTTTCTTAACATATTATCCAAATATTTTGCACTAAGTTCTAGAGTTTTCAATTTTATAAATGGGGTTAATAAGCCATAGAATCCATTATTAATTATAACCTCTAAGTTTGATAAAACATGTTCATAATGTGGTGTACAAGTCAACAATTCAAATGATGGAGCACCCCTGTTTCCATGCCCTAGTTGAGCACTACAACTCCCAAGTATTCCTTCTAATGACTATTTGAACACAACATATTCCTCAATCTATTTTGTTATTATGATTATACATTAATTAATTTTTCAAGATGGTCATTTAGTTGCTTATATGTATCTTTGTTATTGAGAAACATAAATATTATCTTTCCTCCCGTTGTTATAATCTAAGCACTTTCCATACAATATTTTTAAATCCTTAGAATTCGTTGAATTCATTGAATTCTCAATATTCTTGGCCACATCCCTCCTAGAATAATCTGAATCTTCCAAATCATCAAGATCCTCAACATATTCAATAACAACCCTCTTGGCATGCTTTAAATCGTCAAGATTATCTTGTTGTATCTCTCTTTCCTTTCTTGAATTTGCTCCAATCTATTTTCTTCTATTCTCATCTCCATGGCCATCGTAATACCTTCCATTATCTCTCTTAAATTATTGATTTTTCTTTTTTCCATGGTTGTTTCTAATTTGGTATTTCATTAATCCTTTTATTCATCCCTAATGGATCAATCAAAATTTTCTTCTATAAGTTGCATATTTTTGGGATCCTTTTTAGGATCCCCCCTTTCCATTCATCATCGCTTAGGTGCCTAACCTCTCTCATGAGATATGACCTAGTTTATTCTTTTGTAAAGCATCAAAAATGATTCTTTTGTGTCTAAAATCCATTGTTGACATATATTTCCTTGTTGCAATACTTTTTTTCTAAGTTCTAATCTTTCCTTACCTCTTACTAGGGTTCTAATAGCAAAACCAAAATGTTAGCAAAAGAGGAGGTGTCAATTGAAGATCTATGTTTGTGTTCTTTAATTTTGTGTTTATATTTCAATTTAAGGAGGATAAGAAGAGAATTATACTTGTGTGGTGGACTAAAAGGAAGTGTGATGGAATACAAACTAAATAAAATATATATATATACAATAACTATTTCATCACATCCACATAATAGTCAATATAAAACATCATATACTCGTTATCTATATTTGTAATATATTAACATTAATAGATCAACTTAAATGTTCATATTTCATTCATATGCTTCTTATATATAATATCTCTCTCTTAGTCTCTTACTCTTTCTTATCCTTATCCTTATCCTTATTTTTTATCCATCCTTTCTCTTCATCTACTTATCTTATCTCTACCTCTTAGTCTCTTTTCTACTCTATATTTCACCTTATAATGTATATACATGTTTTTACATATAAGTACATGTCCTCTTCTATATTATGACCCTTATCATCTCTTGTAGGTTGGTTGTGAGTGTCACATTTGACTTGTTACGACTTTAACCTTGATAATATTGCTTATTGGTTGCATGACTCTATCCTGCCAACAATGATGATTTCACCACAACCTAAACAACTTCATTATATCCACACTAAAATCACCATTAATATAATTGATAAATTCATCACAATGTAGAAAATTCACTATCTACACCTAAAATATCCACTTAAAACTTACAAAACTCAACCAAAATTAAAAATTTAATTGATATTTTCCTAGTTTAATCCTAGATCTACTCTATTTTTTTGCACTTAGGTAACAACGTTGATTTTTTTTATTTCAAATGAAAAGGAGGGGTTTTCATCCATTGTGTACTTATTATTGACCTTTTCCTTAAGCCACTAACATCTCTACAATTATGATCTCGTTCTCTCTTTTGTGACTATTTTGACATTTAGTTTGGTCACGAGTGGGCTAGATCTCTAATTTTGGCAAGCATGTGAGTGAAAATATCCTAAAAAGTTCCAATTTTGCTTATATTAACTTATCTAATGTAAGGAAAATTATCTTTTTTGTAGGTAAATCATGGTGAGCCACCCAAGTAGACACCTATACCACACATAAATGATAATTTATCCCATCCTTTATTTGAAATTTATTTGCCATGTGATTCCATGATTCTATACTTTAGCCTATCTTAGTTTTCATTTTTTAAGTGTTTGAAGAATGTGATCAAAAGAAGAGATTGCTAGTATCTCAAACCCTATGAAAATGGTAGTTATTTCATCAATTTATTCATTTTAATTTTCCTTAAGATTCCCATATATTGCACTTGATATCATCTTTTATGTTTACAAGTTCAAGTGCAAGACAGTGAGCACACATCACCATAGGTAAGAACAAGTAAGAATGAGTTGACAGCCCAAAACCCTTGCCTTATTTTAGAAACAATATTACCAAGTTATTCAACACACTTATCCGAAGGGTGCAGATATGTAAGTATTAAAAATATACAGGTCAATATGGTGAGTTCGATGATGACATAAATTCTTAAAATCCCTCACACCTTATTAAATGAAAATGTCATTGTTGATTTGTGTCTCCAAGGTAGGGTCTTAGTTTTCCAACCTTCTAGACCGTATGACTTCTAATAAATCTCTTTTGTCCTCTTGTGTTTTCATTCTTTGTAATTACCTTAAATCATTTATCTTCCCACATTGATGGTTTTTCCACTTCTTATATGCAATGTAAGAAATAACACTATCACCTTTAGTTCTCTACATTATTCTTTCAAAGTTTTTGCTCCATTTTTCCTTAGTATCACCCAATCAATATCTAATTTTTATGTTTCTTCAGCCCCCAAATACTCCCATATAAATATGCAAAATAATACATTAGTAAGTGTGCAATAAACAACTCACAATTTGCCCAAATTTCTTTATTTAACCATATTCAACCAATTTTTCAATCAATCCCATATTGGTGTACACAAATCTCTTCATTTTTTTGTCTTTCTTGCCTTGGAGATACAATCATGGTCAACTATTCAAAAGGAAGAAGAGCAAAAAAAAGGATTTGAGATCGAGGATTACACAACCACATCAAAGTTGCTCCACATTTGTAACATTCAATTTTAAGTGATTTTTTAATTTTTTTAACTAGATTTATTATTTAATTAGATTGTATTATGGTAATTTTATTGTTTAAATTTATTTATTTAAGTATATTAGTGCTAATTATCTAGTCTATTGTGTTAGAATAATGCTATCTAATACGTAGAATTATTTATTTATATGTGCATACTAACATCATAATTGTTAAGGATGAAAATCTCAAAAAATTTAAAGACCTTTTCAAAGTTGAAAAAAATAGAATTTTTTTTGCATGAGTTATAATTGATTGCATGCATTTTATACTTATTTTCTCAATTAAAAAATATGTATTTAGTTATCTCTTTATTATTTCTTATAGTTTATATTAAAAAATTTTAATATTTATTTTTACTATTAAATAGTATTTATATTTATATTTTTAATATTTAAATTATTATTGTTGATTTAGATTTTTGAAGCATAAAATAAAACATTGAAATATCATAATAATAATAATAACAATAAATAATAAATAATATTTTAAATAAATGCATCAACAAAGTATTCAAATAAAATCATAGTCAAACATCTATTCATCCAATTTAGCATGAGTGCTTTTGCAAAACCCTTGTATGTTCTTTTATATGAAACAACTCACATAGAGTGGGCATAGTTAATCCTAAATACATGACTGTGGTAGTTAGTATTACTTCCACTTCGATCCTTCCACTTCTCCTGGATTAATTAAACACCTTGAATGAGTATACTTGAATCCTAAAAGGTGAGCAAATTTTGAAGGTACTCATTGAAGTAAGGGAAAGGTGAAAGTGTAGACACCTTTTTATTACTTTACACCGCAATTCTTATCAACCATACCCATCTTTGAACAACAAGATCCACCAAATTAAACACCACATCCACATTACCAATAAAATTTAATCCATCAATGAATTTATGGATTGACTTTGCACGACCCTAAGAAGTTGTGTGTAATAATTTTTTATGCATATAGTATTTGCAAACAAGTTTCACTTGATGTTTATAACCTGGAATGAAAAACTTGGTAGTGTTGAGGAACAACATTATAAATTGTCGTATTAGTTGTGAGAGACAACTTGCTCCCCTTCTTTTGCCTTAGTCAAGTCACATTGATCAATTTAAAGAATTTGATAAAGTTGGAAGACAACAAGTAACAAATGTAGCCAACATTGATGTGATTGTGATAATGATAAGTGATTGATACTTTGAGACTTGGTGTAATAGAATGTATTGTAATGGATGCCACAGTAGCCTAGTGCAAGAGTTAGGGTTTTACCATGTGTTGATACAATGGTTGATGTGACTAATGTAATTAATTAAATGATGATTATGTGTTGGGAATTAAGGTGTATCAACTTGTTATTTCTTAGCATTGTATTTATTTTATGCCTATGTTGTATGTTCTTGTTCATCCTCTTTTTTCATCTAGTGTGACATGACACATTGAGTTGTCATCATGCTGAAAAGTGACATGGAAGGTAACAAGGATGCATTTTTCCCCACATGGGAAAGTAGGCATCCCATTTTGTGGTAAATATTCTTTGCCACATGTCAACATCTTACACAATTATTGTATGAAAGATACCAATGACATAATCTATAACAAGTTAGACAAGTGTTGCAAAGCATCTTACATGGGGAGTGTGGGCACCCAAGTTGTTATGATAGGTCGTAAGAGAATAAGATATTATTATTAAGTTATGACATATTCTCTTACAATTTTAATTGCTTTCAGTTATGACGTATACTACGACAGTGTATGGGCATTTGTCATACTTTATTCTTGTAAAACTGAAATGCCCAAGTTTGGAGGTTTGAATGAGGGGATAGAGAATCGTGTACAAGTGTCATTTTGCATGTAAAGATGTGTTAGAAATTGTGCCATGTGGATTTGGACTCTTGCGTCTTGTATCTTCCTCTAGAAGCTTCTTCATACTTGTTATTCTCTATATATTGGTTGCTTGGAGAGTGGTTTGTATGTTGTAATTTGCCGATATTTTAATGTTATCAAAATTGCTCTAGAGATCAACACTATGAATTCCTGGAAGAGACTTTCTCTACAAGTGCTTGTAAGGTCATTGTTTAATTTGTAATACATTGAGCAATCTTTTGGATCATGGAGTTTTTCTCCTACAAGGGTTTTCCCCACGTATATCTTGTGTTGTGTGATTTATACTTGCATTTGATATATGAATCTTCCTTGTATTGTGTATCTTCACCACTATAACAAAATTTGTACAACTCTCATCATTAGATTAGTGTAGGAAGTGTGTTTTGTGTACCTTGATTCCTTTCATTATGGACTAATCCACTATGATAGATAGATATGGTGAAATTGTTCTAATGATGGGTATATCAAGGATGGATTGATCCAAATGACTTAGGGGTGGTATCCTTTTATACTTGTCGTAAGCATACAATTTGGAAACTTTGGTGCAAGGAACGATAAGTAAAAATGAATTAAAGATGAGTCAACTTAGATGTAAGATAAAAGTTAAATTTTAAACATGTAGGTCAATCCTACATGTGTAGTTATAATCTAATGATAAAAATAATAACCTAAGATTTAAATTTGTTTTTCATTGAGGTAAATTGGTTTTAAAGGGACAAGAAACCTTGCACATCAAATATAACAACTTAAGAATACACATGAATCTCATTTTATATTACAGATGGATTGATCCAAATGCCTTAGGGGCGGTATCCTTTTATTCTTGTCCTAAGTATACAATTCGAAAACTTTAGTGCAAGGAACGATAAGTAACAATGAATTAAAGATAAGTCAACTTAGATGTAAGATAAAGTTTAAATTTTAAACATGTAGGCCAATCCTAAACATGTAGTTATAATCTAATGATAAAAAAAATAACCTAAGAATTAAATTTATTTTTCATTGAGGTAAATTGGTTTTGAAGGAAATAGAAACCTGCACATCAAACATAACAACTTAAGCATACACAAGAATCTCCTACAAGGGAAGAAATCACAATTGCAACAAAGAGAGAACCAACAAAATTACATCCAAATTGTTAGACATAAAAAAACAATGTCAAACCCTACCTTATTCAATTTCACACCCTTCACTTTGATATGCGATTGAGAGAGAGATTTGAAAAGACCTTTCTTCCATCTTTGAATAGTTATCTAATATATGTTATCATCCAAATCCTCACATAAAAGAAGGGAGGACTCCCACTTAAAGAGTCCATCTACGAGCAAAATAGAAACAAAAGAATGTCTAATTAGTTTTATCAACTGTGAAACATCCACCTAATAGTTCCCCCCTATAAATTGTAGTGTGCCTAGTAAACTTTTTCATGTGCCCGGTGACGTCAGCGTGACACTCCCTTCGATACTACGGAGACGGAAGGGAGACTAGACCTCGTAACCTCTTGCTTGCAACATATGCTTTAGCCAATCGAGTTAGACCCTATGCCCTAATTGAAAAATAAATTTATTAAAAGTAATATTGTATATTATATTTATATTTATTTATGCCGAAGGCATATCCTATTTGAAAGAGGCCAACCTAAAATTTGCAGTCAACGATTCAGATTTTATAACAAGCCTCGGGAGACTATCAAATTGATCAGCCCTGTTGATTTTCTTTCTTGGATTTTTTTCATGCCTGCATTAATGCCACATTCCATCTACCGCCTTGATGATGCATTGAATCCCACTTGCAACTGTTTGCCTTCCAATAGTGGGTAAAGGTCATAACTCTCTGTAACTATTCCCATTTTTTCTCATCGGCATCGTTGAGAGGATGACACAATTTGTGCATAATCTTGAGGTAAGTCACTTGCATAGTTTCATTGAATTTTTCTTCTTTCACATATATCTATCTCTGTAGTAGAGATGGTGATGTTTCTTGCCATGGGCTTCATCTTCTTCTTTCATGTCTTCCTTCTCATGGAATACAAACCCACCACTGCCCACAGTAGCAGCTGCAATGACCTCCTCCTCTATTTTGTGCCAGTGTGTATGCTCTGGATATTTCATTGCTTCATGCTTCTCATACTATCACATTACAAAACCAAATTATTTTAAATTTCAAACCCTAAAAATAATAGTTTTACATATATTTGGAAATTTTCAGAAACAATAAAGTGACTGCAATATTAGTTTTGTCGAATAAAAAGTGTGGGAAACAATTAGTGCCTGCACTCTTTCATTGTAAGAAACTTCATTCTCTAACTCCTTCAACCATCCCACTGCTTGATATGTTTCTTTCTGCAACAGATTGCTACTGTAGAATGCAATGCCCAGGAAAAACCACCATGACATGGTTGCCACTAATTTTCTACCTTTTGGTTTAAGAAAAGCCATGGAAACCAAAGCCTTTAGAAACTCTCAAGAAAATGCAATTGGTAGGTGTAAATCCATACTCCACAACCTCTACTACCATTCTCCCTACCTGTGCAAAAATGGGCACTTTGGAACAATGTGTGGACATCCATCAAAGCATAAAGGATGGAGGAATTTTGTCAGATGTTGTAGTTGCAACTACCCTGACAGACATGTATGAAAAATGTGGAAGCATAAACAAGGCACACAAACTGTTTGACGAGGTGCCTTAGAGAGATGGGTTGTGGACTGTTACGATTGCAGGATATGCACAAAATGGAATTGTTGAAAAGGCTTTAGAAATTTTCAAGCAAATGCAATTGTCAGGTTTAAAGCCAAATTTTGCAACCTTTGTTAGCATCCTCCATGCCCATGCCAAAATGGGAGCTTTGGAATAGTACTTACATCCATTGAAGCACAAAGAACATAGGAACTTTGTTAGATATTATAGTCGTGACTGCCATGGTAGACATACATGCAAAAAGTGGAAGTATTACCAAGGCACGTTAGCTGTTTGAAATAATACCTAAAAAAAATCCCATTCCATGTACTGCAATGATTGCAGAATACCTTCTAAAACAAATTGAAGCCCTTTTACCTAATCAAAAACATATTACAAATTCATGAAATATTGTGAATTTCGTCAGCAGAGGGAATGTGTATTTATTTTATTGGAGACTATTTCACAAAGCTTAAGGAGAAATAAAATGGACGACCAAAAAACCCCATCCTCCATTGTTCCTTGAATGATAAATTCACTAGTCTATAGACTTACAGTTACTGTTCTTATCACAAGGAAAAGCAGAGCTACATGGTTGACACTTGCCAATTAACCTGACATACATGTATCCCCTGCGTAAAAGCTATCCAATGGTATAATTGAACGCATAAAGCAACCAACTTTGAATATGATGTATGTGCTTAGCTCAATGCCAAATTTGTCTTAACTATGAAATATCTCAGGCAGTAGAGAAAAACTATGAAATATCTCAGGCAGTAGAGAAAAAACTTACTTTGGCTTATTGAGCTATTAAAAAAAAATACACCTATCTATGTGTTGTACCCTATTAAAGTATATTTGATATCTAATTTGGTATCGAGCCTTCAAAGATGTTATTAAAAAGTAAAAACACCATATGCTAGACAATCAAAATCTCTTTATATGGTGTCATTGAGAAAGTCCTGCAGTGTGACTGACAAATTTTGTTTTTGAGCTGGACTAAAGCAAAGTCCAATGGCTGTCAAATGTATTATTACCAAATCTTGAACTTGCATATTCTTCATCGAGTGTTGTCATAAAGAGATATTTTGCATATGGCAGGACACAATTCTGTCAACATAATTTTGGCAAAAGTAGCATTGTAAATTAGGGATTGGCAATTCCAAATGTAGGAAAATTGTGGTGATTATAAAATCATTTTGGTTATCCCAAGAGACGAAAATAATGCAAAATTTTACAACTTGTAAGTGTTTTCTCAGAGGTTCAATTCATCTAATGGCCAACATACTTGGGCAACTCAAGCTTCTATCTATTGTGGTCTACAATGTACATCAATGAGATAAGCTATTGCATCCAAAAATTTGTTTCTATTTCAAGAGCTAAATGTGTGTTAAACTAGTTAATGCTAGAATCTCTTACAAAAAATCCAACCAAAGACTTTACAATTGAATAAAATTATTTCTACTCTGTGGCATAGAGATGCTTTATGAAAAACCTGAATCAGAGAATTTTGAGAAATTAGACCTTGTCTAGAGTTGAAGGATAACATCTTGGCCATCTGCCTCTGCTAAAAGAGAACAAAAGAAGGAAAAAGGCGAATAAGAGATGTCAAATCTTAGTAATTACTATTCATTTTATGGCATAAGGATATGCTTAAACCAACTCAATTATGAATGGCCCTATACCTATGCTCGTAGGGAACAATTTTTATAACTGGTCACAAATTCTCACTACAGGAGCTTGACCTTAATTTATTTGCTCCAACAATAGTCCATGGTGGGTGGTCACCTGCATTCCCAAGGGGAATAGTGGCTTGCTCCATGCCTCAACTACTCTTAATTGACTTCGGACATAGGACAATTTACTTTAGTACCTTAATGCCTCTCAAATAAGGATAAAGTTATCTTGATATGTAACAATTCCGATCTTCTCTGTGAAATCCCTTAACTGGAATTGTGCTTTGTTCTATGTGGGTTGTGATCCCCATACATCAACAACATACACATTAAGTAAAAACTTTAGTATATACGTGGTCTGTTTTTAAGGAAACAATCTAGATGTTGTTGTTGATTCAATAATGGTAAAGGGGTTCATTTTGTATTACTGACCAAGGTTCAAATCCCCAACTTGCAAAAAGGGTAAGCCACATGGTGTAATAGGGTACATTTTAAAGTATGTTATCTAGGTTCAACCCCACTCAAAAAGTGTTTGAACAATCTTGGCTCTACACTTCAATCAGACAACTCATAGCCCCTCACAAACCTTGAGCAAACACTGTTGAAGTATGGGTAAGTGAGATTGTGCAATATTTAAAATGGCTTACATTCGTGAGGGTGCTATATCGGTGCAAAATGCAATTTACAGTTTGTGTTATAATTTGGGAAAAGTAATATATTAATATATGGGTAAATGAACCTGTTCATTATTTACAGTGGGGTAGATTCTAAAATTTTCTATGTAGGTTCAAGCCCACACAATGGTAAGGTGGGATACAGTTTCTCCTCCACATTACTATGGGGCATTCCATAATTAGAGTATCGAACCTTAAGGAAAAATGATTTTTTTTATATGAACAATGATAATGCAAGTAAGGTAACTTCATTTTCTATCTTTTCATTATTTCCATGTCAAGTCCATAAATTGCTGATTGTTGCCCTTGTGGTTGGTTGTCTCTTGTATTTCATCTATTGGTGTTAAACATTTGTATATTTCTCATCTTTGAGTTTGTTTATTGAAGAGAGCAAATAAATGTCATTGTTACGACGTCAAAAAATTATTGATGTGGGACAAAAATGTATGTTCTCTTGGTTTTTTGGTTTTTAAATATTAGATCAACTAAACAATTACAATGGACTTTGGATTATTTTTTAATTAGACTTTAACAATTGTTATTTTCTATTATTAGAATTTATTAATTTATTTAATTAGTGAAGTTATGTATTAGTAATTGGGTTTGCTTTGTGGTGTGTTCATAAAACTCATTGTCTCCTTTCATAGTACAGGGTAATAGGAAACAACGTGGAAGGCATATCACCATAACAATGGAAACTTTGTAGTGTGTTCAAACACTATGTGGATTTGGTTGGTGGTGAGATTGAACTTTTTGGTTCATATGGAAGTTGTTTGAGGTTATCTGACATCGATTTGGAATGTGTATTTAGTATGTTTTCCCCTTCAACGACTTGGATTTATGTGAACAAGAGCATCTTATGCACGGTCTTTTTGAGACCTAAACTCCTTGTACGAGTAATTAATAAGTAGTTCCTTACAAATTTTCATGCTTTGGTTCATCTAAGCATACTAACATGAAACAATGTGTCCATGGATTATTTAATTGTCCTCTCAATTTATATAATTATAATTAATTAAATTAGGTTAAATATTTGTGGAAGGTTAATTAGGAAAAAGGTTAATTAAGATAGAGATATATATGAGAATAAAAAGGGAGAGAGGTAATATATATATATACACTCACAAACTCCCTATCTCTATCTCTATCTTTCCCCCCTCTTTCTCTCCCTTTCCCTCTATACTTCTCTTTCTATTACTTGTCTTTCTCACCATATCTCTTTATATCTCCCTCTCTCCCCCCTTTTCTCTCTCCCCCTCTACACCCCCTCTCTCTCTCCCTCCTCTTTCTATCCCCCCCTCTCTCTCTCTCTCACTCTCCCTATTGCAAACATAACATGAGCATGTTCGTAATAGAATCTAATTATCTTCCTAATTCAAATGTTTTATTTCAATCATGTTTCAAACCCTATAAGTGGATGCATAGTTGATTTGAAGCCATTAGTGTTCCAATGAGACCTTTGTTGCACAAAGTCATTTTCTAAATGTCTTACCAAATCAGGTCATGTATTGCACAAATGTTTGCAAAAAGTAGACCAAAAGAAACCCTAATTGACTTTCCACAACTCTTCGACATACCCATTGCACACCAAGATGCAATTGCTAATTATATGTTTACTTATAATTTAATAATTAATTATTAATACTGTATATATCATAAATATTATATAATCATATATCAATAGTGTATGTATAATTATTTATGATTTATATATATATATTTTTGGGTATGAACCTACCCAAAACATACCCAGCCCTGCAATTTTTTTTCGTGTACCGATTCGGATTCGGATTGACAATCAATGGAAAACTATGTAATTCAAAGAGATGAGACATTATTTTTTAATTAGAATAGCCACTCAAAGCGACACTCCTAAATAACCCCTCTAACATCATCTATCATGACTTAAACACACTTTTTTTCGGGTTTAGAGATTATTAGGGTTTGTAGGGTTATAAATGTAGAGTACTGCCAAGTTTCGGATAAGCGAGCGCCAATTTCATCCGCGGAGTTTCTGCGAAGGTATATCCTGATGAAATGAATGCTCTTTCTTCTGCTAATTTCATTGTTTCGTTACCAGTCTCATCAGTAAGTTTTCTTTCTTAAATACAGTGGAATTTTTCAGTCGCCATTTTCCATAACTTATTTGATGCCATCTGAGCGTATTTTGTTTTTCATTAATGTGGGTTAACGCGAGGCAACCTATGATATGACTTCGATTAGTGAATGCGTTCAAAGCAATGTGCTATACAAAATATTTCAGTCTTCAGTATGAGGTTGCCCGCATTTCCTTTTTTTAAGTTTCTCGAAGTCTTTAACTGTCGTGTTTTTTAACACGCGTATCCTTTTTGGCTCCCTGCCTATTTCGATGGTTGAATCTCCATAATGGAGTTTGGTAGGAAATCTTTTGTATTTCAATGTCCATTTCTGTCCATGAGTGGTGCAGAGTTTTATTTATGTGGTTAGTTGTATCCTTTTTCTTGATTTTACATATTTTCTTTCCATTGTATGCCCAATTTCAATGTTGTGTCCTGTTTCTCTTGCAATTTTTTAATAATGGATAACACTAACGAAAAGGGATAGGTCTGAAGCCTCGATAATTTCCCACTTTAGATAAATAATAGAAAAATAAGGGGGGGAAGTCCGTAATTTCTCACTTGGGAAAAATAATGGATGAGATAGGGGATGGAAGCCTCAATAATTTCCCACTTGACAAAAGCAGTGGATAAAATTACAAAATAGGAGAGAAACCTACGCGAGTAAGTAGCCTGGCTGGGTTTTGCTTTTTAGTTAATAAATTAGAAATTAAGGTGTTATGCACAGAGTCAGCTCGTGTCAAACTGCACAATGTCTGTATACCTTTGAAAAAATAACATCTCATCCTCTTGGTTACATGTTTTCCAAAACTTTTTTGAATAGAAGCTCTGTTAGTGATATATGTGGGGCCTTTTCTTCCTGATATTTTTAATCATTATTCTTATAGTCATCTAATCCTTGTCCTCTCTGGAAGTATACCCTTGAGTGGTTCATGATTCTCTTTTTAAAGGGTTAAGTAATTATTCTATCTCTACTGCAGAGAGTGATATTTGTTTCTTGTCTTAATGCTTCCACATTCTATCTTGTTGAAAGAAATTATTGTAGTGGTGTTTATTACTTGTATTAATTCTTTCAGGCCCGTCCAGAGGGAAATATTGTATTCTTCGGCTCAAATTTAGTAGTTTCTTTTTAACTTTTTCTTATTCTATCTGAATGAGACAAGTTGAATCGAGGAATCATCTTCATCAATTCTGTACACCATATTTTTTGCCTCTTAGAATAACTGTATTGTATTGTCTCTTCAAATAAGGCGACACTATGAAATTTGAATCATCATCCTCATCACATTCACATTGTGCACATGTTATCGCTCGTTCAAACTAAGCATCTTCAGTTAATGAAATCATAATCTCCATGAACATTTGCTCCCACATTGTTTACTTTATTTTCACTGGACTCTTTTAATTGTACTTATCTAAACTTGCATATGAACTTGCTTTCGGCACAAAGCCAATTCATGGACATAATTTCCATGGGGTTCGCCCAGTATATGCTAAAGGAATCAATTTAAATTACCTTTTATCTGTCTTGCCTGCTTCCTTGTTTGCAATCAACAACATTAATCATGGTGGTTGCTAGTGACAATTTGCAGTCGGTAAGCATGGCACTTCTGGCTGACAAATCCTCTGTAATAGTCATGGGAATGATCATGTTTATATCTGTAGCTTAGATTTGTCTTCATGGTCCATCGAAGCAGCCTCTGCCGCAATTTGCAGATCAACTTCTGTTTCACCATTTTCATTCATGCAACTCCATGTTATCTGTTTTTGCAATTTTCTTACGTAGTTGTACTGCATACTTGTTCAATATAATCTCATCCGTTACCAGACCATCTTTGGTTTGATTATCCATTGCAGTCAGAGTCTTTTAAACGTTTACAATTTGCCTCTTTTCTGTTATCATTACATATGTTTTCTTATCTTTTACCCTCTTATTGGTTCCTGTGTGTTGTGTGTGCTTGTTCTTTCTTTGCTTAGTGTTGTGAGCTGCTTTAAAGTTTAAAACAATGTTCAGTTGGCATTTAGGCTTCTAACGACCATCATTCTTGGCACATTTGTTTGTTTATTTGGCAATTTGTTTTTCTGATATGGCTAAATGATGAGTTGAAGTGTTTCAGTAACCATTCACCTTACATCGTGGAAGCTAGATAGTTTTATCTGCCCATATTTTGTTGTGTAGAAATATTAATAATGTGTTTGAGCATTGGCAACCTATCATATAATATTCATTAGCAAATGTTTAACCAATGTGGTTTCAAAAGAATTTTTAGTCTTCAAGTTCAGAATGAGGTTGATCTCAAATGTTCTATTCATTGTAACATTGTATTTACACAGTGTGGGAAGTCTAAATTGAATGAATAAAACCTAAGTTACCAACTGGACTGAATATAACCCCATTTTTGGGTACAAGTTGCACCCAAATCAGGGACCGATTGGAATTGCCTGCGAATTGAATAGGGTTTGGGTTTTTCCACGTGCCCATTCTAACAAAAACCAAGTCAGCGTCAATGAACATTTTAATGCTTTTTTATGTTTTGTGTAGACAAAACCCTTCTCCATAGACAACCACAGTATTTGTGCTCCAAATGTACCCAACATACCCAACACCCCAATATTTTTTTTTGCCGTATCCACGCACTCGATTATGATTTGGCAACTTAGGCAAAAACTCTTGTAAAATGAGGAAATTTTGATTGTGCTGTTTCATGTCAAACATAATGCCATAGGGATTAGAAATAAATATAATACATTAAACAAATTCAATTCCAAAAATATAAGTATGATTTTTAAACCTAGTTATTTTTGGGCTGAAGGTAACTTTAGGCACCCAACAGCCACAAAAAGAAAAAGAATAATTAGAGTTCTGGATTCTGGTAACCAGAGGTTCACCAGATCCTCAATTTTTTTTCCATCCATATTTATTATTTATCAAAAGGGCTTTGTTTAGATACCAAGTTTTTGGTTCAGTAGTCTTTGAGAAGGAAGGAGCAAATTACCACTGCACCAACCCTGCAAGTGCTAGGAAAGAAAACAGAGGAATTAAATTACACAAGCCTGCTCAAACCCATTAAAAACTATGCATTAATATGATATCAACTCTCCACACAGCAATTCACCTCTTCAATCTTCATGGCAGCAGAAAGTTTTAAATTTAAGTAAGCAGTAATTTCTTGCATGCCAGGAGCCAGCTTAGTTTGATTTTTCAGGACCACATAAAGATGCCTGAGACGATTCTGCAATTTCTCCCTGTTAACCATCAATCCATCAGTGGCATCGTGCAGCAGGAAGGAGCTAGCGAAACATTCCTTCATGTAGTAGGAAGGAGCTAGTGGAACATACCTTCATGTGCTAGGAAGGAAGGAGCAAATTAACACTGCACCAACCCTGCAAGTGCTAAGAAAGAAAACAGAGGATGCAAATTGCACAAGCCTGCTCAAACCCATTAAAAACTATACATTAATATGATATCAACTCTCCACACAGCAATTCACCTCTTCAATCTTCATGGCAGCAGAAAGTTTTAAATTTAAGTAAGCAGCAATTTCTTGCATGCCAGGAGCCAGCTTAGTTTGATTTTTCAGGACCACATAAAGATGCCTGATGCGATTCTGCAATTTCTCCCTGTTAACCGTCAATCCATCAGTGGCATCATGCAGCAGGAAGGAGCTAGCGAAACATTTCTTCATGTAGTAGGAAGGAGCTAGTGGAACATATCTTCATGTACTAGGAAGGAGCTAGCGGCCATGGAAAAGCATATTTATGCAGCTGAGAGATTGAGCTACATTGAAGACATTTCTCCTTCCAATTGATTGCCTAGAATCCAGTAAGAAGTCTGCAGGGAGCTTCTTGAATGTTGACTGGGGGCTTGCCATCGATTTCTTTTGCTAGAGATTGCATTATCACATCCAAATCTGCAGACAAGGTTTTGCAATTCCATTTTAAATATAGTCAGTAAACTTTGACAAAACCCTAGCTGCATTGAGCACTTCAATCTCTTCTACCTCCAGGTTAACTACATCTTTCTCCTGAAACTTAGCTTTTTTCTTTTGCTTCCATTACTTCTCACTTAGCCTTCTTTTGTTTCACATTACTTCTCACTTAGCTGGACACTATCTTGCCCCACTAATCCTCATCTCCAGTGTCCAACATAGCACCATAAAAACCTACGTTTCTTATTACCATGATTTTCCATAAACCTAGCTCCCTACGTCTAAACCAAGTAAGGCCTGTGGCCTTCTTAAGCTTGTTACCAATCCTTTTTATTAGTCAAGACAGTACATATGCACACTTCTCACTAATAGCTTTTGGATCGTCAACTTTTAATTATATTTATGTTCTGATCTGTACCCTTATCAGACATTTTTAAAAATAATTATTTTACTTTTATATAAGAGAATTTGCATTTTTCAGAACCATTTTTTGAAAAATTAAGGAAAAACTCAGAAATAGCACTTGGGCGAGGGTGGTGTTACTTTTTGCACTTTCATGCTAGTATAATTTTATCAATTCCTATTACCTTTATTTGAGTACACTTATCAATCTACTATTACAGAGATATCTGTTGACGTTCAATACTTAAATTTGTAGAATGGGGATTGCCTGGATTTATTTTTGTCTGGGCATGGTTATTGCTTGTCTATGCCAATGTTCTCTAAGGATGGTATAATAAATTTCCAACTATAATAGTCTGAAAAATAAAACAATGACTGTCGAGTGTTTTATTGTTGTATAACAAGACTGTGTGATAGTCTGTCCATATGTTGTCGTTTTAACCTTAAGATGCCCAAAGCTGTCAACACGGGGATCGTAACAATTCCTTTGTGATTTGGAACTTTTCAAGAAGCAGGCTCCTGGTTGCTTTTTCATGAGTGCATTTAATTTCCTCTTAATGTTTTGGATGCATTATCTACATGGTTGTAGACAATAATGCAACTGAACAATACAAAAACAGAATCCCCAAGAGAGGAAATCTTTCTCAAGGCAGTTTAATATCACAAACTGCCTTGATGCCATTGATGGCAATGGTTTTGAATTGGAATTAAAATTTCAGTACCAGCTAGGTGACTACTTGCTTCTGCAGCCAATCTTGATTCTTAATATAGTGTTTTGTGAAATACTGCTTTTATTGTGGAGGATATGCTGCAGAAAATCTTCAGGTATCAATATTTGGAATCAGACATTAGTTTTTGCTTGGTGAATCTTGGGTGAGGTTATGGACTGGCTTTAGCTATGTGATTTAAGACTTGGCCGAACTCGTAAGATTTTAAGCCTCGGTCATGCTTGGATATGTTAATGTTCTGCTAGATTTTAGACACTGGTCATACTCTGATATACCCTACTTTTGTTTTGCCACAACCTTGTCCATTGGGATTGTGCGGCTCTCTTGTTGCAGCAAGGGATTTGGATCTTGGGATTCTGGGTCACATTTTCATTCTTTTAGAGTGGACTGCACTACCATTACACTCTATATTCTCTTAGGCAAACCAATTCCTACGTTGGTTTGTCCTTTTGTTGCAACATTGGCCCATAAACAACATTGGAGGTTATGTTGAGTTGTATCTAATTTGGGAAATACCATTGCTCTTGTATTAAGCTTTCTACTCACTATTGTGACAACCTTTGACCAATTATCGTCTTGGCCACAAAAAGTTGTCTTTTGTCCCTGATTGATTTGAAATAATTTATCTAAACATTAGAGATTGCATCAAACTTTTCTTATTGATTTTTGGTTGATAGTCATCTACTGACCATGGTCATTAGAGAGGGGTTTCTAAATCATACTACCCATAAAATATGGGATGATGAAGATTTACTCAAAACTACACAGTTGAATAATCCCAATAAGCCTTCACATGATGATGATCATTCAGTTCATAAAAATATGTAGAGTTATCTTAAATTATAGTGCCCTTGCAGCTTTGCATGTTGTTTAATGCAGTGTTATAAGAATTGCTGATTCCAATCAAGAGAATGGCAGTCCGAGTACAAGGAAGTCTCAGCGAGGCTGTAACAAGCAGACTTAGCAAGGTCTGCCCTCAGACGTTTGAGCCTCGAGTGCAGACACAGCAAATCTGGTCAAATTTATGATCCCTGGGAGCAGATTCAGCAAATCTGGTCAGAGTTGCGATTTCTGAGTGCAGATATGACGAGTTGATATAAGTGAAAATATAAAGAACATTCTCAACTAAAAAATACTTTGATTTTTGCACTTTTAGGCTAATCTGTTAGTACAGACTAGCACTTGGCATTTGCAGAGATGTCCAAACTTTTAATAGTTTTGTCTACTAAGAGCTGCCTGAACAAAGTTCTAACAAATTAAAATGATATGCTGTTAGGTTTTAATTTTAGACTTTAGTGAGAAATATTTCTAACATATTTTAATTTTAGAATATAGTATCTAATTGTTGATAGAAGGTCAGGGTATTTTGAAAATAATACTCCTTTTCTTTTTTGATTAACAGGGTTTGATAACTAACTAACTTTATATAGAAAATTAAATACAAGATGAAGAATAAAGTATGGTTTTATTAGAGATATCAAGTTTCCACAATCCATAGTGATTTTGCAATGAAATTTCTGGATTTGATTGTGTAATTTTTTTTGCATCAACGTTTGGGATCACACTCTGTGATCCATCATCAACGTTGCGTATGGTTCTATTTTAATAGGTTTAGTGTTAACAATAAATTTTTGATCCATCATCAACGTTGCGTATGGTTCTATTTTAATAGGTTTAGTTTTAACAATAAATTTTTGATCCATCATCAACGTTGCGTATGGTTCTATTTTAATGGGTTTAGTTTTAACAATAAATTTTTGAAAAAATCTATTTATCACTAATTTTCAAAATTTGTGAAGCCTTTGTGATATTTAGACGAACTCATTAATTTGTCTTCCTAGGTTTTAATTTTAGACTATAGTGAGAAATATTTCGAACATATTTTAATTTTAGAATATAGTATCTAATTGTTGATAGAAGGTCAGGGTATTTTGAAAATAATACTCCTTTTCTTTTTTGATTAACAGGGTTTGATAACTAACTAACTTTATATAGAAAATTAAATACAAGATGAAGAATAAAGTATGGTTTTATTAGAGATATCAAGTTTCCACAATCCATAGTGATTTTGCAATGAAATTTCTGGATTTGATTGTGTAATTTTTTTTGCATCAACGTTTGGGATCACACTTTGTGATCCATCATCAACGTTGCGTATGGTTCTATTTTAATAGGTTTAGTGTTAACAATAAATTTTTGATCCATCATCAATGTTGCGGATGGTTCTATTTTAATAGGTTTAGTTTTAACAATAAGTTTTTGAAAAAATCTATATAATAATTTAATAATTCTAAGATTTAAAAAGATTTTAAGTAAAATATTTATCACTAATTTTCAAAATTTGTGAAGCCTTTGTGATATTTAGACGAACTCATTAATTTGTCTTCCCATGTTTTCTCTTTCTAGAAAATGATAAGAATTTCACAGAAGGTGAATTTTGATGTTGCAAGTTGCGTTTTGTTAAATTTCTTATTTACTAGTTTCAGGTAAATGCTCAAGATTTCATTGATATTTTAAAACTAATAGTGATGCAACGTTTGAATTCCTAATCTAGGGACATTTTAGTGTACTATGGGTGTAGTTCGTCTGCGGTTGGCCAGATTTGGCTGTACCAATCGTCCATTGTATCGGTTAGTTACCACTGATAGCAGAGCAAAACGTGATGGAAAACATTTAGAGAAGTTGGGGTATTATGATCCGTTGGCAGCGAAAGAAGCGAAGCATGCAGGAAAGAACGTGAGTATCGATTTTGAAAGAGTCAAGTACTGGCTCTCCGTTGGGGCTCAACCCACGGATACAGTTAAACACCTGCTTTTTAAAGGACTGTCGGCAGCACCTCCTATGTCAGCAATGAACAAAAAAGGTAGTCCCCGTGATGAGTATATCATTGATCCTTCGACAGGTCAGCCTGTGGCTGCTGAGAAAAAAAAGAGAATTTCTGATATAAAGGATGATTCTTCCATCTGGGAACAGATCTAGAAGTCCATTTATTTAGATGGTTACATAAATTGTTGTTTGGTACAGGCTTATTTAATTTCTGTTGTCCATGTATGCTTTTTTTGAAGGCCTGAATTATTTCCTCTTTGCAACCTGAATATAGTCAGGAAAGTATTAAGCAAAAATCGTACAGGCTATGCAATTTATGCTCATTAAATTTTAGTAAGTTGGAAGTGGGATGACTAGTAAGTGAGCAAGATGTCTGTATAATCAAATATTTCTAGACTGAAGCTTAATGCAAACCTGATTTTCCCTAAATAGCAATCGAATACAGGGAAATGTTGTCGAGTTATCGGCGGTGTTAACCAGTAGTTTGTTTTGATTTGCAAAATGCCATACAAATATTTGTTAGATTTCGGTAGTTAAATCTTTATAAGGGTTGAGTTGTTCGAATGGTTTAGCTGGATCTTTCTATTTTGGTTTAGGTTTCAATTTCGTTGATTTCACTTAGAATCTGGGTGGTCATGGATGTCGCTCTTCATTTCAGGGTTACTATCCGGACCACTTTATACATATTTTTCGTTTCAGGGATACTTGCAGAACCTCATTGTACATTAGAAGCTTACATTTTATTGTAAGATGCTCAATAAAGTCGGTCAACTATTGTTTAGCTGAATTTACACTCTACGCCAGTTACTTGGAGCCACTTTAGGCACTTCTGTTCAAGCGTCTGTCTTTGTGCAAGCTTAGTCCAATATAATTGTGTCTTTTACTCTGGATCTAGTTTTCGGTGCCTGATTATGTCGGTTATGCTAGTCTTGTAGTAGCAGCAGACAAAAGTTCGATCATATTGCTTTTGGAGGTTGATAATTGATTTTCGTTAATTTTTTCACTATAATAGTCGTTCTTGAAACAGCCTTTTAAGGTAAAAAAGACATTGAACACAAAAGCAAAAGTTCATTAGACGGGAAGGCAGTACGGTTGCAATTATAGCTGCTCGGAATATCACTTTTTAATTGTGCTTTAAAATAAATATTGTTGTTGTCATCTGTCCTAAATATCAATGGTATAATCATAAATTTGTCAGATTTATTAAAATCAATATACAGGTAATTTATGTAGCCTGTTTAGTTGGGTCCTATCTAGTAGCGGGATCACAAAAAGGCCTTTTCTGAAGCTGATTTTCTGTGTATCTTGAGGACCCTCCTGGGCTTGTTCTACTAGCAGGCTGCTAGAAAATGCTACTGATATGAGTTGGGAGTCCAAATTTATTTGCTAGTTATTGTTTACTTGTTCGGATCAGATGCTTCTCTCATGCTAGTACAAATGCGCTTCAGATGTGTATTTGGGCAGATGCATAGTTTTTAAATCTAGATAAGGGCTACACTTATGACGGGCAAATAGGTGCGATATCCTATGAATCTTGAGACAAAAATAGCAATGCTACTCGGCTATGCCTATATTATCTGATACTGAAGCAATCTTGTGTCAGTTAACTTTTCCCATTTTTGCGAAAATTTCTTTTTATCCGTGCTCTTGGAAAGCCAGAACGTAAAAACGAAATATAAAAAAGTTATGCATAACAAAACAAATTGTACATTACAGATGTATATATATTTTTTAAAATATATACTAGCAATTGCACCTGGGTGTGCAATGGATACGCTGAAGAGGTGTGGAAAGTCAATTAGAAAAAAAAAATGTTTTTTTTTTTAATACATTTGTACAATACATGAGGTCAATTGATAGACGATTTAGCAAATAATGATGTTTGTTTTTGAAATGTCTCACTGTGTAGTATCAACTTTTTATTTATTCCTTAGATTAAGAAGATCAAAGCTGTAATACCACTGTAATGATTTCAACAATTTATTATTTAATTTGTTTTTTACTTTTTAATCACCAAGATTCTATGAGGGTGAAGTGAGAGCATGTAGTGGATACACACACAACAATAACAACAACACCAAAAATTGTAATAATAGATTACATGAACAATATAAATAAGTTGAAGCTGAATAAATATATTCACATGTCATAATATTATCAAATTAAAAAATACATAAATATAAATCAGATCTATTATTAAAAAATTGCTATCTCCATGACAATGATGATATATTTAAGCTATAACTGACTCAAACTCATTCCCACCATGCTTTCCCAAACATGGCCACTGACCCCATAAAAATAAGATGACACTCATTTTTCCACATTGATTGGTTTTAAGAAATCATTATTTTCATTACCATCATTTCCTCAAATCACAAATGCAAATGTGAATTCTATAGACTATTGATCATCAAACAGTATAGAATTGCTTCTTGCGTTAACCATATTGAGGTGATGCAAAGTTCTTCAATTCAAAAAAACAAAGATACCATCTTAAAATACATACTTATAATTGAATATTTACCTGACTCACTATGCATAAAATGTTTTGAATATTTACAAGATCTAGCCATTAGCTCCGCCTTAAACGCAACCAATTAACCAAAACATGAGTAACTAATGATGTCATGGGAAAGCTTCTTTCAAAATAAGAATCAAACTAAACATACCATACAGACATGATTGTGATAATTAAAATAATCCCAAAATATGTGCAATATGATTAATGAAACTAAACATCCCACATCATTGGCCTTCCATAAGTTTATATAGAGGTGCTGCTGAGTAAATTTAGAAGTTGTTTGTTGTTAAATGATCTCAAGGAGTATTTAAATTATCTAGCTCTCCCACTGGTCTTTGGAAATCAACATACAGGATATCCCAAAAGTTGGTATTTGTAATTGAAACTTCTTGTGCACAGTAGAGTTGAGAGTTTATTGGAATCAAGTGAGTGGAAAATATTTTATCCCAAAAAATTGTTATTGGAAAATAAACTAGGTCAGTAGAGAAAAAATTTCTAACGTGGTTACTGCAGATGTTTATTCCCCTTCTAGAGCCTGTGTAACAGCATTTAACCAAGTGCTAGCTTGTTAATTGTCTTTAGTTTTTAATTTTTCTGGGTAATTTAGTTGCATGTTATGAAAGTATCTACTAAACAGTAGTCACATCAACATGGACCTTTAGTGGGTATGAGTCAACCTTGTTTTTTCTGTGGACCAATAACATTCCATGGGATGTCTTGACCCCAAGTATAGAAATTGGAGCAGTATTCTCCTCCAAGATTAAGAATATGTGGACTACACAAATTGATGCT
The DNA here is from genome assembly GCA_007115665.2 of Sequoiadendron giganteum. Lineage (NCBI taxonomy): Eukaryota > Viridiplantae > Streptophyta > Pinopsida > Cupressales > Cupressaceae > Sequoiadendron > Sequoiadendron giganteum. Next base: position 437,879,362 of record CM021104.1, read on the forward strand.
TACGCACTTTTTGGAAACCATAGTAATAAATATTAAATTGAAGCTTGTGTCAAAGTGCAAAGTAGCAAATGGGAAGAGCGTGTGCCACAGAGTAGGATTATTGGCCATCAAATTGCCTTACTCAACCTACCTTTGAACATCAATCTAAAGCACATCATTGATGCATATTCATTCCTATATGTATGGGACAAGCAACCTGCAGTAACAGTGCAAATGCAAATCTATATGTATGGGGCAACCTGCACTCTGGATGCGGTGGAGTATGAGTGTTAGGTATCTTATTCCTGTTTGCTTTCTCTTAATTGTATGGATAACCAAAGGACTGCAGACCCAAATCATGTTTGAGAGACTTATTTCTTAATCGCATTTACACCCATCTTGATTATGTGAATAACCTATCATATAAGATACCGGCAACCACAAACATAGTTTATTTTTGTTTAGAGGTGTCAATGGTGCAAGTTTGATACTAAACATAAATAATGGAAGTCACTATATTTTTTTGCTTCTACTGAAGTAGTTACTTCAGACTTTGATTTCCAAATATCATGGCAGTCAACTTCTAAAAGACTAGGGAACCCTAAGATGCAAATACTTGTTGCAGAATTTTGCACTATATACTAAGTACTCATTTTGAAGATTGCAAAATATAATTGGCTGTTGAGAATTAGTAAACTAAATTGAAAAGATATAGGAATTAAAAACATGAGCAAAACCCACATAATTGGAACCTGTCTCAGAACAGTTCAACAGTTTAAGCAACAAAGTGGAAGTGTAGAAAAAATCCAAAGGTTTAAATGGTGAAACTCTTTGCATTTGAAGTAGGTAACTTTTGTGATGCATTTCTTGAGCTGACGAACTTGTCCTCTAGTCCCTCCCTCGTGACCATGCTTTCTTACAGATCTGTAAGTGAATATTCAAGATGTTTGAGCATGGCTTCTTACATATCCTGAGAATCTCTTTACTTTCTAAACTATCTTTCACCACATTGAAGTCCATAAAAAGAGTTTAATATTTACTTTGATGTTTTTGAGGTCTGTAGATATGTTTTTGGTCTATTTAGAATAAAGGGTAAGAGTATCTATGTGATGGAATAGAGAGGGAGACAAAACAAACTAATATGAGTTTCAACGTACTATTCAAAGTAAGATTGGGGTAAACAAATAAAAAATATTGTTCTGAAAATTAAAAAACTAATAGTTGGTGTATTCCAATGTTGTACTTCAAAATATTTATCATAGCTACTAGGATTTTCAGGGGAATTTAGAATGGTACAACAGGCATTTTGGATGATTGCTCCATCAGAGTTACCAATTTTGATATGATAGAAGGGAGTAAGGTGTTCAGGTGGGGCGCTCATTGAGATGATTTTCAGAATTTGACTGAGGGGCTTATTGTATAAGAGGAGAAGCTCAATAGGATGTATAGAATGATTCTATGGTTGTTAGATTGATTAATTATACGTGGGATCAGTTTAGTGTTCTGGGCACGTATGGGATTTTATCACTGCATCTGATTGTGGCCATGTGCTGTTGGAAGTTGCCAATGATTTTGTTGGTGTTGACGACGGATTTGCTCTGGCGCTGAGCCTTGCACCTGCTCCCTCAAATGAAAATGGATCTGAGTATATGCTTAAGAGGGGTGCCAAACAACTTGTCATGTTTGATAGTTGCATTGAGCTCGCAACAAATGTTAGGCTGAGATGGTCTTTAAACAAAGCTTGAGATGTAATTGATAGTGGACTTAAAGCTGGCGTAAGCGAGCAACATTATATGGCATTTGGGTGGGCACAACCAGGATCTTCGAGCAGGCCTATGCTTCATGCAGATGTGGTAGTGACTGGATTTACTGATCAAGGTCTCCCGTTTGCCAATGATTTATTTTTATTGTGTTTATTATGATTGAGGAACAATCTCTCTTATCCACATAGATTGTGGGACAAGGAGTTCATAAATCAGGCCCTGATGCAGGGTTCCTGACATACTCTGTCAAAGTCAGCAGAGGTTTGCTTGATTTCTTACAATTTGTGGAAGTTAAAGTGAAAGGCTAACGAGAAGATGGAATATAAAAGCGTTTTTACCCTCCAAATAAAGAAAATGAAAAGATGGAATATAGCCATAGAAACATAAACGTCAGAAACTTTAAGACCTGACTTCCTTACCCCATATATTTTCGTTTAACAATGAACATCCTCGGCTGACAACCATAAACTTTAATACCAATTTCCTCCTCCCATATATCTTCGTTTAACAATGAACATCCTCGGTTATACTTCATTTCCTTTGCATTTCAACAAACATTCTACTTATTGTTATTTCATCTCATCATCTGCTGAGAACAAGAGTTTTAAAATTGAGAGAAATCTGGGTGATGGGGAATATGAAAATGGGTGTTACAGTAAACCTCTCTTTTCTATTGGCTTTTGTGTTGACAATCTTGAGTGGATGGATCCTGTGTCTTTAGGAGCAGCATATGTATACCCAATTTATCCCAAGAATGAATAATCCAGGACACCCAGAGAATTTTAACGTGCAAGGAAATGTCTATCCAGATGGATAAGCAAAAAGAACGAACCTCCAAAATTTTATTTTCATTCTAGAGACTAAATTTAAAGCTCGTGAATATGCAAATTGAATTGCAGGATTTACTACGTTATTGCGTTTATTGGTAATCCTCCCAAGGAGTATTTTCTGGATATAGACACTGGCAGTGATTTGGCATGGCTTCAGTGTGATGCTCCCTGCCAAAGTGGTGCAAAGGTAAATAACAATCACAACCCATATTTTAGTTTTGTACGTGATTGTAGAAATGCTGCATGTATTCTATGCTTGGTTTAACGCGTTTGGGTTATTTGGAATCTCCTTGGCATTGGTAGTCATGACTTGTAGCAGTCCATAGTGGGTATAAAGGTTGTTTGATGTTTTTCAGTTTGTGATTCAAATGGTTCCTTTTGTTTCTGCAGACACCCCATCAATGGTACAAACCACGCTCAATAGTATCATGCAAAGATCCTTTGTGTGCAGCTGTGCAGGTAGCGAGTCATGAAAAATATGACTGTAAGAGTTCTTCCGAGCAGTGTGATTATGATATTATGTATGCTGATCTTGGGTCTTCTATGGGAGTTCTTGTTAGGGACAGTGTCACGATAAAACTCACCAATGGAACCAACTTCAGCCCCAATTCTGTTATCAATATCTGAATACCCATGCCATTTTACTCTTATCGGCGTAATCAATGAATGAAACAGTTTCAATCGTTGTGCATGGTACGACAGACGATAACAGCCGTCCATCGCCCATTTCAGATAAGGAGACAAAATTTCAGAGATAAGCGCAACACATTCAAAAGGATTTGAAAGATAAATGAATACCTTTTTTGCTGAAGAGATAAACAGGTGATCCACGCCAACTACTACACCGACTATCAAGAACTCTGTCTTTAGCTAGTCTTTTGATTTCAACAAGGATTAGTTTTGCAATGAAAATCTGATGACAAAGGATACGAAATCTGGCGATGAATGTAAGAAGAAAATATCTCATACAAACTTTGGCGGTGACAGATTGTTAACACAAGTTTCCTGATTGAGGGCAACAGTTAATTACAGTGAATTTGCAGATAAGTCTGAGGTCTTCACCGACGACAGGAATAGTTAAGACCAACAGGCGCAAGTTCTTTCAGTGGAGTATCGGTTTAAGTGAAGAGCAGTGCTGACGATGAGTTACAGACCAGCGGTGATGAATGTGAGGAATCATTCAATCTGCCTGTTTTAAACAATCTATGGTTGCATTTTACCACACTGTCAACTAGGCCTTCTTGATGCTTATAAACCGTTGATTGAAAAATTGAGCTCCGAAAGTTCAAATAGGGACACACCTCCTGCGTAAATATAATTCATATATATATATTTCAAAAAATGCAACATAATTTTATTTATTTATTTATTTATTATACAATCAGTTATATTCGTTTTATTTATCAATATTATTGTAACTAGCAATTGCACCTTGGTGTGCAATGGGTATGCCGAAGAGGTGTGGAAGGTCAATTAGGGAAAAAGTTGGTTTATTTTTTACATATATTTGTGTAGTATATGAGGTCAATTGGTAGAACCTATGAATTAGGAAGATAATGAGGCTCCAATATAAAAAGTCTCATGTTATGTTTGCAATAGGGAGAGATGGAGAGAGAGTGAGATAGGGATAGAAAGATGGAGAGATAGAGGGGAAAGAGAGAGAAGAGGGGTAAGGAGATAGAGATAAGGGAAAGAGATATAGAGGAAGATAGAGATGGAGATGGATATGGAGATGGAAGAGATGGATATGGAGAGGAGAGGGAGAGATAAAGAGAGAGGAGAGGGATAGATAGAGATGAAAGAGATAACTAGCGATGGATGGGTAGAGAGAGGGAGAAAATGTCTAGATATAGAGAGGAAGATAGAGGTAGAGATGAAGATAACAGGAGAGAGGAAGAGGGAGAATTAGATAGAGAGATAGAGGGAGGTAGGGGATAGATGAATATATAGAGAGAGATAAAGAGAAAGAGAGGGAGTGATAGTTAGATATAGAGGAAGAGGGAGAGGGAGAAAAGAGGGGAGAGAAAGGGAGAGACATAAGTAGAGGAGGGGTAGGGAGAAGAGGAAGAAGAAATAGAGATAAATAGGTAGAGGATGGAGAGAGATAGAGAGAAGAGGGGGAGAGATGGAGAGATTTAGGTAGAGAGGGAGATAGAGATGAAAGAGGTGAGAAGTGGATATATAACTTAATATGTAGAGATGAATATGGAGAGGGAGAGAGGAGATATAGATAGAGGGTGATATAGAGAGACAGAAATGGATTGGGAAAGAGATAGGGAGAGATGGAGAGATGGATAGATAGATATATGGATATATGTCTAGAGATATAGGGGAGAGGAAGATAGAGGTAGATATGAAGATATGACAGAGGAAAAGGGAGAGAAATAGATATAGAGATCAAGATAGGTAGAGGGAAAGCCAAAGATAGGAGATCGAGAGGGAGAGAGGGAGAGATATATAGGAAGAGGGGGTAGAGGGAGAGAGATCAATAGAGGAGGGAGAGAGAGAAGATGAGGGAGATAAATAGGTAGAGGAAGGGAAGAGAGAAGAGAAGGAAAAGAGGGAGAGAGATGTGTAGAGAGGGAGAGAGAGATCTAGCTCAATACATAGACATGGAGAGGGAGAGGGAGAGATATAGATAGAGGGTGATATAGAGAAATAGAAAGGAATAGGAATAGAGATAAAGAGATACGAAGATAGAGGTAGAAAAATATATGGATAGAAAGAGGTAAAGAGAGGAGTGAGATCAATTGGTAGGCCATTTAACAAATGATGTTTGTGCAACAAAGGTCTCAATGGAGAAGTGATAGCTTTAAGATGCAAGGATCAAAACATGAATAAAACAAAACCTCTAAATAAGGAAGATAACTAGGCTCCATTATCAACAAGCTCATGTTGCTCAATAGATAGAAAGGGGGTGAGAAGTGATATAGATAGAGGGATATATAAAGAGATAGAGAGGGATGGGGAGAGAGATAGAGGTAGAGATATATGGATACGAATAAATAGAGAGAGGAGAGAGAGAGATAAAGAGATAAGATATATAGAGCATGAGAGATGGAGTGAATAAAAGAGAGATAGAGATAAGGATATATAGAATGAGAGAGTGATAGGGAGATACAGAGAGAGGGGGAGATAAGGATAGAAAGAGGTAGGGAGATAAATAGAGAGAAGTAGAGAGATAAAATAGGGAGTGATAGAGAGAGAGAGAGGGGGGGGAGAGATAGGGATAGAAAAGAGGCGAGGGAGAGAAATAAAGAGAGGTATAGAGGAGAGATGGAGTAAACAAGAGAGGGAGGTAGATATATGATATATAATTTTTTTGTGAAAACTATTACTTGTACCATAAGTGTCTATATATTACTTGTTTGTATGAACCTTGACATTATCATTGTCGTCTTGATTATTATTATTAGTAGTATTACTACTACTACTACTACTTTTATTATTATATTATTAATTTTATTTTATATTAACATACATATACTTTTCTTTTTCCTAACCTATCCAAAGATCAATTAAACTATGAGTTTTTTTATACATTAATTTAATTTGATCTATTTAGAAATATATTAATTTTTAATTATACTAATTTCATACTTATATTTAATATTTTGTATTGTAGAATATAATATATAATAATAATATAACATATATATATATATATATATATATATATATATATATATATAAATATAATTATATTGTATATAATTTAATTTGTATTATATAAAATATATATATTAATTATATTTTTAATAGTTTTGTTAGAGAATATAATATATTATAATAATAAATAATATAATTATGTATTTATAATTATTTATGCATAAACCTAATTTATTTATATGCACATGTAAAACACAACCATGACTCTTTTTATTTGCTATACAAAAAAAAAAAGAAAGAAGGTAAAAACGTGGCCATTTATTTTTTATTACGCATGGTAAAATATACTTAACTACGTAGGGTAAAGAATGTCGTAATGTTAAAACCTAAATGTGCTCATTATTCGGATCTTGGCCGTAATTTTCATTTTAATAAACACACTCTAAAACCCTCGCCGAATTGGAGCGGAAACCAATAGTGGTGGGGAAAGTATTGAAAAGTGGCAAAAAATAGTTGAAAAAATGACGAAAAAATGACGAAAAATGACGAATGGCTGAGATTCATTTAACCTACTTGCTAGGGCTGTCGAGCCTTTTCAACCGTTGACAGTTTTTTTTGCTCAACACTATGAATTATGAGCACTAATATATAATATGAATTATGAAGTGGTCATGTGCAAAGAACAAGGAAAAAAATAAAACCTAAAGAAGTTCGTCAATTTCAATAAATTCAAAATTAATGGTAACATGATACAAAGCATATTTATTCACATCGTAATGTTGAGGAGATATTTCTCTATAACATTTGCGAGCGCTTGTTTTCTATTTTAGTGTGACTAGGATTTTGATAGTTGATGCCTTGTATCAGAGCATACACTTGTGGCAGGTTAATTCAATCATTCGGTATTAAGGATGGATTAATTCTTGCAGCAAAGTTTCGATGGATGGATCAATTCTTACATGAGATTATTGGCCATTTTTTAATGTCTATTGATTTTGCTACCAAATCTTGTTCAACATAGTTGTTCATCTCATTGCAACTATTGTATGAATTCAACATTCTTCAATTCGTACACATAAGTAGAAACCTAAGCTAAGCATGTAAGTTGCATTTAAAATATCCTTAATCTCTATCTATTTTGATTTACTTGGTTGGTATGGTTATCATGATAACCTTTTGCCAAAATGTTTGTGGAATATGAGATCTTTTTCCCATCTATTTTCTATGCCTACCATCATAATATTTTTTAAATATGAATGCCAAGGTTAGTTAGGAAGCCCAAAAGTATGATTAGCTTCTTAGATGCTTTGGCTTATAGTATACTCATCTAGATGAAGACCAAAAAGTGAGCCTCGGTTGCATTGTTGGATCCCACAATTTTTTTTCTTTAAAGTTACTTTGAAGATAGACCTTTTAATGATCTTCGATGACACATCTTACTTTTGATGGATATGATTTTCATAGGACTCATCATAATCTAGTTTGTAGGTTTCAATTAAGGGTGGAATCTACTTACAACAATATCTAAACCTATAATCATTATCTCTCATCATGCATTTTTTTCTCTAAAATGTTTGATACACTCTTTCCGAGTGTGCCATATAATCATTGAGGGGCTTCTCACCTAGATTGGAGGAATGAGGTGAAAAACATGGTCACTAAACCATTTAAGGAGTATGATATGGGCCTTGCCCATTTCAAGTTGATAAAAAGCCAATGACATCATCTCAATGCAAAGGGGAAAAATGGTAATAAATGCTTTAGAGAAGTCTTCCACTTGATGACAACACATTTAGAGGGACCCTTGATTCTTACTTTATTTAAGGTGCTCACTTGTAAGAATTGCCTTATGTAAAGTAGTCCAATCAAATGTACTAGCTTTATGAAGACACCACTTACTCCAACACAAACAAAGGAACAATCATTAAAATCTCTGAGCATTGTGGTAGCCCTATGACCCAATTTTGTATTGTAATTCCTAATGAGTAAGGTCGCCTAGGGATGTCTTCATCATAACAATTAATACATTTCCTTATGGACAATTCTAGTGAGAGAATGTGATGTTGCATATTTGGGATAGGTAGATTATTTAGACTTTTTCATTTTTATGTTTTAACATGGATTTTGGAGGTGGGTTCATCACAAATTTTTGCCCCAATCATTTGAAAAGAAGACTTGCGTTTTAATGAAATTTGCAATCTCTATCATTGGTCAATGACCATTCCATGAGGCCTCTCCAAAAGCAATTGATTTCTGATTTCTAATCTCACATGTCAAATGATTTGTAATTATTAGATTGTAGTGGAGCAAATAATTCGAGAGACAATTACCTTGGTATGGATTGATGAGAGCAAGAATTTTGGATGGATCATTGGAATCCTTTATTTTTTGCATAGTGTTGAACACTATTCTGTTGGAGTAGTGAAAAGTCTTTAGACAAGTTTGGCTCTAAGAGCTTTATTTTGTAGCTTTGTCTTTCTCAACCCACAACCTGCGTTCTCTTTTGGAGTGCAAACCTATTCCTAGAATTCTAAAGGGATTTCCCTTTTGTTCTCTTGACATTTCTATAAAATATCTAATATGGTGTGATTAATTAAACTGTGATAAAGGTTAGGGCTTTGAGAGTTGACATAATGTAAATGGGGAGTGTTGCCAAAATTGATCTAGTTAATAACAACTTGCTTGCTAAGGCTAACCATTTCTCTTTCCAAGAGATTAGTTTGGATTGGAAAGAGAATCAAATTCTTTTGTAAGGAAGCTTGATTTGCACTGCCAAACAAAGGCATGGCCAAATATTTAGTTGGCGAAGAAACTCATATATAACAATTTGTCAGCAATTTGACCCTAAAGGTTAGGAAAAGCATTAAAAAAATATTATAGATTTTGTTTAATTAATATAGAGACTAGACATAATTGAATAATAGGAGAGTATTTTCTTCATTGCCTTGGCCTTTGAAATTGATGCTCTCTTGAAAAGCATTTCCCTATGCAATTTTTTGGTGCATCATAGGGTTTAGATCATTTGTGATGCTAATTCCTTCCCATCTATTCATATTGCTTGCATTGTGGACGTGTTTTCCTAGAGCTTCTACTATTAATATAAACATGAATGGAGAAAGGGCCCCTTGATAGAGGCCTTTAGTAGGTTTGAAATATCTTGAAGGTGATCTATTAATCAAAACGTTGTCCCTTGGGAAGTAATGTAATTAAAAGTTCATTTTCTCCATTTCTCACAAAAATCAAATCACCCCAAAACCTTAATAACATTTTTTCAATTCACGTTGTCATATGATTTGTTGATGGCCAAATTTACTAGCATGCATCTTGAGTTTCTAGAGGATGTCAAATGTGCGGCTTCATGATTTATGACTATTTTTTATAAGTCCAATTTGGTCCATAAACCCTTTGCTTATTTAATACGAGGTTAGGAAGTAATACTTTAAGTTTGTTTGTTATAGCTTTGGACAATATCTTGTAGATATTACGTAAGGAGATTGGTTGAAAATAATTGAAAATAGAAGGAGCTACCTTTTTTGGGACCAGGACAATAAAAGTGGTTTAGATTGCACATTTTTTGACCTACTTGATTCTTCTATAGCAGCCAAGATATCCCATTTCATGAATTCCTAGCATTTTTTAAAGAAAGATGCTGAGAATCCATTTGGGCCACAAACCTTGTTAGGGAGCATTTGAAAAAGAGATTGTAAGTCATTTTAGGGAAGGGGCCCATTAATGCTTGAGTTTGTGTATCCATGACTAATGGAGGAATGCTATTCAACAACTTGATATACTTTGTCAAGTTGGATGCATCGATGCAACCTGGAAGATTTTCGAAGAAAGATAATTTCATATTGAATCTTAAAAACTTAGAAGGTTTTCTTCAATTAGCAACATTGATTGTAGAATTTTTATGATTGTATCTTCTTGAATACATGGAATGGAAAAAATCCTTGGTATTTTTTCACCTTCTTTAATCCATAATTCTCTAGATCTATGTCTTCAATAGGTCCCCTCTATTTGTTGTATATTTGCTAGGTTAGCTAGTTACCTTTTTTCCCATAAAGTTGTTTTAATCTATTTTGTTGGCCATAATTGATTCATTCAAATCTATTCAAATTCAAATTCAGTTGTTACATTCTCAACAAAAATATCTTTGAATTATATTTTCTTCTAGAAGTGAAGGCTATTCTTCGAGTGTACTAAATTTTTAGCTAAATATTTTGATGCTTTTTTTTGTACCTTCTCCATTCATCTTTGATTAATTTTAACAAGTTTGAGTCTTGAAATTGCATGTTTTCAAATTTGAACGGTTGTTTTGCCAATGGATAGCCACCATATAGGTAATGAGAAATTGGGTAGTGATCCAAACTAGAGATTGATAGAATGTCACTTTTGATTATCCAAATTTTGGATGGCTAATGAAGGGAAATTAGAAAATAGTGGAACACAACAATATTTTGAGAGCAAATCTTCTATTTTTTCAAGAGAAGCTTCTATTCATAGGGAACATATGAATCAATTTTTATTGGAACACAAGCAATAAAATCAAGTTCTTGTGATACCATTGTGCTTGTCATTAAATGAGAGGATATTATAGGACATCTAAATTTGACCACTTATATCTAGTCAAATTTATCACTTTTCGTATAAATATCTTCTTATCCACATTAATTAAGTAATGTTACTATTATTTAATTAACATCCTTAAAGTCCTCTAAATCCCTAAGGTATTTAATTTAATTAAATACTTTATCATCTATCCCTTCCATCCCACAAATTAAATAAGTAATTTCTATTTATTTAATCTACTCCCTCAAATGTCACATCCTCCATCAACACTTAATCCTAATTCATCTCCTAATCCCATCGTTAGGGATGTGACACATCCCTAATCCATGATTAGGATGTGTCACATCCTCCAACTTTTGCAAGTTGGTTCCTAATCATCATTAGCCACCTAACCCTCTTCTAATCCTTCATCAACTAGTCTAATCAACCCCCTTTAGTCAACTCTTCCCACATCCTAATGGAATTTTTAATTCCATTTTATTCTCTCAACACCCTTAATGGAATTTTTAATTCCATTTACAATCCCCACCCCATGTACTTTCCAATGGAATTTTAAATTCCATTTATTCACCCAAGGTTTCTCAAGGAATATTAATTTCTTTTGGTCAACCTTTGATCTCCACCCTTGATCTCTTGTCCTTGGCCAAGAATGAATCTGGGACCATTCATTCATCTCTTAGCTAAATGGCTAACACTTAGCCATTTTTCCAACCCTAAGCAACACATTCACTCTCATTCATCTCCAACCATCATCTTGCACTCAATCCACCATCTTTTTGCACCCAAATCAAGCATTTAACAGCCGTTATGCTACTGAAATCTATTTAGGAGCACACAAATCGAATGATCAACAAGGCCAATCAATCGATCAACTTGGACAAGGTGATATCACTCTTTTTCTTGCATTTTGTTTGAGTTCAACTCAGGCCTAATCGTGAAGTGTTGTTTGTGTTTTCCTCGTTTCCATTTCTTTTAGTTTTGCATTTTAGGCTTGGTTAAAACACCTGCACACATTTCTGGCACACCCGGTGGGACCCACGTCACAGGTTTTGTCTTTCACGTTCTCTATTGTTTCAATTTTGCAGGTTCAAACTTGCAGTTATAGAGGTGAAACTACCTGGAGGGGCGAATCTGATCTTACACAGGGGCAAACTGGCCTCTCTGCAGGGGTGAACCTACTTGGAGGGGCAAATCTGCCTCCCTACAGGGGTAAATCTGCTTGGAGGGGCGAATCTTCCTCCCTATAGGGGACAATCTTCTTAGAGGGGTGAATTTGCCTCCTTGTACGGGTGAACTTGCTCAGATAGGCGAACCTGCACTCCAGAACAAGCGAATCTACATTTGGCAATAAAGGGGTGAACCTGCCTTAACAGAGGGGCAAACCTTCCTCGAAAGATAGGCTAACCTTCTTTAATGGACATGCAAAGTTGACATTCTGGAGGGGCGAACTTGCCTCACAAAAAGGAAAATCTGAGGTGAATCCGAAACCCTAATCTTTCATTTTCTGTGTTGTTTTGCTTTTTTTTTTTCAGATACTAATCCGCTAACTCGATTGTTTGTGAGTGTTATTTCTCTCTCCTAACAATTTGTGCAGTTGTTTCTCATTCATCCAAGATCGGTGGTCTAAAACTACTAACACATCTTCTGTAGGACAATTGGTCCGAGACCCTTAGTTTGTTTATCAATTTTCATACTAGCTAGGCACACATAGCTCTAATTAAAGGGTCAATTCACTTGTTTGCTGTGCTTGTGAGTGGGCTGTTGATGTATCCACTCCCCTTGCACCACTTGGCGATCCTGGTTGATGAGAAATCACAACACACTCTTGTCCTGTAGAGTCTTCCTAGGAGGTGCTAGTGCGTCTGAGCTCTCCCCCTACACTATGTGCGAGCCTGGGGACCAACTAAAACGTCTAGTGTCTTCTTCCCTTAGTGGGACTTGCCTGAGATTTCATCATCCGGGGAACAATCCCAACCATGTGTTACCGATGGGGTATATAAAGGGGGAGAGAAAAAGTTGTACCTCAATCCAGTCACGTCGTGTTTGGTGGAGCGTCGAAGCTAGGGTGATACCTAGATAAGATGTGAAGAGTTGGTCCGAATTTCTAGTACCTCACTGGGGCTCCTGACTCATGATTGTGATGGGCTAGTGTTCACGGTTGTGCCTCGCATATCGTGCGTATATCGGGGACTCACGAGATAGCCTTGTTTAGCCTAGATAGACATCCTTATCACCAATTCTAGGATCGTGTTGCCTGGAGTGTCTTCTTTGTATGATATCGATACTTTTATTTTTGGTTGAGTCAGTTCAGCCTTTTGTCTGCTATTTTCCATGCATTTTGTCTTCTGCCACAATCCCCCCTTGCCTTCAGAGGTGATATTGCTCCTTGTTCTCATCCCGTTTATCATCCCGTCTCTGTTCCGAGTCCCCGTTTGACTCCGTTTAAGAGTTCGTTTCTCGTTCCGGGTCCCCTTTGACTCCGTTTAGGAGTCCGTTTCCCATTCTAAGTCTCCATTTGGGTCCGTTTAGGTGTTTTCCTTAGGGTCCATTTAGGTGTCCATCCTTTGTTCTGAGTCTTCGTTCATCTGTCTTACTATCCCGTTCCCCGTTCTGGTCCGTTCTGACATCTGTTCTTCATCCCCCTTTACAAATTCACCCACACCCTTGTCATAAGTGAAATTTCTTAGTACAGGGGTGAATCTGCCTTAACAGAGGGGCGAATCTGCCTTTTCTTCTTCATCTGGGACCTTGTTCGGGTCTGTTTTGGTGTCCGTTCGACCGTTTTCTATCCCGCTCTTCGTCCAAGTCCCCATCCCAATCCCTTTGGGTGTATCCATTTGTCCATTAGTCATCCTATCCTCCCTCTGAGTCTCCATCCAGATTCGTGTAGTCGAATCCCTTCATCCATTTTGCTATCTCGTTCTCCATTCGGGACCCCGTTCGGGTCTGTTCCGATCTCCGTTCTTCCTTTGCAAATTCACCAGTCCCTTTTTCATAGGCGAACTTGCTTAGTACAGGGGCGAATCTGCCTTTTCTTCTTCATCCGGGACCTCGTCCGGGTCCGTTTTGGTGTCCATTCGTTCGTTTTCTGTCTCGTTCTTTGTTCGAGTCCTCGTCCCGATCCTTTTGGGTGTATCCATCTGTCCATTAGCAGTCCTATCCTCTCTCTGAGTCTCCATGCGGATTCGTTTAATTGAATCCGTTCATCTATTTTGTCATCTCGTTCCCCGTTTGGGACCCCATTCAGGTTCGTTCTGACGTCCGTTCTTCATCCCCTTTGAAAATTCATTGTTCCTTGTACTTGGGAGAACTTTCTTAGTACAGGGGTGAACTTGCCTTAACAAAGGGGCGAATCTACCTTTTCTTCCTCATAAGGGATCCCGTTCGGGTTCGTTTTGGTGTTCGTTCGGCCGTTTTCTGCCCTGTTCTCCATCATCGTCCTCATTCGAATCCCTTTAGGTGTATCCTTTTGTCCATTAGTGGTGCTATCCTCCATATGAATCTCCATCCTAGTCCGTTTAGGCGAATTAGTTCTTTCCGTTGGTATCTTGTTCTCCGTTCGGGACCCCATTTGGGTCCGTTTTGGTGTTCGTTTCCTCCGTTCTCATCTCGTTCTCCATCTAAGCCCCTATTCGAATCCGTTTAGGTGCAATTTTCATCTCATTAGGAAATCCTTAAAGTCACACTTTCCTGTTCTTTAGTCACACTTGCGCGTTCTTCAGTCACCCCTTTCCGTTCTTCTGTCACCTCTGCCCGTTCTTCAATGTTTGCAGCTATTTGGGCGAATCTGCCAGTTGTTCTGGGTGAATCTGCTCCCAGGGGTGATCCTGCTTCTCTATTTGGCCGAATTTTCTCCTAGGGGCGAATCTGCTTCTTTGATTGGGTGAATCTGCCTCTCTGTTTGGGCAAACTTGATCCTAGGGGTGAATCTGCTTCTTTGCTTGGGCAAATCTACTTCTCTGTTCAGGCAAATTTGCTTCACACAGAGGCAGATTTTCTTCCCATACAAAATCTAGAGGGTCAATCCTTCATGCCACAATTAGCCTACATCTTCCTCAGTCCAAAACCACAATCTAATCATTTCTCCTCCTCCTATTCATCCCCAAACCATCTAATTTTTAAAAAAATAGGAATTTATTTACCCCAACTTGTTGGGGTCATAACTTTCTACTCGATGCTCAGAATTCAGAACCATTTACTAAAATAATGATATATATACTAATATGTATATATATGAGTACATTAATGTATACATATATACATACATATTAATTTATATAATATATATATATATATATATATATATATATATATATATTTGCAATGTTATAAAATGGCTATGGTGCTTATATGAAGCGCGGGCCATATGTTAATAAGGCTATGTTAAAGCCAACCTACTCTATGGTAATAATATAATGCGCATAGTATAAAGGCGCATGATACCATATGAATGACATAACCAAAATAAAGTGCTTACTTCTACGCTATGAAGGGAATAAAGATGCCTT
This sequence comes from Sequoiadendron giganteum, assembly GCA_007115665.2. Taxonomy (NCBI): domain Eukaryota; kingdom Viridiplantae; phylum Streptophyta; class Pinopsida; order Cupressales; family Cupressaceae; genus Sequoiadendron; species Sequoiadendron giganteum. The sequence goes on from CM021104.1 coordinate 437,894,620, forward strand.
TTGTTGCTACCAATGGATATGTAATATATTTTATATTTATTAAATGAAGCATAGAATAGGGAGTATAATGTTGCACATGAGTACATGTGCATAAGAGAGGAGTTAAAATGCTGCATAACTTGAAATAAAATCCAATATAACAAAGAGTATATGTTGCACATATAACCAACACATGTTAGAATATAATGCAAGGTGCAAAAGATAATGGTGAACTTAGTTATATGCAAAATTGAATGGTATAAATATTGATACATATAAAGTAGTAAAATCTATACTTAGGTAAGTGAAAACATTGTATTTAAAAGTTGCTGATAATGATAAACTCAACAGACAACAAGATAATGTGGAAAGTTCAATGCCACAATAGGTGGAAGAAAACAAATAGAAGTCTATAAAACTAACGTACAACTTAGAATGAGCATACAACTTTGTCAAAATAGAGTTGGCTGAAGCTCATGAGGGTAGTCAACTTGCATAACAATTAGGAAACATGTAGATATGCATTGCTATGCTTTGACTCGGTAAAAGAGTCATTGTTGTCATTTGAAAAGGGCGACTCAGCCATTTCAAGAAGCTGAAATTTTTTGGATTGTTTATGTGTTGCATAATGAGAGTTTGAAGCAACCACATTTTATTCCAAATGGCTGAGTTGATGCATTGCTAGTTTGTTGTTAGAGTGGTGGCAGAAAGGAGAGAAAAGGTGGCAGATTGTGTAGCTGGTTTGTGGCATTGAGTTACTCAAATTTAAGTATAAATAGAGGTAGCTCCTCTACCTTTTGTTACATTCATTCATTCTGATTTCTTTATTTATTATTTTGCTGTAGTTTTCTATGCTAGTGTAATTTTGAGAGATTTTGTGAGGAAGAGAGTTGCTTGTGAATTTGTCATTGTTTAGAGTTCTTTGAGAAGAGGCTAGAGTTTGGAGATAGGTGGGGCTTAGGAGTAGTAAGCGTGATTGTGGAGGTTGAGCTTGGAAATCAGTAATATCAGTTGGAGCTATAATTCCAGGCATTCTGATTTCTATTTCTCTAATCTCTTTATGTTGACATGTTATGGTCTATGAATGCCATTATTGTGGAAAGATGATTTTGAATGCATGTTAAGCTTGCTTTTATGAACTTGGTTTATTTCTTAGTTTGGGATAAGTTGCATGATTCTTGGTAGAGTCTCTATTTGGTGAAACCTTTTTATTTAGAATATACATATATACTATAATGGAATTTGTGTGGTTATAATGCTATTAGAACTATACCTAGTTTGTCAAGACTATATGAATGTTGCATGAAATGTTACATGTGGAATATGATGTTGTCTTAAAGTACTTTAAAATTTTAGTTTGAACATGGGTGGTTAGCTTGGTTATTCCTAGGGTTAGCTAATCCAGGGATGGAGTAACCTTTTAGATTGATTAGGATAATCTAGGGATGAGAGTAACCTTTTAGATTGATTAGGATAATCCAAGGATGAGAGTAACCTATATGGTCGATTGGACCATTCGATTGATTCTTTAATTTTTGATTGAAGTCATGTTGGGTTGGGATTAACCTATGTGGTGAGATTGATTACTTGAATGTTGTATACCCTTGATATAAAGCCATTTACTGTTGAGTATGGATTGGACCTTTGAAATGAAGTCATTTACTGCTAGGTATGGATTATACCTTGATATGGAGTCTTTTAATTTTGAGTATGGGTTATACCTTTGAAGCAGAGTCATTTTATGTTTTTGAGTTGAAGTCATTTAATGTTGTGTGTGGATTGGAATGGTCATGCTTGATGTGTATGGAACTTAATTTTTGGTAAGAAGCCATGTTTATACTTTTTGGAATGGAGTCATGTGTGTGTATGGGTTATTACCAAATTGAGCTAAGGGTGGGTGAACAAATGACCTACACTTGAAGTACTGGGTGTTGAATTCTTTGACCAAAATAGTGTAAGTGGCCATTGTTTACATTGTCAGTTCACTATGATCCAGGATTGCATACTAGGCAGGGACGTCATACATGTTTGTTGTAGCCAATGTATGATAGCTCTAGATATGTAGGACACAACACTATGCTCAAGAAGGCCAGTATTATGAGGTTATTAAACCAATATCTTCATTGAAAGGTAGGGCCATCTTACCAGTTAGATAGATGTGCGGGAGACCGCAATGTCTATGGTTGGTAGAAAAGCGCTTGAGTGATGCTCTCCCTCATACAGTTGGTGGCCAAGATTTGAGGATGTAGCACCAATTTGGGGACACCTAGAATGTAGCGCTAGTAATGGGGACATCTAGGAGGTATGCACCAACATTGGGGACATCTAGACCATTTGTATCTCTATCTCATTAAGCTTTTAGAAGCTATGCATGTATTCATGTGTATCTCTATCTTTATGGAATTTGTAAATAAAAGAATGTTATCATTACATGGGATTATGTAATATGGAATCGTTAGTTGGGATTTTGTAATGTTTCTTTGTAAATGCAATGGGAACATTTGAAATGGGATCATTTCAAATGTGCATCTTGTTATTAAATTAGAAAAGAAATTTTTTATTGCTATATTTTGCAAGCATATGTTATTCACATGTGGGTTAAAACATGGTAAATTCTTTGGGTTAAACACCGGGCATGTTACAAATTTGATAAAGTTGGAAGACAACAAGTAATAAATGTAGCCAACATTGATGTGATTGTGATAATGATAAGTGATTGATACTTTGAGACTTGATGTAATATAATGCATTGTAATGGATGCCATAG